>VWZG01011453.1:30871-77516 GCA_013396735.1 Grallaria varia
AATGTTTGTGTTCTCTAAGCTTTTAACAGAATGAGATGTGTTTCATCAAGGATTTTTCTTGTTTCAAAAGAGTAAAGAAAATTGAAGATAACTTGAACTCTTATATACAGAGCCCCCTTCAGAATCTGTCTAAATTCCAGCATCATCTTGAGTTCTGTAGCTTCAATATATCTTTTATCAGTGCGAGACAGTCAGAAGTAAGGCAGATCTCAACACATCCAAGGTATCAAATTGACTAAGGGTTTACACTTGGAAATAGAGCTCTTCTCGCTATATAAAAAAAATATATCTATGTCCTACAATTGTGTGATTTAAAGACCCAAAGAACAAGTGTCCAAAAAAAAAAAAAAAAACAAAATCTGGTTTGTTATGTTTGATCCTCTGTTCTTCCAACAGAACATGACATGGATTAAACATATCTGAGGTGCTCCATTGCATGGAGTTCTGAGTAGTATATGAGTGTCACCACCATGACCAGGGTTACCAGATATTGGAGTCACACTTAGGAGAAGGCTGAGCTGAGAAAGGCAGCATCAGGGCAGGACAAACTGAAGTTGGGAAGCAGAAATTGGGGAGAGACAGTTAGAAGAGCCAGGAATAGACATAATTGAAGTCAGTAAGTAAGCAGCAGGAAATGGAATCAGAAATCCAACCAAGAAAAAGGGCAAAAAATAAGGAATCTAACTCTGCCATTAAGATCTAAGCATATTGGTGTTTTTGGTTTTTTCCCCCAGATACTTCTGTGGTATCAGCTTAATGATCAGAAGATTTTTCTTTACCATTTCCAAGTCAAAAGTTCTGTGACTGCTGGGCACATTCCATGGCTTTTGTGCACTGTACTCTGGTAGGAGATAAAGACTCATAATCCATTATAATTATTTTACAGTGTGGAAAAGCCACAGTGTGACAACTTCAATATCCATACATCTTTCCATTGCATACTCAGCTTAGATGGGAAGATATAAATGAAGGTGTTTAGAAAATTAATTGCATCTTGCATTCAATAACTTGGCTTAACCTTTTTTTGCTTGATATGATTGCATATGATTAATTTAAACATTTTGATAAAACACTGAACCTTTTTCTTTGGAAACTTTTTTTCTTTTGAGATCAGCTGTCAAAATGGGAATGATATGCCAGTTGAAGTGATTGTTTAAATTACTGGGTTTTGGGGTTTTTTTTGAGACTGAACAGGCTTTCAAGTAGGATTAACTGGAAAGAGGAGCATGTCTTCAAGAATGTGATCTAGAAAAAACTCTTCCAGAATTCTAGGAACAAAGAAGCACTTCAAAGCAAATAAATTTCCCTTACAAATAACATTTTGAATTATAGACCTTGGAAGCTTAATGGATGTTGATTGAAAAAAATATTTTTATTTTCAAATGGGAAAATAAAAAAAAAAATGAACTGGTCTTTAAAAGCTAATTCTACCGTAAGCCAGAAAGACTTGAATATAGGCAATAATAATGGAAGCACAGAATATCTCAAGGAAGAATAATCCATGTGAAGTATTAGGGAATTCAATTTCATCTTTGCTTGTGTATTACTGGCACTTTTTATGATATAAGTATATTCAGTCTGTATGGACCAGACTGACTGGAAACTGACAGTTTGTTTCACTGAATTGAATCAAGTGATTCATCCAAATGCATCTGGCTGTATTCACCAATATAATTAGATGTGTCTCTCCAATCCTTCAAGCTTCCAAAGCCTGATGTTACTTTTATACTACATAGCACCCCATCCAGACAAATCAGCAGCTACCAGGACCACTCCACAAAGTTCACTGCTCTTCAGAGATGTTCCTCTAAATAAACTTGCTTGGAGAAAGAAACCGTCCAGTAAAGAAGGTCTGCAAGAGATTGCAACTTTTGAAGGAAAAATGCAAAGAACTCTGAAGTACCACTTGCTTTCACTTGCCTCCATGGCAGAACTCATTCTACTGGCATTGGCCCTCACACAAATGCCAGTGCTTGTATTTTGCTACCATCTTATGAAATGAAGAGCTCTGAGAGCACACTGAATACTAGGAAAAACTTTAATAAATGAGTAGAAACTTGGTATCCACACAGTCATTTCCACTTTGCCTTTTCATCCACATTTATTCCACTCCTTTCAAACAGATAAGAGGCTCTTCAGGGTCAGGTAGTGTTTCTATAACAGTATATCACACGTTCAGATACATTAAAGCTCTTTCCCCCTCCCAGAAATCCAAAGTCTAAGATGCGCCTGCTCTTGCAGCTATGTGAGTTGATGTTAAAAGCAAACAGATTTTTAAAAAGAAAGGAAGGAGGTAAGAAAAGAACCCATGTTTAGCAAAATGTTTAAGTCAGTCATATGTTATCTCAAGCAGAATGATCTTGAGCCAATTTAATGGAGGCAAGTTACAATTGACATTGAAAGGATTAACTTACACTCTTGAGTCTCCTCAGAGGTAGAGCTAATAGCTGCCTGGGTACTTGAGCTTTCACACTTCTTGCAGCTCAATCAGAGATTCAAAAGCTAAATCAAACACTCTGGGGCAGCTGGGAGGACTCAGAATCCATACAGCAGTGAGCTGATTGCTCTGATCAGGTTTTTATTTTCATCTATAACAACAGCGGTTCTCCTGTAAGCTCTGTTAACAATATTCTTCTAACAATTAGCAAAAAAGTCAGTACAAATTATTTATATTAGTTTTACTCTTTCATAATCCAATATTATCAATAGAAATGAAGGATTATTTACAGTATTTACAGAATATATGATGCCTTGCCACTGCAGTATCAGAACTTGCAGTTTTTAAGACTATTAATCCCAGCAATTTAGAAACACAAAATTTGTAGAGCCTCACAATCTTGGTAGAACTGTGACTGGAGGCAAAGATTGCTCAGACTGCCTTTCCTTGACCTGAGATTGCCAGCCTGGCCAAACTGGCCTCAAGTATCAGGCTCTGCATGACTATCCTAATTTGTAGTGTCCTTAAGCAAGTATGCAGCTAGCAGGGTTTAAAGATGTATTTAAATTCTGAACTAAATACACCTAAAGTTGGGAAAATAATTAGACAAACAGACTTTTGAAATCAATTCCTTGTAGTCAAAAGTGTTACTTTAATTTAGAGTTCTCTGGATTTTCTCTTCGTTATTGGACCAAAATTGTAGGACATCAATCCACAAAGTAGGTGTGCGACTGAATTTTCTCTCTTACTGCTCTGGAAGGGATGCTAAGCAAGTCTGCAGACAATAAAAAAGTGGGAGGAGCTGTTGACTCCCTCAAAGGCAGGGAGGCCCTGCAGAGAGACCTCGACAAATTAGAGGACTGGGCAACCAGCCATGGGAAGTTCAACAAGGGGAAGTGTCAGATTCTGCACCTGGGATGGGGCATCCCTGGATGTTTGTACAGACTGGGGAATGAGAGGTGGGAAAGCAGTGCCACGGAAAGGGACCTGGGGATTCTGGTCCATGGCAAGCTGAATATGAGTCAGCAGCGCCCTGGCAGCCAGGAGGGCCAACCATGTCCTGGGGGGCGTCAGTCACAGCATCACCAGCCTGTCGAGGGAGGGGATTGTCTTGCTCTGCCCTGCACTGGGGCAGCCTCACCTGGAATATTGTGTGCAGTTTGGGGCACCATACTATAAGAAAGATATGAAGCTGTTACAAAGTGTCCAAAGGAGGGCAATGAAGTGATCTTCATCAAGGGCCTTGAAGGGAAGCCGTGTGAGGAGCGGCTGAGGGCACTTGGTGTGTTCAGCCTGGAGAAGAGGAGACTGAGGGGAGACCCCATTGCAGTTACAACTTCCTTGTGAGGGGAAGAGGAGGGGCAGGCACTGATCTCTTATCTGTGGTGCCCAGTGACAGGACCCAAGGGAATGGCCTGGAGTTGTGTCAGGGGAGGTTTAAGTTGGATATTAGAAAAAGATTCTTCACCTAGAGGTGGTTGGGTACCGGAACAGGTACCCCAGAACCAAGCCTGATGGAGTTCAAGAAACATTTAGATGACACTCTTGGGCACATGGTATGATCTTGGGGATGGTCCTGTGCAGGACTAAGGTTTGGACTTGATAATCCTGGTAGGTGCATTCAAACTCAGAATATTCTGTGGTTCTGTAATGTGCTTAAGCCTGAAAATGTACAGAAAAAGAACTACTTAATATGAGTGAACTTTTCTGGAACATGCTTAGTGGTACACAAGTTACCAGACTTTAGACAGAAATTATGCTCTAATTTCACACCTTGGTTATAGAGAACTTCATATATTATTGCCTATTAAGCCCTTTTGTACTTCCAATTCACAGAAAAAAAAGGACTTCTGTCTCCTGGTGACCAGCTGAGGGGTATAAAAACATTAATTTAATTCTACTTCCTTTGAAATATTAAATCTAAATTCAGGGTTGAAACTCAGTTTAGTTTATTGTTTCTGACATTCTTATGCCCTCACACACTTTTGCATAATGCTTTTTATGCCTTCATCACTTGACTCAGCCATAACTATTATGCTTTCTGAAAATTAACTTTCCTGACTGAAATCACAGTAAAAAATAGTTTTTGAATGCATAAGTAGCAGTTGATAGTTCTAAGCAATGTAAGCACCTGAACCTGCTGCATACTCTTTGAATGAACATAAAGAGGAATTCATGGTCCTGCAGAAGCAATGAAAGATGTGCTTTGTTAATGAGCAATGCTTCACTGATTCTGCCTTGATTAACGTCAAAGAATGCTGATCAAAACTCTCTCTTATGTTCTCTTAGTGACTGACTTCTAAGTATCAATTGAGGATGGTATTTATAATGGTGCGAAATGGTGCCTGAGAGATGGTCAGTAACAGAGCCTCTGATTCACCTGATTTTTCAAAATGGAACTTGAGTAGGGAGGGATTAAATTGAGGCTTTAACTCAGACGAGCCCTCTGATCTAAAATTTGTTGTATTTCTGTATTTTCTTTATATCCATTTTATTTACTCAGCTATTCATGATTTTCCTTTGCAATACAACTGACAGATCCTACAAGATAAAACATTATTCAAAGCTCAGCAGAATTTATTCCAGGTTTTTGGGTTCTTCCCTTGCTCTCTTTACCTTTGTCAACTAGAAAAAACACATAATGAAAAGGTCTTTGTGAAGATCCAATTAAATGTTGAGAATACAACAAAACAGAAAGCTTTTTGTCTTCTCTGGACACAATGTTTTCTTCTAATCTTTAGCTCTTTTTAGGCTCTTTTCTCTGTGAATGCATGGAGGATACCTGATAAACCTTGAGAAGACTTATGATAGTCGTAATTTCATTGAACCCCTACATTTTAATCTTTTTCAATATGCAGGTGCTGTTGAGCAAGGAAAAGGATTTATCATCTTTTTCAAGACTAACTCTTCTGGTGAGAAGACAAACAGAAATGAATCTTTCTCAACTCACTAATATACCTGTAAACAGACATTCAAATGTACTTCCTTTTTCCTGTGTTTGGCTGATTGGCAGCTGTTGGGAAGAACCTTCAATTCATCTGAACAACTGAGAAAGAGGAAGTAAAATAACACCGAGAGAGAATCAGGGCACTGTCTCCTGATGCCCTTCAGCTGTGCTGCTGAGATGAGGAAGAAAGGTGTTCTGATGGCCTGAGAAATTTGTAATAAAAGAAAGCCACCTCTTCCTCTTTGTGATTGTTGCCTTACTCCCAGAAATACAGGACATAAAAGGTGGAGAAGGTGCACAGTTTTTTTATAGAGGACAAAAAATGCAGAAAATATCAAGTAGAAAAAACAGGTTTTTTTAAGAAATGACTCAGAAAGCAGAGAGTGTGAGTCAAATAAGTGGGTTGAGCAAGAAATGCAGTGCTCTCTGCGTGTTTTTACATGCAAGCCACAGTAAAGACAGTTAACAAGGTGAGGTTTCAGAAAGAGAATATCTAGACATTTCTACAGAGCTTTGTCAAATTAATCCACTTATTCCTATCGTTGCCTCTGATCTTTCTTTTCACCTTCAGTTTGAATGTTTCTATGGCTGCTGCACTCCCTTCAGATATTCTAACCATTTATTCACTTCAGTTTTCTCCTAGCTAGACTTTAGACTATTGTTTGCAAACTCTGCCTTTACTATATATCTAATGCAATTGTCTTGACACCCAACAGATATTGCTGAGTGTCCTGGAAAAGTTGGTTGTTTCAAGGCAGATAGAAAGTGGGTGAGCAGCAGTTACAGGAAAAATATGTTCTATTTCAACCACTTCCATTTACGACTGTACAATTTTTGCAGATGGAACCCAAACACAAATTTGTTCAGCTAACACAAAGTTGCTAAGAGCAAAAGCTTTTCTCACTAGTGCCTTCTGGGGCACTCCTTATTTCCTCTTTCCAAAACAACCAAATGCTTTTTATGCCCAGCTCTCCTAGCAGAAATTGCTAACTCATAATTCAAATCTATCCCTAGTGTAACTCAATAGACTTATATCTGGTCCTCTGTGCTCAAAACCACTTCATGACACATCCAGACTCCTTTTTGTTCTACACTAACAGTTCTTCAGGAACTATTGCACTCTGGGATATTTCCTGCTGGTAGGCCAATGCCAGCTTTCTGGATTTATCATCTCGTTCAACACTAACTCTTCTGGTGACAAGACAAACAGATTTTTTGTGACAAACAGAAATTAGTAGCCCACTATTATCTTTTCACTTACAGCATTATTCTGTTAAGTGGCTCATTCTCTGAGGAAAACAGGCAGAGTACAATTCTACTCTTTGTCACAACAGTTAAGCAGTGCTGAAGCTTTGCAACTGAGCATAAATGCAGTGCTAGGAAATGTTAAGAACTGAGCCATGGAAATATATTTTTTTTTTCTCCTTAGACACACTGCTCTTCTGTTTAATTTATCCCTACAGCACAATGGTGACTGATTTCATCCTCTAGAGAAATATGTCTAATTCCATTTGTGTAGGAACATTCAGGAACAGAATTCAATCTTACACGCTTTAGAGATCTAACCTGCTTTCATTGTAGGTGCAATTGTGTACATATTAAGTAAAATAAGAGAGAGCAGATTTCCTTCTTTTTAACTATTGCCTTCAAAATAATTTCTATCCAGACACCCATTACTAAATCTTAACAGAAAAAAATTCAATTTCACTTAACATTTGAGCTCTGCACTTATAGTCAATAGTGTTATGCCTTTGCAATTGTTACTTTAAAAGGTATTTGTGATAGAAGTACCAAAAGAAAGTACTAAACCTAGTTTTATATCCTGTTGTAGCAGTGCTGAGAATACAGGTTCCATTTGTCTCGCTCAAGGTCTACGCTATCTGACTATATGAATATGTGCTGAAAAAAAAAAGCAAAATATGTTAACAAGACATTTAAATAAATACACATAACTTAATAAGGTTTGTCAGGCTACTGTGATCTAAAATATTCTTGGTAGTCCCAATGACATCACAGAATTATTTTAATCACTCAAACATGTAAATCTTAATGTTTAACCAGGACTCTTAGACCATATTTTGTTCTGAGAAAGAAGGAAATGTGGCTAAACTGAAGGCATTATGCCTGGTCCTGACATTTGTAGACAGAATGCACACAAGCTTGTTGGCAAGATCAAATGTGCTTACTATTTACAATACAATCTGTTTGCAGTATTCGCCTTCTGCTCCAGCCTTGCAGCCATTTGGAGTATACAAGGGTGGAAGAAAAAGCAGTTGCAAGAGTGGCTGTTACCATACTTCACTTCCACAATACCCTTGGGCTGCTGAATGCTGGTGGCTCTATCTATCCCCTGCATGTCCTCAGGAATTCTGGTCATTTCCTCTTTCAGTACAGAAGTCGACAACTTTTTTTGTGGATTTTCCTAGATTATGTATTACTTTTGGAGAAAGTGAATGAAATATGGGAAAATAGTTAAGTAAATAGCTAATACAGAGAGTTCTAACAACCTTTAGACTCTGACAGAATCAGTCCAAATGAAGAAACTTTCTTCAGCTCTTTCTCAGGATTGTAAGATTACTTTCAAAGAAGAAACAATAGAACTCATATAAATAGATTACTTTAAATAGGTGAAGTTAAATGGTAGAACATTTTCGCTCTCTTACCCTTTTTGAAAATATTAAAATATATAGTGACAAATATATTATAAAGACCTGATGAAAGCTTAGTGTGGTACAGGCCAGTACTGTGCTTTCTACTATTTCAGTTCTTTTAATAAAACCAGAGATAATTCTGATGTAATCCAGCAGAGCAAAGATTGTGGAAATTGATCCATAGGAAGTTTATCTTTGGTAACAATTTTTTTTTTTTTTTTGCCCAGTGTGATGAATATTGACAGAAAGACAAAAAAACCTGGAAGTCTGGGAAATTCCAAGTTTTTTAAGGATCCCATCCTACCATCTTAGTGCAGGAAAAATGGTTGGCTGCAATGAAATGTTCTATCATAAAAGTTGCAGAGCTGGATTTTGAACTAACTTGCTCATGTCAGAGTAATTCAGTGCAATGCACATCAAACACTATCAAAAGTCATGCCTGGTGTTTTCTGCAAATGTCCCCGAATTAGTCAAACAACTATAAAATTGTGTCTGCTTACATACATTTCCTACTGTGCAAATCTGTTCACCTCATGTTATTTTCCTTCTGCTGTAAATGAGCAAAGGTAACCTTTAGCAGCCAGATTACGGGAAGAGATTTTCATAAACAACTCAGCTGGCTATAGTGGGAGTGCCCTGATTGAATAGACAAAAAAGAATTCTGAAATACCTCATAAGAGCTATAATTTTTTATACCAGTAATTCCTAATTATGTAACTGTGAATGTAGATTATTCCATTGCCTATGGGCAAGAAGTCTATTTAATTTGCTATCACTCAGTAGGATGTAAGATCCGGCCTAATGTAATTTTTTAAAAAATTTTTACTAATCTTAATTTCTTGATTAGTTGGCTCACACCTACTCTATTACCTTTTTTTTCTACCCATGGAGAAACTAGAGAGTTCCCAAATTTAGCTGCTTGCAAATAAAGAAGAAAGTCATAAGTATTCAAGTATCTTCAATGTGACAAATGATATCCTTAAAAAAAGAAGAAAGTCTTTCAATTCCTCTTCAAGATTATGGCTCTTGCTTTCTCGCTGTTGGTTTTCTTGTGAAGTGATTTGTACAATGAATAACAGTTTTAGGCATTGTATGCACAATTCTTGATGAACTATGAATATCAATCTAAAATAATATTTTAAAGTGTTTTCATGATAATTTTGTTTCTAAAATCAAAAACTCTTTCATAGTTTACTCTACAGCCATATAGTAGCACCGTAACTACTTGTTTTCAGAACCAGGACATCAGCTATTCAGTTTGACTTTATAACATTGCATTTGTTTATTTTACATTCCTTTCAACCTCCACAGCATTTGCAAAGCTCTGCTCTCCGTCCGTAAAGCTCCAAAACAGTGAACCACTATTATCATTAATAATTTCCTCTCCTGAAGAAGCTGCTTGGGACACAAATCCAATTAATTCCTACAATATTTCCCATGATAGATTTTACTTTTCAAACCAAACCCTTTCAGATCTTTTCCATCAGAGTATTTTATGACGCTAAACTGTTCCGTGAATTCATTCTGCCTCAGTCAATTACAGGAAATTGGGTGTTTTTATTTTCTCTACTTTCTACTATCTCTGTCTCATTAGTGCTGCACCTTACTAAGCAAGTCAGAATACAGACTTCGGTGTGGGTTAGCCTGAAAATAAAATAAAATATAAAATAATATATTCAAAAGTAATTCCCTGGGGTTTTGTTCNATATATCTGACTGAGCAAAGTTGGGAAAGGCATTCTGCCTCAGGTCAGCAGCAGCTGAGGGGTTGTTAGGAGTATATGACAAATATGTCTGCTTATTTATATCAGTGGGACTTTGATAGGACATTGTTTCCCTTGGAAAAAATTGATTTTTCACAGCAGTAGTGAATAGAATGTAATAATGCTAAGTTTCGTAAAATGACTAAAGCACTGACACCAGCCATTTCATGAAATGCCTGACACTTTTAGGCATTTCATATAATGACTCAGTGGAACAGTTAAATAGTGTAATAGAATGCCTATAATTCCAGGAATGACTTTCAGTCATATCATGAAATGAATGATTTCACAAGACGACTGCAAGATATTTATAAAATCTTCATTGTGAGCTATGAAACAGATGCTGTAAGCTGGGAGTTTGCCAGTCAGTGTTCCAGGCCACAGACTGTTTTTGTGAAGTGATGTCATAGATTTGACGAATAATCTGAATTAAAATGTCTCATTCATCATTTAACCTGATGTACCTTTTGTTGAAAACAGATTTCAGATAATAATAATAATTATATCAACAACATCAAAGACAAAAAGAAAGTTATTACTCCCAATAGTTTGAAAGAGAAAATTTCAGCAAGTTGGCTGAAATGTTCCTCGGAAAAAGCATTTCTGCTGAAATAATTTTTTAATGAAGTTAAATTTTTCAGAAAGTTGTATCTCTTTGAATTAATTTTTCAGCCAGAAGATTTCTGAGGTCAAAATTTTCCAAGTTACTTCTAAAATGTGTGCATGTGTGTATGTGTGGAGAAAAAGCATAAGAACTGCTGGTCTGACCTTTCTGAGAAGGAATAAATGGCATGAGATACACTCACTTTTTCTAAGTATATTTGGCAAGTTCTGACATTGTTCCCATGTCAAAAAGCAAGTATGTTTAAAGTTATTAAAGGACAGAATGCATATCCTCCTGTACCTTTACACCACTTACTCAAAATGCTAAAATCCTGTCTCAGTGACACTGCTGCAGTAAGAGTCATGCTAACAGACATGTGTGGAAATTGTTCTGGTTGGTGCGTTAGAAGGTGCACTTCAGGAAACGCTTTTCAAATATGTGATTTAGAATGTTTCTGATGACTTAAGAATGTTCACACTTGATAGATACTGTTACTCTGCGAGGGTCATAACATCAAATATTTTAATCACTTTCAACTGACATTTAAAAGTGTCTAATCTGCATATGTCCAAATAGATGAAACACTAAAACCTTGGATCTGAATCACTGCTACACTCTTACATGACAGTAGTTGTAGTGATTTCAGTGGAATGAGACCAGCGTAAAGGTAGAGTAACAGATTAGTAAAAATAGCCCCCTGTGTTTGACTGTTGTTTAGAAAATCTGTTTTTGGATTGTCCTTTTCAATACAAATTTCTGTCACAACACAGAGAAGCAATGAAAGAAAGATCCATACTCTGAATAAGGAATTTTGTAATTAGCAGCAACGATAGAAATAAACTGATATTTTAAAAAGATATGCTGCTGGATTACAATGTGGAAGGTGTTTTTCAAGTTCCATAGAAACAAGTGAGAAGTGAATCCACCAGTCTTTTCATGAAAGAAATTAGCATTAATAAGATAAAAAAGTATTAGGGACATGCATGAATTATAGGTGATACCTCTGATGGATAATGTTTTAATTTGCCTCTGGGCAATTTTAATAGTATCATTTTACTTTTAAACATTACTTACAATAGAAAAGGAAACACTGCAGAACTCAAAAGATAATCTGCCTAGGTAGATATATATGATACATGGGCTTTGTAGCCAGTTGGTAAACAAAAATATATTTATTAAAAAGGCCTTATGTTAGCAACTTATTTAACTGAAATGAAAAATGACTGAGGTCTATAAAGATAAATATACTATGGCATCAGATCACATCTAGATTATAGACGAAGCCTGAGTTGTCATAGCCCAACAGCGATGTAGTCTTATTAAGAAATTCCATGTTTTTCATAAAGGTATTACTAAACAAAGTTAATTTTGTATTTTAGTATTGTCTTTCAAATGTAAAACTTTTTGAGCAAAAATTATTAATCCATATATGCATATGCATGTCCTCAATAAGTTTACAGATTGTTGATACTTCACTGACTTAGAGTTCTCAATGGAATTTTTTTTATTAGCGTGATAGTATTGTGACTAATGTCTTTATTCTGGATAAAGTATAATCAATAGTCTTTCAATCAACATTTATGCAGCCTTATTCATGTTTAAAACCTCATGTCTTCTCTTCAGAATGTTGCTAGATCTCTTCATATCTCACTTGTATTAAGAACCACATTTAGGACAATCTTTCAATTTTGTGAAAAACAAAGAGAAGTAAAAATTAAACAGCATAGTTCTGATTATTAAAAACATAATTCAGATATTAAAAAATACTTAATTGCTTATTAAAATGGAACATTTCTGTACTTTTTACAGGCAGTTTTTATCAGAAAATTATTTACATATGATTCCTTTACAGATATTAAAGATGATATCATCATCCTTTTTGTGGGTAATTTAGAGGATTTGCCCTTTTAAGAGCCTATTTCTTCTATGGTTGACTAATAGTGCTTTAATTTAGAAGTTTAAACACTAAATAGAGCAAATGAATACCAACCTCACAGACCTATATTTCATCATAGGCACCTAAATCTACTTCTGGATAAGACTGTGTTTAACAATTCCTGCATATTAAATTTTTCTTACAGATTGTTCTGCCTTTTCTTTCTTTGGAGGATATAAGCAAAATGACCCTTACCATCAGACTTCCTATGAATCTTCAAAATTCTGGTATGCTCCTTATTGCCTTTTGCTTACTGAGCATTGCTACTGCTTGAAAGATTCTTCCTCTCAGTGACCCTGTGATGACAGCACTGAGATAAATCTGGAATCTTTCATCGACACATTATTACTCTTTGATAGTCTGAAGAATGCGCTTGGGACTAAACAGGTTGTGCTGTTACCCTGATCTAGAGACATGACAATATTTTTATAAAGTATCTCTTGTCATCATATTGTCAACATAGTAAATTTTTAATACTAATTTGATTGGATTAGTTGTCTTTTCAGTCTTCCAACTAAGGACTATCACGATTCTTCTTTATGAGGACATATTGAGAGGGTGTCACATAGTGTTTGATTTGATGTACTAAATAATTCTTAAACTCCTCATTCTCTCATTTCTCAGTGAGAAATGTCTCTGTGTACTACACCTCCCATTTTCTTCATATTATATGTAAAGAAACATAAGTAGTACTCCAGATGTTTATGATAAATGTGTAATTGAGACCAGCCATAAAAGAAATTAACCTTTTTAGGGTGACAATGGATTTAAATTTATATTTTAGGAAAACTAGAACTCTACATATAGCTAATGTTCTAAGATGATAATGACTTCCCATCTTCAGCTTGTCACAACCCATCACTGGGCACCATGATGTCTGTTATAAACTCTAGTCAGACTGAACAAAGACACTGGGCCATGTGTCAGAGAACACGTATGCTTTTATTATACAGCCACCACAACTCCAGCAACCAGCCCACTATTAGAACTGAAAAGGTGTTGGCTAACAAGCTCTTAAATTTATGCAATACACTTCCATGAGAGTGGAAGCGAACAAGCCCTTAATTTTGTTCAGTACCCTTCAATAAGTTCTCAATTCCCAAAACAAACTCCCCCGAGGTGCTGACTAATGATGAGCCACAATGCGTAACCAAAGGTGCTGGCACACAAGCTACAACACACCCATAATCAAAGTTGTTGGCTCAAAAGCCATAACACACCTCCACAAACTTCCCTCTCCCACAACAACCTTCAAAACAGAGTATGGGACAGAATACGATAAACATGTTTTGCTTAGACAAAGAAAGGGGAAAAACAAAGAATATCCCAGTCCTTAGACCTCATATTTGTGCTGCTGAGTGGATGGTCTGGAGTTGGGGTTGTGAAACAAAGCAAATTAGAGGAGAAAGAGAGAGAGAAAAGAGAAGAGAGGGAGGGGATCTGATCCACCCCGTTTTATAGTCAACCTGGTGCACACCTCTTATGTAAATTATGATTTTTACACATTTCTTCACACAAAGACATCCAGCCCTTCTCCTGGAACTGAGTTGATGGGGAGGGAGGACAACACTGAGCACAAGGTGGAGGCTCAGGGTGGAGCAGGAGGTTGGCTCAGGACAGTGCAGCCCCACCTTCACGGGACCCTCTCTTCCAAACATTTTTCCTGTAGCAACACTCAGAATGTTTGAGAGAACACATTGATAGGTCTGGTCCTCTACAAATTTGGGCAAACTTAGTCTCTTTCTCACTTTTATCCTACATATCTTGTACAGGATGTTGCCTGGCTGCATAATAATGCCTGATGTTAACGTTTCTCTTGTGGGATCTGAAAAATATCTTCTTAGAACGTAGGCCCACCTGTCACCACCTGGCCCCACTCTGCTTAATAGTTTGGGTTAAGGGTCTCTAAGTTAATCTAGGGCTCAAAGTAACATCAGTGCTTTAATGTGCTTTAGAGATCTTAATAGACAGAATTTTTGATGATTTTAGAAGTCAAATGATATGCATGTTACATTAGCTGCAGTTCTTGAGATTTTTCACAGAAGGGCCAGTGTTTTATCTGCCTATTTATATTCTTGAAACCCTGCAATATTTTGAGTCTTAATACAGAGATTCTCTGCTTAAGCACATTGTGCCTGATGTAGCTTTGTTTTATACCTAGCTAGGTGGTAGATTATCATCCTTCACTGTCAGGCTGAAATGGTTGTCATAAAGGCATGGGATAGCATTTCCTATCACAAGCTGGGATATGGGTATTAGGATCCAATTTCTTATATTTGAGAGCCCTAAGTGCACTCTGCTATTTATTCAGCCGATAAATATGAAACTGTTGTCATTCTTGGGACAAAAAAAAAATAGCTGCTTTAGTTAACTTACAGTCTTCAGAAGACAAAGTGGTCTATATTTGGTTACATTACTTGACTTTCATAGAAAATTTTTCTTCATTTGTGCTGACTGACAACTACAGAGCACCAAGACCCAATAGGATTAACTATGATGACTTGATATACCTGAAAGATTTAATAGACCATTGCTTTTCCTACTACTTTGGTTTAGGGCAGACCCATGATCACTTTTCGCTCCACAGGAAAGTAAAAATGCTGGATGAAAATTATTTGGGTAAGGTAAATGGAGAATAAAAAAGCTGCATGGAATACATCAGTGTTCTGAAGCACTAAATTAGACTTTTCAATTACTTTAGAAGACCAGACTTTGCTTTTTTTCCATATTGACTGGGTGTCATGATCTGAAACAGCTTCTACCAGCAGACTTCAGCTTTCAAGATGATATAAGTAAAATCCAGAATAATTTTCCATAGTTTTCATCCTCTTACAGAAGAACAGAAACTTTCCTGCCACTTTAGTCTGAAATTTTCTATTTTAAGAAGACTATTTTTTTCTTGCTTCCACTCCCAGAGCAATATGCAAGTATGTAAAAGAAGTCAAATTTCCACTGCCTCTTTCCTGTCACAGTTTGGAAATATTTTTCAGAGAGGACTGTGGCTGTGAATGGAGAAAAGGTGATTTTTCTTTCAAAATGTTGGTTTACTGCTGATGGGGAGATGAATTTTACTTTAATTGCTCTTTCACCCTATGCTATGAGTGGAAGACACACCTTTGACAGGTTTATTGTACTGATTTCCTTTTCTGAATAGGGTGTGATCAGTAGGTGGTTCTTTTTTCTGGTCTACATATAATCAAATCCCTCACAAATTAAAGATGATCCGTCATTGCTCTATATCTAAAACATATTAAAAAATAAAATTAATATAAACCACACCTAACAAACTGCCTGCTCTCTAAGAAGTCTTTTAATATTCTGTTTGCTATAGCTTGGAAAAAGTTCACAGCACCTAAGAATAATGACCTAAATTTCTAAACCAACATTTAATTTATTCTGAAGAAAGCAGTCAGTCTAGTGCTGCAGAGCTTTTCCAAAATGCTGTTCTAGTGTTAGCTGTGTATTACATAAAAATCTGGTGCTCTGTAGGTGTATACTGTAATGTCACAGAAGTTACTGCTCCACAGGTAGACAGTAATCCATCCACTCTGAGATATTTTGTCCAGCAACAGTCTCTTGTATTCCAGATAATTTAAGCCTTAGGTACACTATAGTCGTATCATTAATTGCAAAATTGTTTCTGTCTGTATCGATCACATTTGGTTTAAGAACTTGGGATGGTAAAACTGGTGTGCATATAGTTTCCTTATGCAGACAAGTGATACACATGCAGTATCACTTGAAGGTAATTCACATTTCAGGTATGTTAAAGGAGTGATGGAAGCATCTATTAATCCCTGTTGACTGGAGCAAAATAAGGGTGAGTATGCTGGCTTTGGAGTCCCAAGTGACATGAATTCAAGTCTACAGCCATTCTTCTTGAATACTAATAACAGAAGTTCTTCAGCTGATCTAGTGAGAAGCTGTCATTCTGTCTTAGTTTTTCTCCTTCTGGGTCTTCATGAAAGGTCATCCTAAAATTGTGTGAATTATGCAAAGTGCGCAGAAGAACACGCATGAATTTTGAGCTTCGATTAGCTTGCAAGAGAGGTTATTCGGGACTACTTCCAAAAATCTGCCTCTGACTGCACTGATGGGAGAACAACAGGTTTCTTTGTTCTGATACTCAGTCAAAACCCAGATCCACCTGCATTACCAACAGTTCCAGACAAGACTGGGTAATTTAGTAATAATTTACTAATCAAAGTGATTTATTTAATGTTCCTCACTACTTGCCATTTGCAATATTTAGACTATGTATTCATGAATATATATTTTTAACAGTTTCTGGTTGGGAGTTTGTGTTCCTGATAATTAAATATGTAGGTATCTTAAAATATTAATCATATATTCCTAAAGGGAAAAAACCAGAAAAAGGAAAATTCACAAACATAATTTTTAAATTTTTTTAGGTTAAACTCTGGAGTAATTAATCATTAGAGAATGGCACTATTTGTCAAGATAACCTCAGCAATTCTTTAAGGAAACTTCATTGTCTTTGGGCTTAAAAACAGCACAGTTAATGATTTTTGTTAATTAGATTTGGCTTAGTTTAAATGAGGAGGTCATGAGATGTATTTTAATTCTCCTTTCCTATTTAACCCTTAAAACAATACAATGCAAATCTGATTACTTGAAATCTTGTAATAGTGAGTCTGACAGACAGAATAAGTTGATCTAAAATAATGTGGAATACGGCACAAATTAGATAAGACATCACAAACACAGCAAAACTTCTCTCAAGGATTTCTGTGCAGTCTTGGGAATCCGTAGAGGTCCCAACTGACTGGCAGCTGGTGAACATTGTCCTGATTTCCAGGCAGGGCAAGAAGCAGGACCCTAGAAACTACAGACCTTTCAGTCTCACTTCAGTGCCTGGTGAAGTTATGGGGAAGATTATTCTGGGATGTAGTGAAAAAAGCCTGAAAGACAACGCAGTCACTGGTCACAGCCAGCACGGCATCATGAGAGGAAAGGCCTGCTTATCAAGCCTGACTTCCTTTTATGACAAGGGAACTCATCTAGTTGATCAATGGAACCCAGTTCCTGTAATCTTCTTGGAATTCAGTAATGCTTTCTATACTGTCTCTCACAGTATCCTGCTGGTCAAAGTGTCCAGCACACAGCTGGACAAACACAGCTTGTTGTGGGTGAGAACTGGCTCATGGGTTGAACACTGAAGGTAATAGTGGATGGGGTGACATCGGACTGGTGACCTGTCACCAGTGGGGTTCCACAGGCCTCCATCTTAGGCCCTATGCTGTTCAACATCTTCATAAATTACTTGGACACAGGACTGGAAGGGATACTAAGCAAGTTTGCAGAAAACACAAAACTGGGAGGAGCTGTTGGCTCCCTGGATGGCAGGGGGGCCCTGCAGAGAGACCTCAACAAATTAGAGGACTGGACCATCACCAACCATAGGAAGTTCAACAAGGGGAAGTGCTGGATTGTTTACAAAATGTCTTACTGTTTCTTTTTTTTTTTCTTTTTTTTAAGACTGATTTTTTGATTCTGTAGGTTTTAAAATTGAAATTGAGTCTAAAATTTCAGCCCATGATATTGCCAAATTTATTTAGAAGCAGAAACATCTACTACAAAACCTATAACCCTTCATGGTGAAGTTGTCTGATCAGTCCCAGCGTAACATCCTTGCTAGTTGAAAGTTTGGATGAATGGAGGATATTCCACGCCACCTCCCCCGACCCCCCCACCCTCCCCCTCAAAAAAGTACTTTTCTCTCACAATAATTACACTGAGTACAAGTAACTAACCTCTGGCTTAGCCTCACCGGCCCCACAACCCCAATATGTAAACCCAGCTTGCTCAAGCAACTAAAAGTGTAGTGATTGAGGAAGATAGAAGTGCAAATTTGATAACGACTTCCTTTTTCATGTTGCATATGTATATGTCAAGAAAACCTACGTTAATTACAGATGTTCAGAGGAAAGTGATAAAGCTCATGTTTCTCTTTTCTTGATTTCTAAGCATTCAGCTGTTTAGCCTCATATATAAACATTCTACTAATCATTAATTTATCATGAAATCCAAGATGGAAGTTGTATTCCTGTGCTAAGATTTATTGTTTTCTGCTCTGTTATTTCAGAGGATTTCAAAATAAATAGATGTTCTTCAAAGACTGCAGCCAAGTAATTATTTTCTTTTAACAAGCTTATTAGTTTATTAACTTATGTTGAAGTGGGCTTCCCAGTTATTATATTTCATTTGCAGAACATTATTTTTGAAGAATGATAAGATGATTAGTGTCACATTAGACTGTCATAATTTGCAGTGCTATAATCAAAGGTTTGCCAGCATTTACATTTCATATCCCGTTAGTTCAATGGCTTCTTATAACTCAGCTATTAAAAGGACTTTTCACCGCTGGTCCATAAATCTGTCTTTCAACAAATTAGTATAAAATTATTTCTATAGGTTTCATTAAGGATAAAGGAGCTTCTATAATTTTTGGAATTTTTTTAATATCACCAGATATTTAAGTTTTGATTAAAGCCACACTTCAAACAGCATTTTAAAGAAATAAACAATATTTTAAAAGCAAATATCTAATCTGCATAATATGGATTTGGATACTTCATGTAATAAGGGGCATAATTTGTCTTTTCCATTGGATATATATGAAAAGCATGTAGCTTTAGATAACTTCAAAATTGTCAACATCATTATGATATTGATGAATATATAGATAATGAGACTTCAGACAAGTTGAAAACTTTCAGAATGTACACAAGAATAGACTATCACAGAATCACAGAACCATAGAAACAGAAAAACACAGAATATGCTGAGTTGGAAGGGACTCATCAGGATCATCGACTCCAACCCTTACCCCATCACAGGACCATCCCCAAGAGTCACACCATGTGCCTGAGAGTATCATCCAAATGCTTCTTGAACTCTGTCAGGCCTGGTGCTGTGAACACTTCTCTGGGAAACCTGTTCCAGTGCCCAACCACCCTCTGGGTGAAAGAACCTTCTTTTTAATATCCAACCTACACTTCTAATGTAACTTCAGGCCATTCTCTTGGGTTCTGTCACTGGTGACCACAAAGAAAGATCAATGTCTGCCCCTCCTTTTCCCCTCTTAAGGAAGTTGTAGACTTCAGTGAGGTCTCCTGTCAGTCTCCTCTTTTCCAGGCTGTATTTATCCAGCTGTATCCTGGAGATTTTGTCCAGCAGGATACACTGAGACACAGCATAGAAAACCTTACTGAATTCCAAAAAGATTATACCACCTGGCTTCCCTCATTCAGTTATGTGGGTTACCTTGTCATAGAAACTGCTTTATCATTACCTTACCTTTGGTAGTGCATCTAACCTAACATGATGCAGTCGTGGTTCTTGAGTAACATATTTACAGTTTCCTGACAATCTGCAGGCAAGAAGAAGAAAATTTTCTGTATATATAACTGACTCTCATTCTCATCAAAAACACAGTCACTGTTTTTTCAATGCAGCTATTCAGCCACTTACATTCATACATACATTCACTGGTATTAACAGCAAAGGGATAAGTGCCCACTCTCCTGGATTGGCCTGCAATGCTGAAGCTGTAGTTCCCACGCAGCTGAGCCAACTGTGACATTCATCACAACAGAGCAACCATCTGCCTGCATATAAAACAGTTTTTTTACTGTAGACTAAATGATGTACAGAAAATTTGTTAGTTCTCAAAACACAGTCTGAATGTATTTATCTTAACAGGATTTAATATTGTTCTTGCAATGGAACAAGTTTAGCCATAGCCTACTATCTTTTTTTCTTTTTTGCTTTCTGATAAGAATAAATGTAATGAGAGAAATTCATCCTGAGATTTCAGAAATGTGCATTATTTAAATGCACAGGCACTGAGTTTATGTTACCGAGGTCGGGGAGACACAAACAGGACCATCAGGTCCATTAACTGTTTCTTCAAAGACCGCTATTTATGTTTTCTTTCTCAGAATGTTCAACGGCTTCTATATGTGTAAGATTGTATACCTGTTACAAATGTTTCTGTGAACATCCTTCTTGCCTCTTTGAACAGTTACATTTTCATCATATTTTTGTCTAACAGATGAATCAAGGTCTATCAATGGTAGAGGACACATAAAAGAGGTATTGGAAAGGGTTAGCGGGAAAGAGAATTAAGACACAGAAATGATGAATAGAGAAGTGAACAGCAAAAGCAAAGGAGCATTGGAAGCATGGCCACTCAGTGCCCTCTGGACACAGAACTAAGGCCACTGCAGTTTTGAGGTCATCTCTATTTTCTGATAGTGAGCTTAAGGAAAACTTGGAGCAATTATAAGCCTATTTCTGACTCTGGGGCTAACTAATGATTTAAGTGGAAGCCATGGTGGATTCTTAGCAAAAGTTGATTTCTTTGCTTTTTTTTCCAAGGTAGCATGAGTCCTATATCTGTGTCAAAGTACTCTTAAGATCTGAATTATATGTTTCTCCATTTTTTTATTTAGAACAGCTCGATAATTTAGTGAGTGGAATCAACATTTGGAAGATTAACACCACAGAGGGTTTAATTCTGATTTACAGCAGGATTTAAGGAGTTTTCAACTTAACAGAGACATTATTACAATCTGATTTGACAGTTGAGCTCCAAGACAACATAAGATGGACAACTTCCCAGAGTGTTGGTGGCCACAGATAATGAATTCATTCAAGTCTCAGAGGAGACAAATAGCTACTAGCCCATGCTCTATACTCCAGCTGCAGTGTAGTCACCACTTACTTTACTTCAGTAGTTTTATTGCACAACAAGCATCTTCTGAGCATTAGTATTATAAATAAATTCTACAGATGTCTTCAAAGTGAAATTTGACTCTAGGTAAGAGTTGATCAAATTTATATTACACAGAATTTTTCCGTTGCTTGTTGTATGTTGGAAAACATCTTGCAGAAAATGGACATGTGAGCGACCTCAGTGCTTTAGATGCAGCTATGCTGCCAGGCCTCTAAGACTGCAGTGAGAAACTGCTTGTAAGAAGCCTCCGTGGAGATCAACAGGGACAAGAATGTAAACTTAGAGAAGCTGCAGCAGAAGAGCTGAAAAACAACGGCACAGAGAGAAGTCACAAGGACTTTACACCAATGGAGTTGTGTGTTATTCGTATTAACCAGTCACAGGGTGGTTTGCATTGTGTGTGCTATCTGGGTTATTTAAGGGGTATTTTCACAACAATAAACGGCATTACCTTGATCATATTGGTCAGTACGTGGTGTCCCTAAGTTTTCCCTCGCAATATTTGGCGCATCAATAGTTGTTGTTTGGTTTAAAGAGTTCTATGAATTTCTATATAATTTTATGACACCATACACTGTCATAATCATTCAAAATTGAAACACATTTACATTTAATGATCCACTGAATATACACAGCTGTTAATTTCCTAAGTCACTATACCTTCTAGGATAGGTGTACAGCAATTATTCTGTGCCTGACTGGAAATCTAGGGATACAAAGAACAGCCATATGGTTCTACCCCACAGAATTGTGCAAATTGACCTGATTTTTTCATCAATTCTTTGGAGAAGCATGATCCAAATGAAAACTAAGTTGGCATATCTCAATTCTCTGCATCGGAAGGCTGTCAAGCCCTAATGAACTGGAGTTTAAAACCCCCTAATCTTTGTTGTGTTTATTATAATTCTTTTGCAGGGCAGAATGATGAGGTGTGGAAGGATAGCTGTGCCTCCAGCAAAAGTGATGTCTTCCACAGACAATGTCACTGCAACTGCTGAGCTATGTTTTACTGTATAGGTGTGCCCAGAAACAAGTTGTTTCTGAATCTTTCTTCACTGTTTCCCCAGACATTCTTTATAATGGGAGAAGCTTCACTTATTGACTCTACCCAGGTTTGTGTGCCAGATTGTTTTATGCACTAGACTGCAGCTTTGTCACACGTATAAAGTCAACAACTGTTACAACCCACTTCAGAGAGTGAGAGTAAACCAGGTTCTTTTTAGCAGATCCCTTGGGGTATATGAGAGTGAAATGGCACTGAATGATTTGTGTTTGTAAATATGTATACATAGGGTTTATTTTAGAACATTTTGGTTGCAATGGAAAAGAAGAACGTAGCCATTTTGCTTATTTTTATTGATAGTACTGTGGAAATATGAAAGCATTAAAGATATCAATTAGGAAAATGTATAAAGGAAAAGAAACAAAGAAAGAGAGAGAGAGAAAGGATAAGACAAAAACTTATCACCACCCATAGATCTCACAACAAGACTTGGTTGTTCCAGTTTTGTTGTCTGTTGGTCGAAGTGATGGTCTTGATTCATCAGAGAGGGGGGAATAAGACTGTGAAACACAAAGTCTGGTGGGTTAATATATGTTCAGGACAGGTGGGAACACCTGGTACCTCCTCTGCATGAGGAGGGACCTTTCAGCCCTCTAATGAAGGCCTCAGAAAATGAGTCTGGAGATGCTTCAGGGATCTCTGGGCAGATGCAAACTTGGCCTAAGCAAAGTACTCTGGTGCCTCCACAATTAAGTCATTCACCATTAACAGTCCGGTCTCTCATACACCCCACAACCTGTTTCTGATGACAGAGTCATCTTCTCTGCCTAAGCAAAGCTATTAAACTTTTGGCACCTGTTGGATTTTGCAATTTTTCTTTGCACATGGATATAGTGGCTTTTTATCATGTCCACATTTCACTCCCACTACTCAGTGATGTATTTTCAAGATGGAATTAATTTCAGAACCTTAAGAAAGGCAGACAAGATCTTCTCTACTCCTCCAAAAGTATTTTCTTCTTTACCTTGTTCACAGTCATGTATTTAGCAGGAATGCACCCCCAGAATCTAAAAACTTGGAACAATTTGCTTGTCTAGGTTAGATTTGAATCCAGTCTTCCAATTATTTTATCTACCTTTTATCTTTCTGTAACACCTGTTTCTATAGACTGGCTTAACTAGCTGAGAAATGTATCCATGACATGGATAAGTGTATGTAATACAATAACTCTCCCATTCTCCCCAAAAGCCACCAATAGCTTCTTTTTATGTGTAAGACTGATATTTGCTATGCAGCCCACTGATAATTAAATAAGTAAAAAGAATTATAAACACTGGAGAAATGTACATCTCTTTAAAATGTATGCTTTGATTATCCAGTGTAACAAATACCAAAATGCTGGTGAAAAACATATCTTTCAGACTCTATTGAAGTAGAGTTCAAGTGCTTTGTATGGTTAAAAAGCTTTTGCCAAAAAAATCCTATCAAGCTACTTACCACAAAACTTCTGTTTGTCAGGGTTTTAAGTGCCAGTCAGACTCATTCAGTCAATAGCCATAAAGATTAATTACTGTCTTGGTCATGCTACAGGTATAAATCTAAATGTGCTTTCATGAAGAGAAGAAATGCCTTACAGGTGCAGCTGTAGATACTGTGCAAGCACTAGACCATACTATTACTTGGAGTAGAGACATTCTTTAGAAATAGTTATGACCACTATACTACAGCACTAATTCAGTTTTTAAGTTCCTGCTTATTTAGCAGGCCCTATGAATGAGAAGTAGTGTCTGAGAGTCATAAAATGTGTTTCATATTTACATGCAGTTTGATTATTTTGGCTTTGCATTTTAAGAAGATTAATCACCAAGAAATATATCTCACCAGCAGAATTTTTTTCAGAATTGTTACAGAACACCTGAAAATTAACTTTGAAATTTATTTATTAATATTCTTATTTTGAAAGCAGATAAATAGCAATGATCACCTCAACTGTTTATTTCCCAAGAGGCTATGGAAGCTAAACAATAACAGACTAATTTATTAATGCTATAATGCTTTTGAAACACAACACAGCCCTACAGAATTTTAACTCTAAAATCCCTCATTTTCCAGGTATAGTGTTGGAAGAATAAAGCCAAAAAAGTCCAGGAGGTAAGATATCCATTTAGAATCAGGGAGTTCAAAGTTCAAGTCTCAGTCCCACCGACTACTTAGATAGTTAAATTAAATGGAAATAATACAACAGAAAAGTCAGTACTGTGAACCTATTTTTGGTGGGAGTATTTGTATCCAAGTCTGCACACCAAAATTCTCTAGCCTCTGAGATTGTTTCACAGGATGAAGGGCTCTTTTCACTTTATACTGAAAAATCTTTGGTTCATCGAGTAGCTGGATGGGAAGTCTTTCAGATTTCTCAAAAAGTTTCACTTCATTAAAAGTGATTTCTTTCACAGATTTACATTGTAAATCCCCAATTAGCCCAATTCAGAATTTGGATTTTACATATCAATATTCTCTTGTCTTTCATGACAGAATGCACTACTCCAGGTCTTATGAAACCATAACTTCTTTAAAGAAAAAAAGAGATATTTCTCTGTTTTGGTCCAAGAAATGAAGAGTGTACCAAATTTTTTTTTTTCAGATGTATATAGAATGAAAAATATTTGTGCACCTTCGTTATTTTTTACAGGCAGACAAGTGAATTTCTAGAGATTGCAGAGGACAAAGAGGTGTCTATAATCAGAGCAATTATATTGAGGTAGTACAGAATTTTCCAATTTTGGAGTGAGCAATAGGAACTCCTGTGTTTCTGGAGCTTTCTAATAGGTGAAATAAATGCATCAGCTGTGAAGTCCCCTAAGAAAGAGAGGGTTATCTTTTGTCACGACGTAGCTATGGGCAACTTTGTGGGCTGGCATCCTGCTTATCTTTCTAAGAAGTTTCCTTATGTAGTCACTTGAAAGCAACATAGAAATAAATTACAGATTCTTATATACAATATTAAGATTAAATGTGATCTATGTACAAATTTCACATGTATTCATGACTAAATTCTTACTGTTTGAACTCGTAGAAGACCGAGAAAAAAGTGTTTAAGATACATCACAAATGCGGTGATTAAGTATACGAAGGTCAAACTAATAAAAGTATGACATGCACAATTCTTAGTCTTACATCCGGATTTCCATTCATACAGATATGGAAATTGGATATTTTGATTTCAAATAAATACATGTGTTGATTATTAAGTGTACTTAGGAGCAATCATAAGATGAACTTAATGCAAATTACAAGGGTAAAATATTTTCATTCTTACTGTGTTAGACCTTCAGATATTATCAGCCACATTTTGTTGTTTACAGAAAAGCAAACTAGATTTCTAAGAATTGTCTGCTGAATCCCTGCATTACAGATCTAGTTTTTAGCAGATCATCTTGCAAGAAGAATTAGTAAAAATACTACTGACTCCCAAATAGTTTTAATTTTAGTGCTTTGATTTCAGAAGTATACAAAGGACACTTTTTTAGAAAACATGGCTACTTTTTCCCCCTGAAGATTAGGTTCAGTTTGGCTACACTGAACATTCAAACCCACTAGTGCTTTTAACAATTTTGTTTTGATACTTTTATATTCTAAAATTCTCTACCTAACTTTTGAGGACTTGTTAAACTTAGATCATGCATATTTAGGCGTCCATCAGGATCCTGTATATATGAGATCTGATAAACGGGACTGTTTTCACTTCTAATAAGAACTATGAAAACAGTAAAAAGGCATTCAACTCTTGGTATAAATTTTTATTATGATGGAGGCTAGAACAAACTGACTTTGAGGAAAATGGATGAATGTTACTAAAATTAATGGCTTGAAAGTACCCCTATGTATATATCTTTACTGTAGGAATGCTTTCCTACTACACTTCCCAGATTGCAGGAACATTATTCTGTCTTCCCATTGTCCATAAAATATAGATTTTGCTTTCTGTTGTCTTTGATGTGTTGCTATTTTCTTACATCTACTTAATACACAAATACATCAGCAAACATCTCTCCCATAGGCTACCTACTCACTGTGAATCTCATACAGGGCTTTTTCTCAATATACTTAATTTAATTTATCTATCAGTTCTCTCTGTGGGGGGTTCTTTTGCTTCTCTACTTTCTTTCTATTCCAGTTCATTATCCACATTTTTCCTGTGCATTGACTTTAGTGCTTGTCTCACACTCACTTTGGTTTAGTTCCTGATTTCTAGAGCAGATGCAGAAGGGGTGGGAACATGCAGCTGGAGGGAAAGAGGCTAATTTTTTCAGCAACCCAAAGGTGGATTTCAACGTGAAATGCCTTCTTTATCATCCCTACACTGCACCCTAGAATTTTATCACAATGGGAAATTTTAATTTCTTTCAGGAAGGCATCACCTCCCCACCTCTGCTCAAGTGATTGCACCTTACTCTTGTAGAGCAGCCAGGATAGGGGCAACAGCCAGTGTTCCCTCTGCACTTCAGCTAGGTGTCACCTTTTGACAAACTACTGGCCCTGAAAGATTTTTCATATTTGCCTTAATCTGGATTAAACAAATGATTGAAATGGAGACCAGATTATACCCTGAATTGGAAACATTACATTTTGGAAAGAGGGTATTTTTCTTTATGATACACCCCAGTAACTGTAAGAGAAACATTAGTCACAACTATTCCAGGATAAAAAAGGATTTCTTGAACATCTTGCACGTTTGTCGCTTCAGTAGAGCTGTGTTACAGCTGAGTGACTGTCACATCCCTATCCTGTTTCTTATGGTGCATGAAGCCAGGTTACATTAATGAATACCATGCAGCTGCAAAAAACCTCAGCAGTATTTGTGTGTTCCAAATTAACTGAACTCTTTTCTTCCCTCCCTTCTGCCCTTCTTCCCCTAGGATAAAGGTTCATTCAGAAATTGATGGGGCATACTGAGACGGAATGTTCCTTTTCTTTTTCAGACGCAGATAATCACTTCCCTTTGTTTTTCCCTTTTTCCTCTTTTTTTCTATTTTGTCTATGGGGTTTTGACTTTTCTTTCCTTACTTACGAAAAAAACCATTTTTTAAAAACTTCAGCTTTCAGCAAGTTTAATCCATGGGGGTGGAGATGTGGGAAGGAACAAGCAATTAAATTTACAAAAACATTGTCCTTTCAAGATTTAACACAGATACGTGCTTTTGTATTATAACATTATTATTAATTAATATTTAATTTTTATCTTATTTTTTCACATGTCATTTTGTTCTTATTGCCTTTCAGCTTAATACAGAAACAAGTCCAATAGAAACTTAAAGTAATGTAGCGTAAATATGTTCTTTCAAGATGAGGGAGATTTCTGAGAGGAAGAACAAGTACAAACATGTTTTAATTAAGTAGAAGAGTCACAACAGGAACAAATAGGAATTTCAGACAGTCTGAGAACCAGCCTGTGTCAAAGAAGGATGCTTGGCTTTCCAATTTTAAGAAAGAATGATAGCTGTTATATACCATTTTTGAATTATTTTATGACAGCTCTATAGCAAGAACTTATTTTTCAATTTTATTCTGATATTTTCTGAAGGAAATAACCTGAACCATAGGACACAGTTGGTCAACTTCTTCACTCATCTGTCAGTCAAGAGAAACACCACAACATTCTGTCTTCTCATAGCTGGAATAAAAATGACAGTGATATCCCCTTTCTTGATCCTTTGTCTGGGAAATGAAAGAGTGCTGTTTGCCTGTAGCTAGTCAGATGAAACTGGTGATAAACAGATGGCTTGACATGCACTTTCACCATATATTTAGACAAAAAGGTGCTTTGTGTATGTCACACAAACATGTGCTTAAAATCTACGCTACTACAAACCTAATTTACAGTCTTGGAAGTGGTTGCTCTTTTATTAATTTGGTCATTGAAACCAATGAGGTTTTTGAATTTAGGCAAATCAGTTTCTATGACACAAATCTTTACAGTCCTATAACCAGCCTTTCATTCAACTTTCTGTTGATTTCTGCCATGAAACAATGCTCTTCTTGAATGGTCCTCGGTGCAGGACAAAGCCTTAATATTTACTGCATTCCTATGTGAGCACACGGAGATGTAACACCTGACTAGTGTTCATACTTGGAATTGTGTCTTTGAATGGCTCCCACTCTGGGTATATGCCCTCCATTAACAACATCAACTGAACTAGAATTTATGATTTGGATTCTTCTTAAAAGTTTTGACCCAGACAGAGAAAGAATGATGTAAATATTATTTAATTTTGTTGGGAACATATTTTTCTGATGAAAACTTGGGACGCTTGGGGAAATAGTCATTGAAGGTAATTACTGTGAACATAACAGCACTTAAATGTTAAAGAACAGCTTTTTATCATACTAAATTTGTAGTCCTTTCTCTCCTTTCTTCCCACAGAGGTTTTCAGCAGGTACTGCAAAAGTTTGTAGTTAGTCATTAGAAGGATAATACCTAAATTTATAAATAGATCTTTTGGGAAGGGGTGGATAATTTTTATCTACCCAGTACTTATGAATTAGTGTGTAAATTCAGTGTAATTAAAGGAAACAATAGGTTTCCTATGTTTTATTAATCCAAAACTATAGACAGAATGAATCCTAGACTTTGCAGCGAGTTAGACATAATAAACTCTGTATATCTGTAAGTTGTAAATTATTAGGCTCTGAGGTAATTTTGGGGTGTTAGTTTTTGCTGTTTCTTAAAATGAAATTTATGTTATCTGATGACATTATAATCTTGATTTTATTATATTTTATTATAGTTATATCTTACCTGTTTACTCTGCAGTGTGCTCATAGTCAGAACAGGCCTTAGCACCTGGAAATATATGTTAAGATTACTCTGTTGGTCTTCTCTGACCAAGTTCAGGGTGTCAAAGGAGAACAGCTGAGAATGAGGCACAGGGCTGTTGCTAATACAGCTATCTGTATTTTTCAGCTCTTCAACAGACTGAATTTTTGACTTAGTGAAGGGGCTTAGTGACTACAAATTGTGCAAGACCAAGTTCGTCCCCTGTCACTAGCGAGAGTAAAATCGTCTCAATATCAACATCTCTGGGAAGTGTTGCCATTAGATGAACAGAAAGGTCTCTTGGATTTATAGTCCATGAAGTTAAAGACAGTAGAAGTTTTACAATGTAGAAATTCAGGAACTTGCAAAAGTGGTTTTGCTGAAGTCAGTAGATCAGGTGACAAAATCTTTCTGACACAGTTCAACAGTACTTGAAGAAAACTGGTTTTTGGTTTGCCAAAATGACAGACTATCCAATACAGACAGAAGTTTTATGCTTTTAGTTCCGAGTTGTTTTCAATTCCTCCTACTCTCTGTTAGTTTCCTTTGGCATTGACAGGAAGCATGCAGGAACCAATTGATTTCACTATGCACAAGCTATTCCCCTGCCTGAAAGGCAGGTACAGGGATGTAAATGTTTCATCTGTTAGGCATATGGATCTGAAAATTCATTTCAGATATTAACATTGTTAATTTAATGGTAGGAGGAGAAAAGCACCATAACAACAAACAACTCTCAAACATTTCAGCATCTATTATTCTTTCCATGTTTTGCCTGGAAAAAAACAAAGAAAAGATAACCCCCCCCAAAAGGTGGGAGTGACATGGATGGAGATCCGTCTATGAACTGTAAATGGATGCTGCTTATGCATACTGTGCCAGTTATTCTCTTTAGTGCAGGCACTTTGGAAAACACCACAAGTCCTTGTTCCTAGGTGTCCGGCATCCCAGAGATGTCAGATAAAAAAGTGTACCAGATCCACAAGTAGGTGGAACCTTTTGAACAAGGACGCACACTGCAATTATATATTTTTTTAATTATCTATCATTGTGTATATGAATAATCTAAATTAATCTAGCTGCCACTTTAGATTTGTCAAGATTTTAATTAAGGTGTCTTGAATATCTAACACACCTTATATATATAATATAGGTATATAATAAGGTGTCTTGTATATTCTGGTTTTGAGTGAGCAGCTGCAACACTCTTTACCTTTCAAAGATCTAAAAATTTTCCCATTATTGCTAAATTTTTCCATAGAGAGAGTGAGCTCTTCACAGCTAGAAGAGAAAAAGAAGCTAAATTATTTTCCCTATTTCATTATTAGTCTGTTAGTTCAATTGCAAAGGTAATAGGTGAAATACAGCTATACTTTATTTACCAAGTTTCTTGAAAATGCAATTAAAATATTATTGAAGCTTTAAACAGGACTGTATTTGAACTCGAGTAGAAAGGTTGCTGGGTGAAAAGGCTATCCTCCTTTATGAGAACTCGAATGCAATCTAATCATTGATGACTCATCTGGCTAAACAAAACACAAAAAGCAGCTACCTAAGCTGCATTTACCGTCATTCAGGGAAATTGTTTTAATGCATAGCTTTATTCCTGGGGAAAAAAACAACGAAACAAACATCCAAATAACCAAACAAATTGAAAAGGTATATAAAGCAAAATTCTATCTTCATTTTGATAAAAATCTGGATTTTTAAGGTATAGCAGGAAGAGGAAATTTCTATATTATGGCATTACAGAGAAAGAGAGATAAGGCAGGTGCTTAAGAGTCCTGATACTCACTGAGTCAACAAATTCTAACAAAATTCAAAAATCACAAAGGATTTTAGCCTAGTGGAGTTTTTTTTTCCCCTGCTAATATTAATTTATATTTCAAAACCTACCTCAAATGAAAAAAAAAAAAACAAACACCAAAACCCACAATCTGCAGTTATTATAACTCCATATGACAACATGTCTCAATCCACCTGCTAGTAAGAATTGCTTTTGTCTTTCTTGTCATGACCACTATTTCCTACAGTGATTGTGAGAGAAAGAAAATAATGTCTACCATTAGTAAATGGTCTGAGAATGACATCTGGTTACAAAAGTAGATTCTCTGTGTCTCTTGTGAAGAGAAAGGTGCTGTTTCAGTGACAGACAAGATGTTTTTGATTTCTGATTAAATTTTTCCTCATTGACTGTACTAACACTATGCTTGAGGGAAGTAATGCTTGCTAATTTCTGGTAATTTTCACCCCAACATCAACTGTTTTTTTGACTATGTAGCTGAATGCCTATATAGCTGAATGTGATAACAGGCAAAAAATCTAAAGATGGCCTGAGATGTAAGAGCAGTTGTATTCCTTATGTACTGATATGTAAATGTAGTTTCAAACCTAATTGGGTTATTGCAATGCAACTGTCATCATCCCCATTCCTAGTTCTCAGAAGTGCTTATGATGTCTTCATTTAATATGTGTAATTGCTGTATTATGTCAGGTATGTCAGGTTTTGATTCATGTGTTGAATTCGCTGCTAGATAACCAGCTACTGAGTCATAGGCCATAGCTGTCATTTTCCATGGGCACAGACAACATTGGCTGTCACCCACCATAAAATTGTGGTAGGCTTCCACAATTCTTCTGTTTTCTTGCTCTGTTTGCTGGCACCAATTTTGTCTTCTTTGTCCAGGTGTTTCAGTCTGGAGCTTTTTTCAGTTATTAAGTCAGGATCTTCAAAGAACTTTTACTACTTAATATCCTTTAACTTTACTTTTCCTCCTTTAACCTGCTTAAAAACTCCTCCTCACCACAGCCTATTCCTGTGGCTTTTGCCTCCTTTTTTATTTGCTTGTGGTTTCTCACCTACACATTTATTTCCATAAAGACAAAGTTATTAAAAATAGTAATGAAAACATAACCCTCCTCATCTTCATCTGTCATTTCTTTTTTTTTTTTTTATTCTTTTCTCCCCTTTTTTTTCTATGCATATTTATATATTTGTTATTCTTAATTAGTATTTTCATCAAATTTGAAAGGGTAAATATAGACCTTCAATATTCTCTTATCTGTCATTAATCTCAATAATCTACAGTTTACATATTGTGTATAATTTTCCCAGTGCTTGAATTTGTTACCATCAACTCACTTTTCCGGTCTAGAATGTCAGGATACACTACAGTTATAAAGAAAAAAAATTAACTATAGGGACCTGCCATTTGACTTTCATATTCCTTCTTACAACCCTCTCTAAAACCTTTCCCCATGCATCCCTTCTCACTTCATTTTTATGCGAAGTAGCTTCACAGGTGTGGGCCCTAGTGCTTATCTCTGTACTTGTGTGTCATGTTCTCTACTTTTCTCCTCCAGATTCTCTTTGCTGAAGGTTCTTGTTTCTGAGTCCTTTCAACTGTGCATTACTTAAATTTAGTTTTGGTTAAACTGAAGTTGTCTATTTACACTTGAATAGGTTATAGCTATAGTGTCTTCCTGTTTTTTAACAAGTATTTGCATGCAAACTGAAATAATCCTCAGACACATCTCATCCTACAGCTCAACACCAAATTAAATAACAAATCATGACTGGACATGAAGTGAGCCAAGATATAATTTTTGCTATTATTTGTAGGAGAAGTACGTAAGTTTAGGTATCATTACTGCCACCCGAGAAGTGCTGGCATTTCACCATTCTCTCTAGACACACCTTAAGCAATAAATGCAATATGTTCTGTGATCTCTCTGCATCTTTCTCTCTGAACTACACAGTTCTAAATTCCTCAGTCCATGTCAATTGTTATTTCCATTTATCATCCCACTTGTCATATGCTAAATTTTCTCCATCCTACCTAACTGGCACTAGCTATACAAAATGGATTTTTCTGATTTGCTGAATTTTGTGTCCCAGTGACAGTAGATGTTTCTTCACTTAAAGATAATCCTATGAGTGTATATCTAGAGAAAATATTTCTGTGTGATGCAGCAAGCTTATTAGCTGCCTTACAACTGCAAGCACAGAACTCCGTGTGTGCTGTTTCACTCTAACTGTAGTGGAGATGTACCTCCTACATTACCAGATTTATACTGGAACAGTAGAAGATTATGATGAGCAACCAGCACTTCTACATTAATTTCCTAGAATCGTATCTGATTTTTCTGAATTTATTGGTTATTCCCTAGGTGTAAGATCCACATTTTTCTTTCACTCTACCATTCTGTCCCATTGTGTCACAACTGTGAACATTCGCAAACATGGCTGAAAGGTCTGTTTTAAATTGTCTCTCTTGAATTTACTTTGTTTAATGCCTTGCAAAAGAACAACGCCAAAATAAGCTCAAATTTCAAAACATGCACTTTTCCAGCAGGAAAATCAAATAGCAACGCATATCAAAATAGTTTCAGAGAACAAATAATAGCAAAGATGCAAACAAGAATACATTCCTGACAATATTCAGTCTGTTCTTTACAAAAGTAAAGTACCTTTAAATCAAAGACACTGTTAGCTCCAATAAGTGTTCTTTTTTTCTCCAGAAATAAACATTGTTCCACAATACATATTAGACAAAGATCACAGCAACTCTGAAACATTAAAACAATGCATGATACACATAGAATTTTCAAAATAAAGGTTTACAATAACTTCTGAACTGACCCAATATCGTATGGTACTTTACTCACTTTTATATGTGTCACTGAATGTGTGATATGTGATATGACACTCAGCAAATCTGACATTGCAACACCTGTTTTAATATCATAATGCCAACTATTAGTTGCTCTTTCAAAAATATTCTATAATTAAATTTCTTAAAAGATTGTGATGATGGTTACAGGAGTAGTTAATGAGGAAACTATTAGGGATTGGAATACCTATGTCAGCAAGGACTCAGCATGAGATCTGTAAAACTACAGACTGATAATTCTATTTTACTTAGAATAAGAGAATTAAAATCGTAATAGAGAAAAAGACAAGAATGTTAAACTGGATAAAATATACTGCAAGAATTCAACATGGCAAAAGGTATAAGATGTGCCTTGTCTTTTCGATGTCTTTGATATTGTTGGTAGACACTTGTATTCTGCAAATTTGGTCTTCAGCAGAGAGTAAAAACACTTAATTCTGAGGTGGCTTAATCTGATATAGAAACCCATCCTGTAGGATTAGTGCTTGAGATTTTCCTGCTGAGAGTCCAGATATGATGCAATAGAATGTCTTGCTCTGTTCTATTTTCATCCTTGTTCTCTTCCTTGCTTTGCAGCAAATAAGATCTTTGTAAAAGAAATAGAACAAGTGTTATCTTTACATGTTGTTTTGCCAGTGGATATGAATAAATGGATATTCTAGTCTCAGGAGAATTTACAATATTTACGGGGAGCAACTGGATTATCTGTGGCTCAGTGGTACAACATGATAAAGTTTTTATTTTGATCTGGTGAAGCTCTTGAACTTTAAACTAATTCTAAACCTCTAAGTAGTCCAATAGGATTTACCAGGAACATTTCAGACTACAGTACTCAGTTTTAGAAAAGTCTTGTTTTTTTCAGTGGTTTTGGTGTCTTTCTCTTCTACTTTCTCTACATTCAAAGATTTGACTTTTCTTTCTCCACTCATTTCCCTAATTTTACTCAACATGCTTCCTCATGCCAAATAAGCAGTTCGACATAGATGGATGAATTGTCTTAAAAAATACACATTCTGTACAAGAAAACCAGGATTGCAACATGGGAGTGAAGACTAGTTTTCCTCTTCTGTTCCTTTTTAAAATCAGAATAGCCACTTCTTTACTGCTCAATATTACATTTGAATTGGATTTATTATTTTATTTTAATTTATTTATTATATAATTAAGAAAATAAATATTGGGCTAGTTGACAAAAATCTGTTACAAATGTAATTATGCTTATTGTGCAGCACAATAAAAATCACAGCATTGTGATGAATCAGTTTTATATATCTATTATTTCTGTTAGTATTATGAGATATTTCAATTTATGATGAACTGTGTATCTATTACCACATCAAAATCTCTGCACAAGGAAAAGTTCAAACGCTCTTATAAAAACTATGAAGTATTATAGATAAGGTTCTGTTTTTCTCAGCATAAAAAGAAATTCAGTAATCTCTGCACAAAACCCAAAATAATTTTCTAGCTGGACATCTTTGACATAATATCAACATCCCAAATGTGCATGCCTTAGTCTGCACAGTTCTAATTATCTTTTACATGGCCTTGCCTGGTATTGATTGCTGAGCATATTTCTCAACAGATAATAGTGATTTAAAAGGATAATTCCTGATTAGGTCTGTGAAATATTTGTCTTCACACTTATTACCCTACTACTTATAATTAAATGACATGATGTTAGATTTCCATGCAAACATACATCAATAGAAAGCATAAAATAGGTATTTACAGGAAGCAATTCTATATTCATGGCTCTGATATGAAGCCTTGAAGGACATAGGACCCCTCTGTAGTCCTGTCAGTGCGGATCTGGGATTTGGGCTGGAAAAACAGTACACTTTTGGGAGGTCTGTTGGGTTTTTTCTGTTTTTAATATTATTTCATTCTTATATAATTGAATGCCAGATGAAGAGAGCTCTTATGCCCATCTAGATTGACAAATTTCAAAGAGAACACAATTAAATGCTTAGTTTTACTGACGAGCTAATGATAGCAGGATAGTTGAAGGGTCTCTGCTGTGGTTTTTTCCCAGATTCCAAGTGTAAGTTAAGTATAGAAGCTTTAGGATAGCAGCTAACTAACTAATTAACAGCATGTCTAAACAACATTTTTTAGGGGGTTAACAAGATTTTGGGCAGAGCTACGCTGTTATCTCATACAGATATAGGAGAAATAATTTGGCTGTTTTGTTCCTATCTGCATATCTTGTGTTTAATAAAGATTCTTGTCACTGTGGTATCCTTATTCTTTCCCCAAAAATGAAACAAAACTGTTTCTGAATTAGCAAAAAGCAAATAGCAAAACAAACAAATATACTTTTTGGCATATGAAAGGAAGTGACATTTAACGCTGAAATTTAGCACAAGAAACGGGGTAAGAGAACATATCTTTTCTCTCTTGTGATGTAACAAATGCAAAGTTTTTATACATTTTCTCTACTAGTGCTTTTTTTTCTTTTTTTTTCTTCCCCGAATGTTTAGGTTGATCACAAATTATGCTGTAACTGATGTTAATGCAATTAAATTTTCCAAATTCTCTATTCATCAGGTTAGCCTTGTAATGCTTTCCTTTTTATTTTTTAACTTTGATAGAATCTTGTGGTGAAATAAATAAACAAATTCTGAAAGAGAGCAACCTGGCTTTGTGTTTCTTGCCAGAAGAATACACAAGTGTTTGTTTCAATCCCTCAAAATGATCACTCGGCAACACTGTCAAATAACACTTATTAGTTTGTGGCTCAGTAGGGGCCACAGAGGGTATATTTAACATTTTATTTTAATTTGTTTCTCTGGAATCACTATGTGACCCCAAATCATTCATAGAGAAGGCTAAGTGTCATGTTCATTTTCTTATCTGCTTCCACACAGGAACTTGGGGAATTTCCAATTCTGAGCGAAAATAATAAAACTGCACCATTAAAAACCACTGTACACCTTGTATTTTACCACCTAAATGAATTGTGATCACCTGGTGCTTGTCAGATTCAGCAGAAGAGCAGGTCCTCCTGAAAACAATGCTCTAAGACTGTTGGAAAATGCAACGGAGTGGGATGCCTTTTTTTAGAAATTGCTCTTGTCCGCTGAAATCACATTTATGTTTAAATTTGTAAGAAAGCTGGAGTAGGATTAAACTCCTCCTGGTCTCAATGACTGCAGTAGTTTTTATGCTGTAGCACTACTAGGAAAAAACCCTATTCTTTCTAAAGCCAGTAGAGATAAATAGGTGTCTTTCTTGTCCCACTCTAGTGTTTCACCCTGAAACCCTTGGCTTCTATCATAGGGTAAACTTGGAAATGTATGTGTTCATTTAATGTTAAGACAGGATTTTCAGAGGTACAGATTAGCCCATATGCACTTTACAGAGCATATACAGGGAATTTGACATATTCTGAACTCATAACACTTGCTATATCTTCTATGATCCCTTGTCTAATGTCTGAGCACAGATCAGTCTCCCTGCACAGTCAGCTGGTGTTTTGCAGCTTCATCTGATACATCCTAGCTGTGTTAGTCTCTTGTATACTCATCATATCAATAATGTAGTTAGTACAAGAAATTTATGGAAAGCAGTCAAGTTCAAATGTCTTCCAGTTCCATCCAGTCAAGATTTCTTTGTTTGTGAAAGGATAAGATGCCAATGTTAAAACACTGTAGACTTATTACTGTTATGGTACCAATGTCAGCAACACTATACAGGATTATGACAAGACATTCTGTTTCTTAAATAGTGCAAAATATGCATTATCCTCAGTTTTGGCATTCAAAATGTCATTAAGTCAAGTGAGTATGGATTAAGAAAAAATTGAGGTTCTCCTGATGTCTCTATATCCATCTTTTCCAGTGTGTTCATAAATTTAACCACATATGTAAACTCAGGCTCTGTGACAGAATTAGAATTTGGTGATTGTGATGGTCTCTTTTGCAAGAAACCTTCTATATCTTTTGGAATAAGTGAAAAATAAAACAAATCAAAAAGTTGTTATTTCTGTTTCTAATAACTCTCTCAAAGCCCTGAAAGATTCAGATAAAAGGTTCAATTTTGGTCTGGTATTTATTTCTGGACTTGGAGAAGGCACTTGTCATAGCTCTGGACGTTGATCAGAAAGGAGCTAAGAAAAGTTGACATCATGGAGAAATTAAATTCCTTGCCATTTCTTGACAGAAGGTGACATGCAACCTAATATATTTCTTCCAGTTTACCTGATGAAATTTGCCCAGACATTTAAAGGATCTAACTCACAAGGAAACCCCAAATTCAAGCTGCTTAAGTGAAAAGAAAAGCTGGAGTCAAGTCATATGAGTCACTGTCAGAGGTTCTGTGTTGCCAAAAAAGTATTTTCCATCTGCTGATTGTAATCAATTGAGATGTTTTGGCACTGAATTTTTTCTAACATAGGATGAAGTGCTTGACATTTGACACTATTCAGGAGGCCTTCTTAATTTTCACTACTATTCATGACCTCTCTAATGTTTTGTAATATTTTGCTCTCTAACCCTAAACATCTCTAATTACTTAAAAAAAAAAAAAAAAAAAAAAAAAAACTTAAATTTATCTATTTGGTCGCATTATTTAAATAGTCATATGACTATTCTCCTTGGAAACTGGAGAACTACATGCTCCTGTAGGTAAGAACAGGAGGTATGTGTGTCAAGTTCTTTGTTTTACCAGTGTAATCATGTCATTAATTTTCAGTGTCTCAACACTATTTTTAGAGGGAGGATGAAAGTTGGAAGGGTAGCAATAAACTAAGAGCTCATAAACAGTCCCTTCTTCATCTGGTTCTGAGAGAAGAAATTAAATTGTACAGAAATACAGGTACATGCAATGAATATTCACTTTTTCTAGTGTAATGTAATAGCAAGCATTCATCTGGTGATTTGCCAGAGAAGAATTTAAGGCTTTGCCCTGGTTTACTTTAAAAACTGTACCAATGTCTTTACTCTAGGCTCTTATTGTTTAATCTTCAGATTTTATCCAGAATTACTGGAAATAATTGAGTAAATGTGATAGAATCAAAAATCTGTCTTTTGATACTCATATAATCATACTTCAACTTGAATATTGTGTGGTTAGTACTGATCAATTACGTTTCTATTGCATAAATTCAGTCTAAAAAGAAGATCTGTGCAAAGTCACTGGTTTTGATTCCTGTTATCAGTTCTGTTAGCCATTGGGTTTTGTGGTCAAATGTAGTTTGTAAAAATAAAATATTAAAAAAAAATAAAAATAAGTAGGTGAACTCTCAAGCTCTTTCAAAAATGGTTACATAATCTATTGACATAAACATTCAATTTCAATGACATTGTAATATTTTGACTGAAACAAAAGTCATCATATTTTCATGTCATAGAATACATAATGAAGAGTAGTCTTTGAATTTTTAAGATTTTTTTTGGAGTAAGTATTAATGTTTTCATTATTCTGCTGAAATTAGTTTGGTTTCAAAGATATAAAGTGCAAGCTTATGAAGCTATTATTAGTTTTACATTTCATCTGCTGTGAAGATGTATAATTTTAATATCTCTGAAACCAGACTAATTTTTTATTTTACCTCTCAAGTTTCTACAGATGTTCATATCTCTTCCTTTTGTCATAGCATTTTCTTGTTAATGCTTTACAAACAGGCAGTTTTCTAAGTATTACAAACATTCAAAATTAATGAAATTTTCTCAAGTTCACCATGTTTGGAAGAACACTTCTAATAAAAATGGTTACATATTACTTCAATACCTTTAGACAACGAAATTGTGTCTTTACTATAACTAGAAGTAAACCCATCAGAAACCTTCTAGCTACAGCAGACGGACTATGAAATTACGGATAGTAAATAAAGCAAAATGTAGATGATAGATGTCTGTCATGGATTAGCAATTGTAGTCATCAATTCAATACCCCCACCAAGAGTCTCCCAAACCGGGCATGGATCACTTGTTCTCTCTCTTTTCCCTTCCCTTCCCCGCTCTGGGGATGGAGTTGAGAAATGGAGGCACAAAACTTTCAAATCACCCTTTGAGATAAGAATAATTTACTGGAAATAGCAATGAGATAAGAAAACAAACAGTAACAGCAACAATACTAATAACAAAAGCGTACAAAGAGAGCAACAATACTAATAACAAAAGTGTACAAAGAGAGTGTGATTTACAAATCCAGGGCAATGAAGAACAGTATCAAACAGACCCTATGCCCATCATGCTTTCTTCTCGAGCTGGAAAGGCATGCTCTTCTGTGGGAGAGTGAGAGAGTTCCTTTCCTCCATCCCTGTCAATGACATAAGATGGCATTGAATAAGACAATGCCTTGACTCCCTCTTGCAGATGTGGGCCAGAACCAGGGCAGAAGTCATAGGTCCCTCTCTGTATTTTCCCTCTTTCCAGAGCTCTGAAAGTGTTTCCCATTCGAAAATAAGTTCAGCAAAGGTTTCAGAATGCAATGTGACTGAAATACGATCAATACATTTTTTCTACAGAAATTATGATTTTCTTTGGACGGATGACCACAATTAAACTAGTTACCAAGTTATACTATATCAAGTGAGCAATCTGCTTCATGAAGTAAAACACTAACTTGAATTTTTATGTTATAGGCTGGCAGCTTTTTCTTGGTTACATGCCTCAGTTGGCTTAGATGAAAATTTTTATGCTGTAATAACTGGCTTACTATCATCTTTGTTAAGAAATATGTCACCATTATACTTAACTTTCATTTCAGCAGTAGTACTTGTGCATACTAGATAATATCAGCCTTATAATAACTCATTCTTGGTAAATCTGAATGGTAGTTACACTCTCTAAATAATTTTGTGAAAACCAGGATAGTGTGATTGAGATTGCAACAACCATTAGCAAATGTTATCAACACCCAGAACAGGGAAGACATTATCCCATCTTTATTTTGTTGTGAAGGTATTGTATCATATTTAAAAAAAAAAAAAAAATCTGATGCAAGTATAAATATAAAGTTTATGAGTATTTTCTTCCTTCAGTTCTTACAGAGAACATCTACTAAAGGGACTTTTTTAAACTGATGTCTCATGGAATGACTTTTTGCTTGCTAAATTCTGACCCTACAGAATCAAGGTCCGACAGCATGCACAGTATTAATTCCAGTTCACCTATGCACAATATTAGTTCCAGTTCACCTTCACTGCAAGTGATTATATAAGGGAATATTTGTAGGAAAGAACCATGTTCACTTGAGGATATTTCTCTGCAAACTGCAGGAAGACTTGCTGCACCAAATTAAGTGAGAAATCTTATTTAAAACATCTTCCAACAGCTATTGGAAGTGACTTAAAACAAATCTTGACTTAACAGCATTTAAAACATAAAATGCATATCAGTGAACTAGAATTTCACAAAAGAAAACCGTCCTGAACTTATGTCCTATATGTTAAAGTCCAAGCTACAAGTCAGATAACTGAAAGAAATTAAACTTGGTCTTAGAGGTCTTTTTCAACGTTAACAATTCTATGTGTCTGTACTCTATGATTCTATGAATTGATGCCGTTCCATTTATGTCGTCACTTACCACTGGCCCCTACTACTGTGACTGTGTCTGTTAAGTTACCAAAGGACTCTCTAGCAGAGAGGAAACATAAGGAATTTCACTGCATGGAATTGAAGCGTCATCATTCTGTTCTGGATTTGTTTTCATCCTTTATGGATCAGTGTTTATACATGGTCATTGTCTCTTGTGAGTGCTCCAAAATGCTCAGGGGAGCCTCATCATGGATGACATATTCTGATAAACAACAGCACATCAGTGTTGTTATCTAAGCTTTCCAACGCCGAAGGCAATGACTCCTCTGAACTCATTGGTTATGAAATCACTGGTTAAACTGCCATGTCGCAGTACAAGACTTCCCTCAAGAGAAATGTGGAATTTCAGCAAGACAATGCTGCAAGGTCTGGAAAGCAAAAATGTCAATGAGAGCTGCCTAGAACATCTACTTTAAAAGAAGTCTGTGTATGGCTTTTCCAGATTTCTTTTGTTTTACCCAGAATAAGTAGTCCAATTAAATTCTAACTTAGTCTTTATTTATACAAAATCAATTTTAAAAGAGAAGAGTGAAATTAAGTGAATGAAGAGAGAAAATAAACTTTTGTTGGTTTCAACTGTTTTGACCAGCATGATTTCTGCTTTAGACCTGAAATGGAAGTTCATAGCCTTTTTCGGCCAAATTTTTGGCTGCCTCAAGGCACCAGGGAACTTTGACTGGAAGAAAAGCAACTGAAAAACCGTGTTATAAAAATAACTCTCTTTTCCATAGGTCAGCTCTGATATGCTGTATCTCATGATGTCACAGAAGGGATGAGGTTGGGGGAGACCTCAAGAGGTCATCTAAGTCCAACATCCCTTCTCATCTACATTCACCCAGAGCAAGCTGACCAGAAACATGTCTGGACAGCTTTGAATATCTCCAAGGATGGACACTGCACAAGCTCACTGTGCAACCTGTGCCTGTCACCCTCACAGTAAAAAACCAGTATTTTCTGATGTTCAGACAGAAATTTCTGTGCTGTATATTAACCCCCAAGTAAGTCATCACCATGGCTGGACTTCATGAAAGAAGTTTTGGGAAGGGCTCTACCCACTCTTGCTGCAAGTGCGCTGATGGCTAAAAAGGCCGATGTGAGATAGGCAAGTCCGGTTTCAAAAAGCACAGTGGAAAATCTCCATAGGCGGTGTTGGTGAGGCTCGTTTCTTTCTGTGTTGTCTTTTCTCCTCGAGGCTGATCCTGTGTGTGTTCTCAAAGGAAGCAGCAGCATTATGGATGGTGTGTCTCCATGCCTCCTGATTGGAGGCCAGAGTGGACCATTGATGGTAGTCAATATGGCCAAGGCTGAGGTATTGTTTCAGAGAGTCCTTGTATCTCCTCTTTGGGCCTCCTCTCTTACGGCAGCCGCTGGCAAGTTCACCATAGAGCACGATCTTAGGGAGGCGGTGATCCTCCATCCTGGAGACGTGTCCTGCCCAGCGCAGCTGCGTTCTCAGCAGCATGGCCTCAATACTTGTGACTGCTGCATATTAACCCCAGAGTAAGTATTGACTCCTGAAGTATACCACCATTTTCTGGTCTCTGATGAAACATGATAACAATCACCAAATGGTTCCTCTGGACACACCTATTCAGTCAATTTTTAATTCACTTCACTTCTGATCTCTCACCCCATAGTTCAACAGCTTATGTATGATAAACTTACAGTATGTTCAGTCTGCTTAAGTGTTCTTAAATATCAGACCTGGGAACAATCTGCTGTGAAAACATATAGGCAAACATATAAATGAGAAAGTGTTGTGGGAGTTTCATCTGGGGTCTCTGTACCCCTGTTTTGTTGCTTTATTTAAGCTCAGGCCCTTGCCCTATGTCCTTGTGTGAGTGCTGATACCTCTGTGCCTCTGCTCAGCGATGCACCCGCTGTTCCTGACCCAATATTGCTGACTTGGTTTCCTGACTATGGACATGGCTGTAAATTTAATGAATGTTGGCCAACTTGCTAGTCCCTGACCCTTCTTTTCATAAACACTTTTCTTCAGCAGCCACTTTCAAGATTTATAAAGCTGTTGTAAATAAAACCATACTCTGCACATGGGAGAGTAATCATGATGCAGTGGGATTATCTCCTTTAGAGAATCTTGGCAGGATATTTGAGCATTCAAGTGCTCCTTTTCCAATTCTACATGTTAAAAATCCCAGCAAAATGACCAGACATGAAAAGGGTCAATATTTCCAAACATTCAGATGTCTAATTTAGTTAGTCAAGTTTTTGAAATGTGTAAGTGAAGTGATATCAAGCACTGCCCCAGCATATAACTGCACAGCACCAGGAGAAATCTGAAATTCAGATCTTTTATTTAGGTGTCAATTAATGTATAATGCCTGGTTTGCTTGAGTCAGCAGTAAATACTGTCTGCCTGGCACTAAAGTCCTATTGTCCTTCTTAATCTAAAGCACTGTTTGATGAAAGAGACTATACCTGGCACTTGATAACAAGGAAGAAGCAGCTGTTGTAACTGCGAATATTCTACATAAGGTACTAGAAGGTCATTGCGATTTACTCCATTTTATTAAGGGAAAAACCTGAAGCAGAAAATGACAAATAGTTTGTTCAAGGTTATCTGGCAGTTGCAGATCTACAAATAGGCTTAAGCCTTCTTAATCTTATAAAAGGTGAAGAAGACAAGATTGGTTTCCTCGTGGAATGTCTTGCACCTTCACTGGAGCCATTTCTGAATTAAATAAGAAAAAAAACCCACATTTCTTAGCAATTAAGCAGTAATTTCCCCCGCCCACCCAAATGTTCTTAATTTTCTGAACACTCAATAATTAAGGTTTTTGTGGTGTTCTCTCAGGTGTTTCTTCCTGAAAACAAAAGGACTATTTTTTTTTTTTAACAATGCTTACTATATTTAAGATATTTTTCCATTTGACATGTTGGCTTTAAGAAGCTTAGATTGTACTTGTGAAATTTTTATAAAAACCTCTTCTTATGTATATAGATGAATACAGCCAAAGTATCTGAAAGAGGTTTAGGTTTTTATCACTTTTGTATTTAGAAGCTCAGATTAATAGAGAGTTAATATTCAACATTATACTTAATTTTAATCAGTCCATCACCTTTACTTTTAGTCTAGAAACATTTTCTTTATTCATGGTAATCTAAAGAAGACAGTGCTTCAGAAAAGCTGAAATAATTTTTACTGATGTCCTTTAGTACTTGAAAAAGGTATCTGTTATAGGACTGCTGAAGAAAATACTTAAATCCATTGTCTGAAAAGTGATATGTTTGGGGCTTTATATAAACAATTGGGCTTATTTTTCAATCTGAACTGAAACTATTTGTTTTCCTCTCTGATCCTCTTTCTACTTCTCCCATAGTAACCATCTGTTTTGGTTTCCTTCACTCATCTAATCTATTTTTTTGTACCACAATGTTAAGATTTTCTGTGCAGAAGTCAACTGAAATGTGAATTTCTTTCAGCCCAAACCAAGGACAACAAAGTTTCCATTCTTCCAGGCTTCATATTTTCATAACATTCAAGCCCAGCATCATAAAAGAAGCTGTAAAGAGTGCAAGATTCAATCATTTGAAGGTGCTTGGTCATATGCTCTTAAAAGCATGCGCAGGACTTTTGCAGGACAATGGCCTATGAATCTGAAGTAGTTTCAAGCAAACGTATATGTATAGCTACTACACCACAGAGAATCAAGAAACCTGATGATGTTGGGAAGCATACCACGCACATACGGCTTCCTTAAATATTCATTAAATGTCTTGCATATGTAGATCTTTGATAAAGATGCCTGAGTCACTGGGCATGCACTGTAGTATTACTGTCTGCATGGATAATGTACATATTTTGGATTATTGCATGGAAATTCCAGGTGAAAAAAGAGCAGCTAAATACATTGAAAACTTAAATTGCTAACTGAAGGAATCTACTTGCAATTCTGAAAGCTATGGATGACACCAGTTTCTAGACTGCCTTCTTAAAAATGTCCATCAAGTTCTTAATGTGATAGAACTTAGGCCTGAATAAACTGTCTATTGGAATCAGCTCGCACGACTTACTTTGGATTTTTCATATGTATCTCTATACGCTTTAAGCAAGCAGTTTGCTAAGTCTGAGTTTCTTCAACACTGTCTGCCCTTTCTCCGGGTAGGACAATTCTCATATTAATGAGTGCTCCAGGCTTCTCTGAGCCTGGAGTTTCTGAGCTAAGTCTTACATGAGCACTAGTCTTGCAGACTCTTTTTACCAGTTCTCTCAAATGAGAGTATTACTTTTTTTTTTACTCCAAAGTAATTTGTGTATCTGTGAATGTGCCTTCAAAAAACTGGAAGCAGGATTGTCAATTAACAAGAAAAGTTGATCAAAGATAAAATGATGAAATAAGACACACTGAAAATACTGAAGGCAGATCTTATTCTATGGGTAGTGAAGGATAAAAAATGCACTTTGAGTACCAGCAGAGAATTAGGGAAAACTGTATTAGGTTGATAATTAGGTCAATAATTTTCTGATCCATTTCAATTTCAAATTGAAATTTGCTGTGCAAATAATTAAAAAACAAAATAATAATAAAAAAAAAGGACCTCAAAACCATGAAATTGTAAACAAGCAGCTTTGTAAAGTAAATGAATTAATACTCCTTATTTCATTATGCTTTCAATGACAATGAAGTCTATTAATTCCTTGCAAACAGCTGAACTTCATGTCATTGGAGAATTGACTTTGGAGAGGTTCTAATGACACCTGTACTGTATGTCAGTGTTATGAGTTAATTGAGCAGTTACTGGGAGATATACAATAGTAGGCATATGATTTGTTTCTGCATTAATGTAAAACTTGTGTACTGCTACTGACAGAAATGTGGGCAAATTTTCTTGGTGACTAGGCATTGAAACCATGTAACTAGCCATTGAAAGGTGAAACAGAAAGTTCTCCTCAGCTCTCGTATTTTTCTTTCTTATTAGGGAAAAGTGAAATAAACAGAAATTTTCCACATCAATAGTCTATTTGGAATTGTTCACTCAGTATAGACTTTAAAAGGCCCGGAGGAAAATCAGATCATTTGTGATGATCTCATTTTCACGTCAAACCTGACTAACTCCAAAAAGGTTCTTCTGGAAGACTGATAGATAACATTTTCCTGGCCTCTTCATTAATGCAGTGCTTTCATATGATGACATAGAAACAGTTAAATCCTGCAGCTTCCGCCAATCTCTGTGAGACCTGTGTGAGTTGTTTTCATTAACTTCAGTTTTCTATTTTAACCATAGTATACAAGGTATTACGAAATGTTAAAATTAAAAAGTAATAGAACAGCACCATTCTNATGTGGATCATGCCATGTAAAGTGTTCCGCAGAAATCATGGTGAGTTTTGCATCCCCAAAACTACAGAGACAGCTTTTAAAGACGTGAGATAAAGTATGATTTTTTGTTTCTTGGCTTTTCATATTTATTTTGTTTTCTTTTGAATAACTTCCCCCTGTTGTGCCAGCCTATCCACAAAAACAGCTTTACGGAGTCATGGACAGAACTGC
>VWZG01011453.1:78461-96351 GCA_013396735.1 Grallaria varia
TTTTTTTTGGGGGAATTTTTTAAAATAAAAAAAAAAAAAAAAAAAAAAAAAAAAAAAAAAAAAAAAAAAGAGAGAGAGAGAGAGAAAGAAAAGAACACTTTTACAATTTGTTTTTTTCTACACTCAAAGACTTGGATTTGCAAAAATAAGTACTCATAAATTATATGTCTTACGGGTTTATTCTTAGAGGTGTCTCATTTTTCCACTATATGTTCTTTATTTGCTGTGATATACACTGAAAGTGAAAGCATGTCTGTGCATGCATTATGCCAGTATGGGAAAATTTGTCTCAGTATTTGGAGAATTTGGGCTACAGTGGTGGAATTTCTTTTAGACTGTAGGAGTATCTGAATATAAAATTATAGAAATAGGTTATTGAACTATTGGTCTTGAATATGAAATTGTGCTATCTATAGAAAATCAAATCTGATTTAGCTGATATCAAAGTAAATTCATCATGATTGCAAATATTTTTCCTTAAGTTAGGGAAGAAATACTACTCAACTTTAAAAAAAAAAATAAAAAATCTTTTTCTCCCTATGTACCCAAACCAAGAGAGGTTTCTGCTCCACTTTAAGGTAGGAACAAATAGTGCCATGGAAACAATCCAAAGGTTCTATACAGGGAGAGAAATCATCTGTGCATGTAAATGTGAGAAGCATATATCAATTCACTCTACAGTTTTTCCAGATGTATTCATTTCCCAGATGACATTGTTAGATGTTTTCTATTACTTGCGGAGGGAAGCCAGTAGCTGAAAAATATATTTACAGTATTTGCATTGAAGACATTTTCTTCATAATATTATAAAGTAATTACTTCTTGTTTAAGCAAGTCTTGAGGCAGAAAGCTCTAGACGTGATGCTATGTATAAAGATAACTAATGCTTAGCATGAAATATATGTTCATTCTATTAATGCAAAGTGGTAAGTAAAAGAGAAGTCTATCATAGTAGAGGGGAGGGGAATATTATATAATGCATATGTCTACAGAGACAAAGTATTGTATTGCATGCATTGAGAGTAAGCTTTCCCTCCCAATTAGAGAACATTTCCATTACAGCACGCTGCTTACAAGACTAGAAAGACATTCATTTTACTAAGTACCTAGCAATACTACACGCTTGAACTTCAGAAATATTGGACAGGCAAAGAGTTGTTGCCATGGGGTTATATGCACAGCACTGATCATCAGTGGCGTCCAGGCAGAGGTTGCCAGCCCTGCTGTTAGCAAAGTGCCATTTTTTTCCTGCCAGTGCACTGACAAAGCAGAAGGGGAAGAGGAATATAAGTTAAATCAGCTACAGACAGCTCAAAGATACACTCAATGAATGAGTTTATATTACAGACAGAGCAGTGAGGCAAACTTTTTCCCCAGTGGGAAAAGTGGGCCAAGATAGAGAGATGGTCCCATAAAATGTACAGTACACATCTGTGAGAGGCCCATGGGAAGTCTCACAAATTCTCCTGCACAAGGTGCCTGGTCCATAGGAATAGATCTGGTCATGTAGATTGACAGCTGTAGCAGATGGCGGATATCATGCCAAGACACCACAAGAGGTATAGTTTGTATTCACAGACCTTTCTGTCTCTAAGAGTTTGAGAAACTCACAACGAGTTTCAGAGAGCAGAGACATGCATCTGAGAAGGTGGGAGTGATGGAAGAAAGTGTGGCCATGATACTTCAAAATGAGGTGATTGACTAAGTTACCAACTACTTTTTTGCTTATAATATATGTTCAAGAGACAAACAGAGTGTCTTAGTGTTCTCTGAGTCTTGAATAAAATAGAATACAATCAGCTTGCATCACAGCAATCTTCAGTGGCATTGCCTTACATCTACCATGACTATCCTTGTAGTATAAACCTATTTGTAACAGCCATTTACAACTCAGATGTGTAGTGGGGCTGATTTCCATGATCTTTTTATGAATGTGGAACTACAAGGGTTTCTCATAACTAAAGATATTAAAAATTACTATTTCTTTTACTGTAATTCTCAGATCAATAGACTCTTCAGTGCAAATGAACCTGAACAAATAACATATATCAAAAACCAGTTGTCAAGTCTTTTAAAAGGCTGGCATTTGTGGGACTCCTCAGTCTACACAATCTTGAAAGTATTAAGCACATTATTAGGCTTAATTATTATTATACCTTTGCAATTACTAGGATTCCACGGTCCAGTCAGCCTGTAAGTAGTTAGCCCAATAACTTCGGTCTCCTGCTCACTATTTTGTTGCTTTTGGTTTCCAAAACCATAGAGGCAAAGATTTCAATTCTATTTCTTCATAACCTTCATTATTATATCCACTTTTTTGACATGTTTGCTATCTGAAGTAAGCAGCACAAACTGTCTTGATATTGGAATTTCTTTGTAGGTCTTGTAGTTTTGGTTCTTTTCCTATGAGTTGATTTTCATAATACAATTTCTTTTTTCAGATGGCATATCTGTACTGACTTAAATGTGTGTAGATTCTTAGAATGCCAAATTACTGCGCAGCACTGATATATACATATAATACTACCCTAACATTGTATGAGCAAATCAACAGTGCATTTATTCTAGAACACAAGCTCATTTATGTTTCAACAGCTGCACACTGGTCAGAGGTCGCTTGAATGTGAAAAAAAAGATTTATTAATTTCATAAGATTTATTAATTTCATCTCACTTTCTGCTACATTCTTGCTGTGTAAACATCAACATCTTAGCCAGTCATCTTTACTGACAGGGTGTTCAAATATATATATCATGCATATTGCAGGTGTTGATGTTGATCAGGTGTTAGGGTAGTTATGTCATACTCATACTGAGAGAAATCTATTCACTCTTTTTGTTCTTCCTAATAGCCTTTTTAATTTTAGTCTATTAATGTAAACTTCAAAAAATCATTAGTAAGTTCATCTTCTGTGCAAGCAGTCATTGTCAAAATTCCTTATCTGGACTACACACTGCTACCTTTACAGATATGATGTATATGGAAACAGATACATACTCTCCTAAGTTTTTAGTACTTCCTAGTTTTTTTGGTTTTTTTTTCAGGATTTGGTGGCAAAATAATACAATCAGTATTTTACAAACAAGTAAACCTGCCAAGAACAAGTTGGGACACTGGCTTGTTAACAATCATTGATCATCTTGGGAAAGAACTAGAATGTTTCAATGGATCCTCTGCTGTAAGCCATCCCTAGATGGATAGAATAGGAATGCTTGTTGTGGAGAAATAAGATTCATATTGTAGACTTTGAGACTCTAAGAAAGCAATCTTAGAGGCAGAGAAAACTGAGAGCAGATTTGAACAGAAATCTGTTGGGGTTTTGTGGATTACTTTGCTGGTAATATCTGAGCCCAGGAAGAGAATGAGTATAGATTCTGAATACCAAAGAAACTGTGTTTTCAAAGCATATTAGGAAAATCCTCTTCAAAGATAGATATGTTACAGAAGTATTATATTTTCTTACACACCTGTTTATCAATGTGAAATAGGGATAGACTTCAAAAAGAGTTACACAAGCAGCATTATTTCCCTGCATTAAGATCTTCTGTGCTGTCCTTTAAATAACACCTGCAAGTCAAACCCATGCCATTCTATCCTGTAAAAGAGTAGATTCCTTTTCAAATGACTGCAGTCCAAAAGATAGTAAGTTAGTTGTGCTACACAATTGGTCCAGACTGAACGTAGTACTCCAGTAGAGGTCTTGTTTGAAATATTACCAAATAATTTACATCATTATATCAGTTTGTTGTTACATATACTTTCCTGTCTTTATTCATTCAGATTACATTCAATTAAAATCACATAGAGAAAGCAGATGATCAGCTATATCCCAGTTCTAGTATGGAAAATCAGGAAAATGCAGGAGTTAGTAGCAAGAATTAAACTTTAAAAAATCTGATCCAAGAAATGTTTCTATGAACAACAGATAAATATATTAAGGATACTGCCTGTCTGTATCAGTCTGTATCAGTAAACACAATGTTTTACTGGGGAGCTTTCTTCCATTTTACAGGTGGAGCATCATTATCATCATCATCATCATTATCACCATAATAACAGTAGGAAAAACATTAACAATGGTAACAATACTAGTGAACAACTATAAACAAGAACAACAACAAATCATATTATTCAACAGATTACAATGGTCAGGAAATAGAATTGCATTTCTTGTCTTACAGTCCAATGCACTGTTTCCAAGGTCAAAGTAATTGTTTTGGGGAATGTGTGTCACATTTACAACCCCCTTGGACCTTCAACAAATTATTCGTGAAGCTAGTGTGTTGTTCCGATACTCCAAAAAAAAGCTTTACAACCATTTGCTACAATGTAAAATATTCTTGTAATACCATTAACCCTCTTTCACATAGTTTGAAATTTAGACAGGTAGATACAAAGCTTCTGACTGAACTCAACTTGCAAATCACTTACAGACCTCTACAGGTCATTAGCTCCCCTCAGTCTTCTCTTCAAATCACTTACCCTAACAACAAGTTGTATATCGCCACTTGAAAAAGTTCTAGAAATAAATTTATATCAGAAATAAATTTACCAAAACATTGATTTATACTCTGGTAAATACAAAATTAATTGGGATGTTAGTGGTTTCAGCTTGCTGTCTTTGAGTGTCAAATGGAGCTTTCCTTCAAAACATCTTTCACAAGTTGAGAAGTGACTTGGGTTAATCAAGTCTAATTCTGCTTTCTCTGATTCTTGACCAAAATAAAGTAACTCCATTCACATTGATTTTAATCAGACTTCTGGAGATAACAGAAAGGAATTAAGCTCATTGTATCTCATTTTATATGACATTTTGATAGCTCTTATATTCTGCACATTTGGGTAGACATTTAGGTCTGCTCACAGTGGGAGTAAAATATTTACAGTAGAGACTGTAGAAAGATTATAGCACATTTCAGTGTATGATCATGATCATTCCCTTAATATTCTGAAAGACCAAGCTGGAGACAAGAACAAAACTCCACCCACCCCAAAAGAAATATACAGGTATTGAAAAGTCTGTGTCTGACCGAGTTTAAAATAAGTTCTTTCCATTGAAAACATTTATTTTTATGAGGGTAGCATGATCTTGAATCAAAACAGTGCTTATTTCATTAGGCAAGAAATCTACTTTTACTCTTCTTTAATAAACATAAATCACTAGATGTTGAAGCTTGCAGTGTTTAACTTCTTTTCCATTGTTGAGTGACAAGTTTCATTTTTATCATGGAGTCCAAGGTGACTTATTTCTTTTATTCTCTTGACAGGAAAAGAGTAGTTTGGATCATGAATATCAGTTGGGTGCCGACAAGTGAAAGAAATTGCCAACTTTCAGTAACTGACTAAACCAAAACCAGAATTGACTTTGGAAGATTAAGATACAAAAATAGAGACTTGAATGTGTCTTTTTACTTGACTATTAAAACTGCATTGTCTTCTTCCTGACAGACAGCTGTGTGAAATCTGACTAAATAAAGGCTGTAAAAGTCCTTCACAGCATAGACACATATCTAGAAAACTGCTTTTGTATGACAAGAGAGGTGACCTAAACACTTTAAGAACTTTATATTTTAATGTGTATAGAGGGAAGCTATTCTGAGACTGATCAACCCTACAAAAATATTTATGTTGACTGTTCCTCATTGGGTACAATAAGTTATACGAGTTTTCTTGAATAGTTGTTGTGAAGAAACATACGGTTGGATTCCTATATGACAGGATTTCTTTATGGGAATTTGAGATATAAAGGAGCACACGTCCAGCACTGTCAAAGAAATAGATGGAATATCACTTATGCATCACTTATGCAATGACTTTCAAGTTGAAGAAATGATTCTGGTAAAAAGCAGTTGATAAATCAGCCTTTAGAGCAGAGACTTTATTTTTCTAGTTCCAAACATAGTAAAAAGGATGGTCCTTTTTTCAGATGCACTAGGTTTCATAGAGAATTAAGCTAAAGCATTGGTATCACAGCTGTCAAATTTTTCAGTGATTATCAATAGGCCTGAACTGTCCATCTCAGTGAAAAGACCAAATAAGATGCTTCCAAAGAAAGAGACATATTTCACTAATAGGTGATTAATCTGTCCTGACTACAGCAATGAACATGTTGCAGTAGGTGAATCAACAGTTAAACAAAATATTAAGCCATGGACCCCTTGCAAATATTTCTACTTTTATCAATATATACTTGAAGGAGAAAACACATTATTTTGTGTACCTACTTCCAAGCAGGGAATGGAGATACAAATTAAAAGTGTTTTCTGATTTTAATTTAGCATAATCACGAGTAGGATGTCATGTGACCCTTAATGAAATGAGGTAATGTAAATAGATTTACAGTCAACAGATATCAAGTAAATTTCCCTTTCAAAAATGTTCTATTATGGTACTTCTATTCCAACACTAAAATATCACTTTTCATTAATTTTGGTGTTATTATTATTGTCAGGTTTCTACTTGTGAAAACTTTGGAGAAATCTCACATAACTTCATTTATCTCAGAGATTGTGGTTCAGTACTTTAGAAGAGTTTTTAGAGATAAATTGCATGCTTTGAAAAAACTCATAAAGTTTCAGTGAACTTCAAGAAACAGCTGTCTAATATGTCAAGACAGGCTCAACTTCTTGTATCTAAGACAAAGATTCATGAAATATTGACAGTTTTCTGTAATTTCCTCCTCCTTTCTGCATCTTCGTCTCCTACGACATCTGCCTAGGCATGCTACTTCCCATAACCACCAATTCCATTTTTCATCCACCAAAAGCTGGATAAAATGTTCTTTATTAGATATAAGTTGTCCAGAGGAATTTCCAGGTCAGGCTGGATAATGACAATGAGTTCGATGTCCATAAAAAAGATCTTGATTCTTAGATGGCTAAGACATGCTAATACTGCTTTATGGATGTAAAACTGGATATATAAGACTGGATTTTATCCAGACACCCCAAAGCCTGAGCAGGGAGAGCCAATTTGTCTGCAGGAATCTGGACAGACATGGTCTCCAAACACAGAGGTGAAAGCACCAGCATTATCACTGACCTTTCAGTCATTCTGGATAGACAAAACCTACCAATATAAGGATTACAAAGCCTTCAAAAATACATTTCTATTGAATTCTCCAAGCTAATGGGGAAAAAGGTAGGGAAAATTTGTCCTTTCTTTATTTAAATCACTGAAGGATATTTTGCCTTCCCCGAGGCAATAAATATATTTTTTCACATTTATGTTTTCTTCTGAAACTTTGTTGGGTTGATTTAAACTCAAAATAAAATACTTTATCAAGTGAACAAACAAGTAATCATTTTAGAATATTTATTAAATGCAATTTTACAAGTAAAATTGAATTCTTATAATTTCTAGTCTATTCTATTTACTTAGAGATGTGTGAAACAATAACATTTAGCATATGGGAATTTGCTAAAAGCACAAGAAGCTTACTAAAGAGGAGAGAAGGAACAAAGGGATACAAACCAGCAATTGACCCAGTTAGTGCATCAGATCAGGTGCAATTCTGCTAACTACATCTCATAACAATTTCACCTGTGCAGTCTTTATTACTGGTGAGACAGAAATAATGCAAGAGAGAAATTACTTTCTCAAGTATAATATTGATTTTATAGGAATTTGTGATAGAAATTAGTTCGATATGAAACAAAGAATCATCTTCAAATGTATATGTATTTCACATCTTAGTAACAGAAAGTAACACATTACTTGAAATGATGTGAGAGGAGCTTACTGCCATATTTCTTGCAAATTATGCTCCCATAAAACTTGGAATAACACTGAATTATTCTCCCTGGATAAAACAGGTTTTATTTTGCTTCTTTTCATAGCAGTTACATACCCTAGAAAGCAGAGGACTGGATTCGAAGTTTGTGCTGGGAAATGTCTGTGTTACCTAGGGACATTGCTAACTAAGAGACCTAAATGTATGGAATCATATATATCAGATTACAAACACCAAAGTTTATCATTTTCTACAGAAATCTGTCACACAAATGTTTTTTTGTTTTTGTTTTTTTTTTTTGCTACAATGTTTCTCTAGATAGTATGAAAGTAAGTAATTTCTGACTTTTGTTATCCATTCTGTACTGAATGTTCATATCCAGGTGTTGGTAGCAGGACTGCTGAAGGGGAGACCTCTCTTACAAGACAGCCAGAGCCGTCCTGTGCCGGACATAGCTGGTTTCAAAGAACCCAGCACAGGACACAGCTGATCCCATCAGCATAGCTGATGGTGCGTCTGTGAAAACTTATTTAGGAAAGGTCAAAATTCTTCACTGTCAGTGAGGAATGAGGGAAAACATGTGAGATACGCATGTCCATTAACACCAAAGTCAGAGAAGAAGGAAGGTGATGAGCTATTCCAGACACCAGCACAAGGATTCCCCTGTAGTCTGTGGAGGACACCACGGTGGAGTAGATAACCACATTGCAGCCCATGGAGGACCCTATGATGAAGCAGGTGGATACGCCCTGAAATGACTGAAGCCCATGGAAGACCCATGTTGGAGCACAGGAAAAAACGAACAAGAAACAGAGAGGAACAGTTATGGACTAACAATAGCCCTCCATACACTCTGTGGCAGCTGATGAGGGAGTCATCAAGAAGAGTTAGAAATGGAGAAGTTGACCCTGGGAAAATGAGGGGATAGGGAGATATATTAATTTGGTCTTTATTTTTCAGTATTCAAATCTGTTTTAACTGGCAGTAGATAGAATAAATTTTCTCCAAATTCAGTCTGTTTTGCTCATGATACTAAATGACAAGTGATCTCCTAGTCTTTATCTCAGTCCAGGAACCTTTCCATCTCATTATTTCCCCCCATACTGTTGATAATGGGGAGCGAGAGGGAAGATAGATGGGCATATTGCAATGAGCTAAGGTCAGCCCAGCACAACTACAGATGATTCTATTGTATTTTACAGGTCCTTGTTACTTATTTTCTTTTAAGACTTTAATCTAAATTTATCTCTTCTAGTGATTTCCAATATTCGGCTGAAACCTTCTGCAGATTCTCAGTAGTTTGAAGAGTAAAACAGTCAGTTACTTATGTTTCACAACACCATTTTCATCAGGCTTTTAAATGCAATTCAGCTTTTTAAAGAAGCTAAGTTATTAACCAGATTCTGAAAGGTGAGACAAAAGAACATGATAATTTACTGAAATAAGACACAAGAAAAAGATTTTATTTTGAAATTGTGTTTAAAACACATTGATGTTTCACTGAATGACTTTAGATAATAATAATGATAGCAAAAGAGTAACATTTGTTTCTTTACAGTGGAGATATGATTTCCTACTAATTTGTTGCAAATCCCTACGTCAGCATTACATGATGATCCTGAACTGTTCTTGCTGAGAATGAAATTATGGTGCTTTGGTGAATTATATACGCTATATGAATCTGCAACACTATCTGCATGTAATGGCAAATAACTGAGGTATTGCATAGAAGAAAAACCCCAAATAATGCAAAGGCACTGATCTCCAATTCCCTGACATGTAATGTTAATGGCATAGAATCAGCTTAGATTCCCTATAAAAGCACTCTCCTATATAGCAGGTCTCATATTTTTATTATTATTTGTAACAATATGGACAAAACAAGACCTATTCTTGATTGCAAGCTCTTGTGAAAAACGATATTGCTACAATACCTCATTATGGAATCCTGTAATTGTCAGAGGAAATTAATTCTTGAATTTTATTGTGAGCTGTCAGAGTAGAATGAGGAAGTGTTTTGGTTTAACCCCAGCTGTCAACTAAGCCCAACACCGCCTCTCGCTCACTGTGGGATGGGAGCGAGGATACGAAGAGTAAAAGTGAAAAAACTTGTGGGTTGAAATAAAGACAGTTCAATAGGTAAAGCAAAAGCCTTGGGCACAAGCAAAGCAAAATAAGGAATTTTTTCGCCACCTCCCATGTGTTCAGCCATCCCCAGGAAAGCTGGGCTCCATCATGTGTAGTGGTGACTCAGGAAGACAAACACCATAAGCCTGAACATGCTGAGAATGATGCCGTATCATATGGAACATCCCTGGAGTCAGCTGGGGTCAGCTGTCTCAGCTGTATCCCCTCCCAAATTCTTGTGCTCCCCCAACCTACTTGCTGATTGTGTGAGGTGAGGAGCTGAAAAGGCCTTGACTCTGTAAGAACTGCTCAGCAGTAACTAAAACATCTCTACATTTTCCACACTGTTGCCAGCACAATTTCATGACTTAGCCACATACTAGCTACTGAGAAGAAAATTTACTCTATCCCAACCGAAAGGGACACAGGAAACTATTTAGTAAGTGAGACAAAAATGCTTAGAAGTGATCCTAGAGACTGAAGAGCTCCACAACTGGAAAAAAAAGCCATATGTTTGTCTCAGAGAAAGTATTTTCTAGGGATCAAAACAATACTAGCAGGAAGGATTTTTCATGGTTTTTCCTCAGTCCATTTCACGCTATTTCTCATTAAACTAAATTTAGGTCACCTACTCCTCTCCTGAAATCTGGTTACATATGAAGGTGCTACAGTGACTTCCTTCATGTGATCAGTGATTAAAAGACCCATTAATTAACTAATACAAGTTAATACAGAAAGATATGCAGAAACAGTGTCCTTGAACTTAAAGATAGATCAAAATGTCATAGTTATTTATGAAGTTATTAGAAATTTATAAATAAATTAATCTTTTCTGAAATTTTTATATTGTTCTGAGGTTTTGGAACTCTAGACATACTACAAATTAAATGTTTGTACACAGATATCAATATAGATTTCAGATTTATTCTCAGACTGAATCTCAGTTTAAACCAGTAGTGGATTACTTTTATAAGCTTTCAGCTGTGGAGAAAGGTTGTTTTCAAACTATTCACTCAATTTAAACTTAATATGCTAATATTTAAATTAAGCAACTTCTAATACATTGTAACGTGCAAAATTCAGGATCCTGCAGACACAGAGCTTACTGTAGTCAATGATGATCAAGCCAAAACCACCTGTCCATTTACTCAAAATGCACTCAAAATGAACTAGTATTTCGCCTATTGGAAGGGATCCTGTGTTGTCTGACATAGTCAGCTGTAGATGATACTGGCAGATATGAATACACAAGGCATCTCACCGAATTGAACTAAGGCTACTGTGATAATTTTAGACCACAAAGAGAACAGTTTTATGCTATAATAAATGACTTTCCAGTAAGGTGGCTGGGAGATAAAAGTGAATGCTACCTCTGACTTTTCAAAAATATTTGTTGAATATGTATGGGAATATTGAAAAAAGTAAAAGATAATATTTTCCCTGTGTGTACACCACTTGAATGACCATAGGCACATTCACTGCTCCAACAGTTGCAGTGCAATTAACATTGAAGTTTGAAAAAGTATTTATTAAAGAATTTAATCAAGTATTTGATTAAAATGATGCATATGTCATTGATTAACCCAAATCAGAATGAAAATAAAGTGCATGATTAATGGTGAAGCTGAGAGTTAGTTAATTAATTCAGTTCTCCAGATCATTTATATTCTTTCAGGTAGACTATTCTAAAAAGGTATGAAAAGAAATAAATAGTATTCCATCACACTTGACCATGTTAGAGTTGGAACAAAAAGTAAGTATCGTAAAAGTAGGAAGTTTTATTAGTCCGTTTTCTGTTGTTCACTTTCTCCAGTGCCATATGTGTAGCTGAAAACAAATGTATCAATGAAGATTTTATATATTTTCCCATGCTGCTAAAAATAAAAATATTATTGTCTTCATAGTAAAAAACACCCAAAGAAAGGACAGACTAGACACACAGTGCTAAAATTTTGAAGGCCTGGCATAAGTAGCTGATCAAGAAAGATATATGAAAAAAATTTATGATTGTTGAAATTGCTAAACAGCTTTCAGGTTGATTTCCATATTTTTAACTGATGCATTTTCATTGTTCATCCTGAGCTGGGTTTGATGTCCAATAACTCAACCCAACACACTACCTCTCCCATCCTGAGTGACCACCACAAGATGGAGACCAAAGTCCTGGACTAAATGACCTCAGTGGACATTTATATATATTTTATAGACACTTCACAGGGGTGTTCCATAGACTAAGAGAGTCATATCTGTGTGTTATATCAAAGGATGGGAAAGGGAGTGGCGATAATGAGGATGTATTGGATAGAGTGGAATCCGAGCATGACATAAATGATATAGAATAAGGGGTGTAGCATGTGTTGGGTTTGGCTGGGGTAATTAATTTTCTTCATACAAGTGAGTTGTCATGGTTTAGGAATAGTACTCACCAATGTAGTGCTCACACCAAGACATTCCAAAATCAGATGCTGCTTGCTCGCTGTCCCTCTTCCCCTCCCTCTTCCCACTCCGGTGATGGAGTTGAAAATTGGAGGCACAAAAGGTGCACGTCATGCATTGAGACGAGAACAATTTACTGGCAACAGCAACGAGATAAGAAAAAGAACAGTAACAGCCAGAGCCCAAATAAGAAAAGTGTACAAAGAAAGGGTAATTTACGTGCAAAATGCTCACCAAACTCAAAACAATGTGCTGTGACCCCAGCTGGCAGCACCCCATCCTCTTCCCTCTATTGTCCACCACACTTGCTGCACAGGCGAGGGTTGTCTTTCTTCTTGGAAGCAAGAGAGAGTCCCTTTCCCAGGACAATATATACAGTGGTATCAAGGAACACAATATCTTGACCTTACCCTCTCCTGCAGATCTGGGTCAGACCAAGGACATGAGTCTAGAGCTACATTTTGGATTTGTGCTGGACAGGGTGTTGATAACATAGAGATGTTTTTGTTATTGCTCAGCAGTGGCTGCAAGGCTTTTTCTGCTCCTCATGCAGCCATGCCAATGAGAATAATGAGGGTGCACAAGAGTTTGGGAGGATCCACAGATGGGTCATCTGATTTCAGCTGACCAAAGTTATATTCCATACCATGTGATGTCTTGCTCAGCATATAATCTAGGGGGAAAATTGGAGGGGACCACTGCTCAGGGACGGGCTGGACATTGGTTGATTGGTGATGAGCAATTTTTTCTCTTTTGCATAATTTGTCTTTGCTGGAGTTTGTTTATCTCTTCTCTCCTTTTTTTTTCCCCTTTCCTTTCTCCCTCTTCATTTTTACTATAGTTATTTCAATTGTTAAACTGTTCTTATCACGACCATTTTTTTTTTGTCACTTCTACCCTTCCAGTTCTCTTCTCTCCATCCTGCTGGAGGGAATGTGTGAGCACTTGTTTGGTGCTTAGTTGTCATCTGGGGCTAACCACAACAGGGCATTATGTCATATTGCTAAATAAAATCAAGCAGAGACCACTGTCTGACCCCAAGTCCAGCTGGCACAGGCTCACTAAATTCACAGGATACAGTATTTGGCCCAAGGCTTTTTCAGGGTCCATATGGCATATCTACAGCCAAAAAAAAAAAAAAAAAAAAAAAAAAAAAAACATAAAACCTTNTTCTAATTCAGTGTGTGTATATGCGTGTCTGTGTATGAAGTAGGGGGTTCAGTTCAAAGTAAGTCAAAATTAAAGAGACGTGTTACAGTTAATTACAAGGATGTTTTCACAGTAATGGAATTATAGCTTTTGTGACCAGCCCTGGTGTGTGGGGTGGACTGGTGTAATGGATATTTGAAGATACAAAGCCAATTGGGTTAATGTTGGAGGACCTTGTAAGGCAGAGAAAGACAGATGGTACATTATTCTCCCTATTGTCTATGGCAAATAATCCCTAGCATATGCTAACACCCAAATCATGCCCAGGCAATGTCTTGGAAAGCACTAATTGAAATGGCTCAAATGTGCCAGGGAGCATGCAAACAGTTAAGCAGTATGGATGATCAGCAGTCTAATGCTGACTTTGCCTCCTGGCTCAGTCTTACTTAACAGTATAGATGCAAGATATCTGTCTCCGTTGGCAATAGAGGAAGGCTTGGATGAATATGTGAACTTTCAGAGGAATGTCTTTATTTTTAATTATACAGTTCAACCCTTAATGAAATCAAAGATCCACAAGCTGAGAGGCTAGGCAAAACAAGTTCAGAAGAAGTAAGGTTATGGGTTGATTTCCTTGGCACTTGTTGGTCTTTTGTTTTTTTACTTGAATGTTGTTTTTTTTTCTTTTTCTTGCTGAGTCACATGTTGCTCATGGTATACCAGATAGCCTGGTAACATAAGTAGCAAAGGGAAAAGGAAGACTATTTTGATATTCCAAAATACTTAGGTGTATCAACCTGGCACTCTGGATTTTATTTTTTTTTTTTTTTAAAAATCTTTCTCTGGTGCATGTGTGAGTTGCTCTAAATCTCATTAAGATATCAGTATACATAATTTATGATTATTCCATTTTACAGAAAGTCTAACAGCATTCATTTGTGTGTCAAAGCTTATTGAGTGTTTTGCTATCAGTGTAGCAGTTCATAAGTCTTACAATCTGAAGTTTATCTAAGCTAACACCAGAAGTAATTACATCAGGCAGGAAACACATAAATGTTTAATAAAAAGTAAAGGGAAAATCAAATCAACAACACCTCTTGCCTTACAATCCTCAGGCAAGTGCTTACAGTTAGGTGAGTCTAGTGCTTTGAGCCTGGAATTAGTGGTAAAGGTCATTGGGGTACTACAGTGGACTAAACATATGCCACGGGGTCAAACCTCAGGCGCACAGAGACTTCAACCAGGTACTTTGTTGGACAAATGTGATGCAAAAGATGGGGGAGTTTCTTTCTAACCACACTGCAGCTTAGTAAATAGGATGGGTTTTTTTGGTTTTGTTGGTTGTTTTGGCTTGATTTGTTCATGTTGTTTTGTGGGGGTTTGGGAGTTTTCTTTGTTTGTTTTCCTGGTATTAATTAATCAGACTCAGTGCTCAGGGCTCAGGACTAATCTCAGCCAGAGCTGTGCTGGCCAAGTAACTGTTGCCTTCCCTGCCTGAGCCTGTGCGCTTCCAGTGCCTCCATGGGAAGGGTTGGGAAACCCAGGGATTCACTGACCAACAAACAAGAGCCTCTGGGAGCTGGGCCTGGGGAGGCTGTGGGGCCATGCTCACACTGAACCAGGAGCAGCTGGAAGGCAGCAGTCCTGGGCAAGGAAGCATAAAAATAAGCCCAAGAGGAACATTATTACCCTCCTAGTTAAGGCCTTGGGATACTGAAGGCTTGTTGTGTTACTCCTTCCTCCTCTTCTGGAGAATGACACTAGAGGGACATTGTGAGGTTGAGAATAGCACCAAAGGCAGGAGTAGACATTAGTGAGCTTTCTATATAACAATTCAAGGTTTATCAATGAGTGTTTTCTATATTAATTTGTATCCAGAGTCCTAGTGCTTCTTTAAGTGGACATATGGTAACTATTTTTTGTATTTTAGTTAGATTTTTTTGAGATATTAATGACACACACACAAAATAATTTTTGAGTCTACATGTGTGGCTGGTTTCCTTTCATCCATAGTAGAACACTGTGGGCTAGAAGTTAACTGAAGCTTGAATACAAATGAGTATTACAACCCCTCCTTGAGTATTGCATCCAACTCTGGGGTCCCTGATATAAGAAGGATGTAGACCTGTTGGACTAATTCCAAAGGAGGACCAGTAAAATGGGTGGAGGATGGAGCGCCTCTCCTATGAGGAAAGCTAAGAGAATTGGGGTTGTTCAGCCTTTCAATGCCTGAAGGGAGCCTACAAGAAAGATGGAGAGAAACTTTTCCTAAGGGCATATAGTGATAGGATAAGAAGAAATGGTTTCAAAGTGAAAGATAGTACGTTTAGATCAGACACTAGGAGGAACTTCTTTACTGTGAGGTTGTGGGAGTGGTACTGGAACAGGTTGCCCAGGAAGGTTGTGGATGTCCCATCCCTGGAAGTGTTCAAGGCCAGGTTGGTTGGGGCTTTGAGCATCCTGGTCTAGTGAAAGGTGTCCCTGCCCACATCAGGAGTGTTAGACCTAGATAATCTTTAATTATTAACTAGATAATCTGTTCCAACCCAAGCCATTCCATGATCATTCTATAACAATCCATGGTTTTGATTAATCTAAGCCATTTAATGATATTTTTGGAACACAGAGATGAATTTAATTAATTATGGAAAACTATATATCCCAAGCAGCCCATACTCTAATAGGATTTTTGGTTGTTTTGCAACATTTAAACAGTTTAGTTAAATATACGTGTATGTCGGCAAGGAATACTGACACTTTTTTTGTCCTCACTTAGTCTTACTATAAATAGGACTTACAATTCACAAAATACTGATATATTTCCAAAAGATAATTTTTGCTGACTTACAAAGAATTCGGCACAAAATAGCAATTAATCTTTGTCTACAAAATGGGTTAATAAACCTCGTCTTACTTTTAAGTCAACAAATCTATCTGGACTTGATGGTTTCAGCACAGAAGTTAATAAACACGATTAGTCTGTTCCCAAAATGTTAAATGTTTGACTTTGGAAAGGATGACATCCTGAGACATTGAGTGTATTTGCTTTTAAAGACTTTTGAAGGAACAATCAGAACCCCTTAGGATTTTAGACCATGACAAATTCCTTGATAACTATTTGCACAGAAAAAGGGTTAGGATTTGCAAGCACATAAAGTGCTCGTCAGACTTGCTAACTCTAATCAAACAGGCTTCATTTCTAGAGGGTACTTAATATAATATTCTTTATAATTAAAATACATTTCATTCCAAGTACAAACTTTGTTCTTGGCTTTCAGAAGCCAGAAGGCATTAGGATAGTGTTAATGAAGCTAATTAGTTAAGGCATTGGTTAAGATTTAAAAGGGTATTTTCATATGGCAATAACTGGATAGGTCATTCTGCATTGCTTTTGGGTTTCTGTTTTCAGGAGTTTTTTTTTTTTGCATGTGGAGTATCCTTTTACAAAATTTGCTGTCATCTTAGAAGCAAAATATTTTTGATTCACAAACAGTGTGGGGTTTTTTTCTTTCTGTTTGAAAGGAGATGATGCATAGTAAGAAAATTGAGATGTGTCTTTTTAACAGTCTCATAGCATTTATGACATTATTACAGAAATCAGAATGCTGTTGTTATTTAATTCAGTAAGTCTTTGACTCACTGGTCTTTGACTAAGACCAGAATGTAAGATATTGTAAACAGAATCTCCTACTTAAAACCTCTTACTTTCCTCTGCTTTTAGGTTAAAACTTTTTGAACTACGTATCTTCTAGATGAAACAAGCTGTCACCAGCCATGGGTTCAGATGATTTAAATGGTCCAGGCTGTAATTATGGATCCTGGAATAGCTATTTTTTTTTCCCTCTGACTGTTTCATAAATTCAAATGCACAGTGTGAACATAAATTAAGGTTTGTCTGCAAATAAAAAAACCTGAAACTACATCCATAATCATCTTCAAACATGAAAACAGTATCAATGATATTATTTGTGGTTTATGTGATAACTAGCAAATTCATAACTGCAGAATTAAAAATAAGTACGTAAACAGCCCAGAATACTGCAGTCTCGGAGATACAGCAGGTAGGAAGAAAAAAAGAAAAAATCAGTCTTTGCAGATGCTTACTTTTCATGTAGTCTTTCAGCAGAAAAAAAATTATACGTTTACCACCAGCTGAAAGCATTCCTGACAGGTTTTTTTCCTTTTTCATAGTTCCACTATATGTGTTTGGATAGTTTTCAAAAGAATAAAAGCTGATACGTATAAAGGGTGCTGTGTGTATACATATAACAGTTTCCTCATGGAGGTAAGCTTGCTGGCCACAAACAGTATCTGAACAGAAATTATCCAGACATAATTGAAACAGCACCATATCCCAACAAGTATGCCAGTCATCAGGCATATTCCCTACCAATATTTCCTGGGAAAAAAAAGGTCTCAAACTACCCGTCCCCACCCTCCCCCCCC
>VWZG01011454.1:0-16949 GCA_013396735.1 Grallaria varia
CCAAGCCATGATGATGATGATACTACAAATAGTTTTGCACAAAACTCAAAACGTGCTGTACACTCTAGAATGTGTCAAATGCCTTGCTCAGTGAAGTTCTCTTGCCACTACTAATAAGGCTCTCAGAGGCATTAAAATCTTCATGGTCAGTGCAGGGAACAAAGTACATCTTCACTGGAGGGTGGGACTGTGGCCACTGGGAAGGATCTGTATAAGGGTGGTTGGAGAGGCTGGAGGGCATCATCCCTGAATGCTCACAATTGCTATTGAAAGAAGTAAACACTGGCTTAATCCCAAATTAATAACAAGAAGGATGTCACCTGCCTGGGGTGACGGATCAGGTGAGGATATATCAGAAAAAGAAACCTTTGAGGAGCTGTGATTCACACAGAGACTCAACAACGACTAGTGGGAGGTTAGAACTCTATAAAACTGCAGTTCAATGACTACTTCAAAATTTTGGTTCTTTCTAATGAACATATAATGTTCAGTAAATAATGAATCTCTCTAGAGAGTCTGTATCATGACCTGTTATTACACACAGACAAAACTGACTTGGAAACTGAGTTGAATGGTGATATTGAAAAGTGAAACTGTTGCTATCACAAAAATTTCATGTTGGTCCAAAAAAACACCCCCTGATTAAGAAGAGCTGCAGAAAGAATTTTTGAGCAAGCTGATCTAGTGGAAGGTAACCCTGCTCATGCAGGGGAGTTGGAACTAGGTGATCTTCAAGATCCATTCCAACGCAAACCATATTATGATGCTATGATTCTAAGAATTTCACGGTACCAAATGACAGGAAAAATGAGATTGCAGGCAAAATTAAATGTTGAAAAAGGCAAACTAATCTATGTTTGTAGGAACAACCTTAAGTATACATGTTGACTAAAACATAATCATGAAAATCAGCTCTTTCCCATCAAGAGAAATGGATGCATGTATCTGTGTGCCAAATATCATTGTCATCTTCAGGCTCAGGGCAGTTGAAATAAGAAAGAAATGGTAGAAAAGAAAAGGATAATAGGAGAGGAAACATCATGTCACTGTGTCTACATCTTGAATTCTGCAACTAGTTCACTTCAGATGTGTCCCTTCAAATGGGATCAAGTAGAATTACAAGTTCTTAAAAGAAGAATGATATAGCTGGGCTATGATCGTCCTGTGAGAGGTAATTAAATAAACTGGAACTCCTAAGGTTGAAAAAGAAATATTGATAGAAGGAAAATATGATTTAAGACTATAAAATTACAAATTGCATGGGCATACTGAACAAGAGACTGATTATCCTTTATTTTTCAGGATGTAAGAACTAGGAAGAACCAAATGAGATTATCATTAGGAGGTTTAAAATAAACAAAAGGAAATACTTTTTCAAATAAAGCATAATTCCGTTGTGGAATTCTTTGTGAATGTCAAAAGTATAAGTGGATTCAAAGGCAGATTGATGACCTTCAGTGAAAAATCCATCAAAAGCTGTTAAACACAGTGAAAACAGTGAAGTGATTACAATATACAGCTCACAAAGTCTCTGAAATGCAAATTGCTGGGAGTAGCAAGGGTACAAGTGAAAGTATTATTCTGTATTTGCCCTGTTTCTATGACTTCTTCCATAAGCTCACTTTATTTATTCTTGTCAGAAATGGGGACACTGGAGTAAATGCCCTTTTGAGCTGATCCTGCACAGCTGTTCTGTTTGTAGCATATAACTCAGCTTTCACTTAAGCCAACAGGGTAATTTCATTGATTTTAATGGGAGCTGAATTAGGCTGCCCAAGAGAATGAGCCTCCCAATACGATTTTTTGTGAAGGATGTGAAAGCTAAACTTGTTAGATTGATAAATGTAAATTCAAAGGAAACGACAGTTGCTCGAACCACGGAGTGACTGGAATGTACCTGTAAAGCGAAACCACTGCAGGGACTTATTTTAAAACTGTATGCAAAATCCGTACGTTTATGATTGATCTATTCTTGAATTTAAGTGACTGGTCAGATGACTGCTTTTGCTCTCCCAAGTGGTACCTGATCTAGTTGCATGACTGTTCATCTGAGCTTGTAAAATGCATGGTCAATTCAAGGTCAGTCTATAGTTTTATGAAATTAAGATGATAATTGATATGGCCAAACTACAAACATGTCACCGCATTTTCCCAAATTATTTACTTTCCTGAGACACTTGTTAGTAAGTGCACAATTGGATCGATATTACTTGATTTTCTTAACTTTTAGAGAAAGAAGGACTCTTTTAGAAAACACGTAATGTATTTATAGACAGAATATGTTCTTGAAAAAGAAAGAAAAATAAAACCAGACCGGAATAATTATCTTAAGAGTGTAAACTACAAAGTTATTGCTTCAGTGCTACTACCATGACTAAGTTTGTTACCTGAGGCAAACTAAATACCAATGAGGTATTAGAGTGGATAAATATAAAATTGTCTGACCAAAAATATTTTTTTTTTTGAGAGAACAATATTTTTAACTTCAAGGAAAAGTTGCTCTGTATGTGAGAGCATGTTCTCAAGGTATCTCTCATCCATTGCTCTTACCCATGAAACTCACTCTATGCCATGTAGGGAGAAGGAAGAATTTGTTCCATCACAGCACCCTAAACATGTGAAGAGTAATTCAGGTATCTAGCATAGGCATTTAATACCAATTGAGATGCTCTATGATAATTCAAGATAAATGCATGATGCTAACAGCTATGACACAGGAATTATGAAGGACTCCCACCTTTCAGAGTTGCAATACTGTGGGGCACCTCAAAATGTATTAGGGACATATAGTTAGACATTAGATTATTTCCCTAGATTTCAAATGTAAGCAAGCTAGAAGAAGTGTCTCAATGGAGAGTAACAGGTAGGTTCCAGAAGCAGTTCATCTCAGCCTGTGGCATCATTTTCAGACAGGTCATACCTGCCACTTGCGAACGGTTGCCTTTCTCTGCTGAGAGAAGATTTTAATGGGCAACTGATTAATTCAGGCTTGACTCCTAGTTCTTCTTCAGCCAGTGTCAAGAGCGAGAAGTCCTACAGGGTGACCGTTCACTATTACAATACAGATATTAATAATGCAAAGGGGTTTTGTTCCCCAAGCTCACAACAAGCTCTCAGGACTTATTGTTAAATGTTTCTCTTTCTTGATGGGGGAATGGAGTAAGGGGACTGAAGTGACTAAACCTAGTCCGCTTGATAGGCTATCAGCAGAGCTAGCAATGCAGTCCTTGCTTGTGAAGGGCTAAATATGGTATATAAAAGCTACTTTATCCTAATCGTGAATTGTTAATAACCTGGATGGAACTAACTAGATTTTTTTCAGGTTTCATGATGAGTCAACTATTAAATATAACTAATATATGTGAGTGAATTAACATTAAGTTTTACAAAGATGTTTATTATAGACAAATGCAGGAAATTGAATGGAAATAAGAGCAGTAGGTTGGTTTTACCGTTAGTGTCTGGACTTACTGGGAAGGTGTGAATATGTATAATCTCAACCAAATACCACAAGGAAGACAGGAAATTCTTTACTGTTAGAGGGGAATCCATGAACTTTACTGCAGTTTTCCACCACTCAATAGAATATCTCTCTAGAGAGGCTTTCTGCGCACTGGGAACACCTTGACATCCTAGGCACAAAGGAAACTGTTGTTTTGTGGTTTTTTGTTTGTTTTTGGTTGGTTGGTTGGTTTTTTGGGGGGAGTGTGTGGGGTTTTTTTGGGTTTGTTTGTTTGTTTGTTTGTTTTGTTTGTTTGTTTGTTTGTTTTAAAAATTGTGTCCTGTTAAAAGAGAGACTGGGAGGAAAAGAATTTGTAAGTAAGTGAGAAGAGTATTTCCACCTTCTTTGGGTAACAAAAATATAATCTTCAGTTTTACATGGATTAATGTTTTCTTTTTATTTGCTACACAGTAAGAAAGATGCTTGCAAAAACACTTTTTATTTTTTACAAGTAAAAAAGAGAAGGATGTGATAGAAAATGCATTTTTTTTAAGCAGTGGATGTACATGCAAAATAATACTGTGTCTGTTACAGAAAAAAATTATTTACTATGCATAGAAGTCTCAATATGAATATGCATGGAGGTGATATGTACATGACAAAAGTGTTAATAGTTCCATCTGAAGTTCCAAGAGGTGTCAATATGATATCTAAAAACAGTATGTGCCATATTTTTTACCAGTTTGGGATTCATTAAATCTATGCTTTGAATATAGTCATACATTGTACAAAACAGGACAGTATAATCTTGTTTCTCACATCTCTATATATGTTTTTATTTATTTGCACCCACATGTATAAACTTATACTTTACATATTCTCAAAGAAAATTATATAGCAAAATTAAAAGACAAGAAAAGGAAAACATGTAGCTTTTATTTCCTTATTCCTGCTTCTCATCAGGAAAAAAGATTGAAAGAAATTCCAACTATAAACTTAAAAATTTTGAATAAAATGGTCAGCCAACACAAAATATTTTAGACAAAAAATTTTGAAAAACTGTTGCAGAAACCAAACTATGTCCTATATTCTGTAAACTTAATTAAAACCAAAACCAACAACAATTACTCCGGTTTCAAAAGCTGAGTTCAAATATGACCTGACATAGTCCTTTTGAATTCAAAATCTGAAGGCTAGAATCACTCCAGAGTTCTCAACAGGCTGAGGAAACCTGAACCGCTGACTGTCCTTTACCTCTTAAATTTTCCAGGTGCTGAACTTTTTTGCATTCATCTGTCCTTCTTGGCAAATTTTTGGTGTCTAGATGCCTCTGTGAGTGATGGATCAAATTATGCATTTGCTCTGGAGTCTCACTGAGATGGTGATACAATATCTCCATATTTTTTAAATAACTTTGTGTTTATATATGTGCCTCTGTACAAACAAATAGATCTATAACTCAGTTTTCCTGCAAGCCCAGAAACTCATACTACTTCACACCAATAATGGGCTTTGCCAGCTCTGAAGACAGAGTGGACCTCCTCTGCTGTTCTGATGCATCAATGTGTAAGTACTCAATTGGAAGCTGGATTAGTGCACAGCATGCATTTTCTTCTTCTTTTTTTTTTTTTTTTTTTTTTTAATTCAAGAGTAAATGTCAAAACAATGCTGTAAAACCAATTAAGAAGAAAGAAAACAAGATTAGAGGTGCTACTTGAATTATTTGTTGTTGTTCACTGTTGCCAAGTCTTTAAATAAGTACTTAATAGACCTTACTGTAACTCTCTGAGCAATACAGTAATTTATTTAATGCACAGTTCGGCAATTTCTTAACATTAAACTGAAATGGTCCATATAGTATGTTGTGAGCTTTTTTGAAGCCCCCTAAATTTGGACTGTTCACCATTTATGAAAATCTTCATGCAGAGCTAAATTTATTGATTTCATTCAATAATCTGATCTATTAAACAGGTATTGATCTCTGTGGAAGGGAATATCAAGATTTATTGACCAGAAAGATTAATTCTGACCAATTTAAAGCCAAGGTCAATATTTATCTCGTGGGGAAATAAATCTCGTTATTCAGAAAAACAAGGGGCTGCTATGTATATATTGTTATTTATAGTCTCAGAGTTTTAACCAGAAATATGTGGAAATCACTCCTCTGTGGATTTTAATTTTAGGTTTGTGTCCTTTTTTCATTGATATTAGTATGATAAATTGGGAAAAATATTTATAGGACTGGGGAAAACATATTTTCTAACCCTTGTCCGCAAAATTTCTAGGGAATATACTGAATCGAGTCCGGAAGCATTTACTTTTAAGAATGAACAGATAAGTCAGTATAGCCACAGATTTACTCATTTGTGGTCTGATAAAACCAAGAACCCGGTGGTGCACACAGAGCTCAGCACTGTTCAGCAGCCTCATGAGAATATTCGCAAAGGCCATATCTGAATCTTGTGGAGGGGGAAGAGGGCGGCACACGCCGGGGTCCTGCAGAGGGGTCTGGATAATGCTGGGGCACACACCTCCTTGTGGGGCTCAGAGGCAGATTGGCTCCATGTTTTCACACATAGTGCCCAGCTTGTTTTGGCTACAGTGGGAACCATGCCCTGTTCTGCAATACAACCTGTTTCTTATCCATAAAATCATACTGCCTTTTGCGAACTATTGCTTACACAGGACCTGTGGCTAAGGCATGAAGCAGGGATCCAAGCATTACATTTTATAGACATAAATTATTTCTCCACATCACACAGAAGATAAATTCATCAGGGCCTTACTCTCCACACTGCCATGCAAATCAAACTAGTGAAAAGGAGGATGAAAATCTGCAATATCTGTGAGGTGTGCGGATTGTACGGCAGGTTGCCCTTTGCACAGCCAGAAGAAGAGTTTCTGATGGTGAAGGGGAAGAAGTTCTGGGTTTGAGGGAAGATTACTTTTGATGCCATTATCTGACTATTTGAGCTGTAGGTGTCTTACTCTCTAAACATTTGGGCTGAGTTCCAAATCTTTATCTGTACATGCACCTGCTTGAATAATAGTGTCAGACACTCATTACCAGTAACCTACTACTTTTGAAATTGACACCATTTACCTACAGGAAATTGTCTTTTTGAAATAGCACTTTGTACTAAACCATTCTGAGATAATTGTTCCAATTAAAAAATACATGGGGCATTGCTGTGCACCTCAGGATGGAAACTTTATTGTGCTATGAAAGAAGTCAATGAGAGTTCAAAGTATTCAGCCACCTGCAGAACCGATGATAGAGAGCCAAAAAATTTGTAATTCATGCTCAAAAAAGAAACTCTTCTACATGCAGATACAGTGTCAAAATGGATGGGAGTTTCAGCTGTTTCATCGCCCGCACCCTGTCTCCCCCTCTCCTGGCTTCCAAAACAAAAAACAAAACCACCAAAAAGAAAATAAAAAAAAGAAACCTTGAATTTCCTATGTCTTTGAGTATTGCTGAGCTCTACATAAATAGGAATATGCTCGCTGTAGGGAAGCAGTGAGATTCAACTATTCCCATTAAAATGCTAATTACAGTCCTTTTATAGATCTGTTGGAGAGGATTTGGGGAACCAAAATAACACCCAGAGATTATCACAGAAAGAAAAAATATCAAAGAAGAAAATATGACATTAAAAAAACCCCTGTTTCTAAATTTAGAAGCCCACTAAAGTGATTCTAACCATTTATTCTCGCTGGAGCTGCTCTATATATTAAACTGATACTGAGAAGTCATGAATTCCTATGCTTCCAAGCCCGGCTCACAATCTGGATTATTGTACTTTCATATATTTTGTATCCAGTCCAAGTTATCACTAACGTCTTAAAAGAAAGTCCTCTAGTCCTTACTACATCAAAATAAATAGTGTGGGGCAACAGCATTAAGCAATATAATCATAAAATTACCTGTTATTAAAAAAAGAGCACAATTTTTTAGAGGGACTATATTAGTCAGCTGTAAAATAATATGTTTGCCATTCACTCTAATGTTTCAACATTATGATTCAATCTTCTAAAAAGCTGACATGGAAAATAACGGTGTAATAAACCAATTCATCATAATGTGTAAAAGAAACTACTGGAATAAATTGTAATAACCTTTCAAAAACTAGCAGCTTTTAAAAGTATTAATTTCTACTCCAGATAATTGGAAAAGACACCTGGGTGGCCAAGCAATATTTTTTATGGGATTGCCCTGTCAGGGACTCAGATTGTCTTCAGAGTCAGGAGCGATCGTTTAGCAGTAAGTGACAGTGAATCTTGCAAATGGGTCTTCCTGGATGCTGTTTGCCATAAATTACCAAACTGAACTCCCCTTCAAGGTCAACCATAAAAGAAGGCAGATATCAAATGGCCTTCACAGACCCCCAAAGTAGTCTTCAGGCTTCTTGTAAGCAGAGACTGGTTGTGTTGGATCCTATGAAATTGACTTAATAGACTGACAATATAAATTATTATCAAACTTTGAAGACATTATTGGGAACTAAATAGCTGAAGACAAAATTAGGACTTGTAGTTCACAAGGAAGGACTAACACAGGTTGCTCCTCATTCGTGTGCAATGAAACCAAATTAATAGCAGTAGAATTGAAGATGATGTTTCAAGGCAAAAATGCAACACAACTTCCCAAAGAAGAGTAAGACATCCTAAGTCTGACAATTTCTTTAACATTTTGCCTTTCACAAAATATCTTGGTATTTTTTTCTCAAAGCCATCTGTGTTTACATAAGCATTGTTAGTTCCAGTCTTTCTACTTTGAAGTCCTAGTTTTGGATTAATGAAAATTTAGTCAAAGGGTTTTATAAAAGCAGCCAGTAGTGGCATAAAACTGTGCTACAAAAGCGATTTTAGTACATTTTATTATGAGAGAGAAGAAAGGACTATAAACAATCTGATGTCTTGAAATGACAGGAAGTTCTTTATTGTATTTGTTGTCATTTTTTTTCTCCAATACAGGAGCCGTGTTCTAATGGTAACAAATGTTAGTTCACATTAAAAAAACAAGTGTAGGCAAGTTTTGTGATCTGGCCTTTTTTGTGGCATCTGCACTTCAGCAGAGCTCCCTGTCACTTCTCATTGGAAAGTCTGGACTGACGGTGTGTTACAGATCACCATCTTCAAGGCTGCTCACTTGAGCTTCCATTGCCATAAACACAGAGTAGAAATCATGCTCAATACAGTGTGTTTTTGGAAAGGCAGGGAAAGCAGGAGTGTGGGAGAAGGCTTATGAGTGGCACAGTGCAGACAGCATCCACTGCAGGGACACCAGTGAGCCTGAGGGACCACAGTGCCAGAAGGAGCATTGAGGATCATAGAATCACAAAATCATTTAGGTTGTAAAAGACCTCTAAGATCATTGAGTCCAACCACTGACCGAGCATCACTAAACCATTTGCCCAAGCCCCCCATCCACATATCTTTGAACATTTCCAGGGATGGTGATTCCACCAATTCCCTGGGCAGCCTGTTCTGATGACTGACCATCCTTTTGCTGAAGTAATGTTTCCTAATATCCAAACTAAACCTTCTTTGGTGTAACTTGAGGCCATTTCCTCTGTCCTTTTCTTGTTACCTAGGAAAAGAGGCTGACCCCCACCTAAGACTTTCTTTCAGGTAGTGGTAGAGAGCGATAAGGTGAACCCTGAGCCTGCTTTTCTCCAGGGTGAACAACCCCAATTCCTTCATCTGCTCCTTGTAAGACTTGTGCTCCAGACCCTTCACCAGCTTTGTTGTCCTTCTCTGGACACACTCCAGCAACTACAGGATGCTTCAACCTTTGATGTGTGTTGGTTCAAGTCTTGCACAGGGACGTCACAATCCCATTGTAAGCTTTTCCACTGGCTCCTTCCCACTTCACTGAAATATATCCTCATGCTAATGTGGTTTTGAACAATTCTGTATCAGTGTGCAGCAGCCTATCAGAAATCTTTCAGGAGCTGCTGCAGTTCACAGAGCAAAGCTTCAGCTAATGCAAAATGCTGACATGTTTTTCAGAAGTCCCTCAAAATGAGAAATTTTTTCTTTGTGTATGTTATACTGTTAAGCCTTAAAGCAATAAGAGACCTGATGTTAAAAATAAATAAATACAAAGGTTTGAGGATTTGTCAAGAACTCCATCTTAACTATACTACCTCAGTCAAATATTCCCAATAGCATCCCTGTTGTAACTGTGTCTTATTGTGTAGTATAAAAACAGGGCTTCTTTAAATTAAACTTTTGATAGTTTTACAATAGTTTTGCAAGACCCCATGAAAGGATGAAACTTTGCTGGACAAAGCAAAGGCTTTTGAACTCCTGTGGTTACCCTTATGAATAAAATGACTTACAAAGTTTCATACTGTGTATGTACCTTTCTTTGCTCTGCAGTGCTGCTTTCCTCCTTCCCTCCCTGTATGGTGAGCCAGTCCTTCTTGTGCTATGATGATAATTTTGTGTCTGCTATGACCTCTAGAACTGAATAGCTGTTTCATGTAATTGCAAAGCTACCCCACTCTTTCCCACTAGCTTCACCTCAATTCTGAGAAATGAAACAAAGAGAAATTCTCCTCACAGCCGCTCTTCAGTGAGCTCAGATGTCTGAAGCATAGCCAAAACTAGGTCAAACAGCCCGTTTCCACATCACATACTGACCTCTTAACAATTTTGTTCTGTGATATTCCTACTGGGTCTTAGCACAGACGTTTACAAGAAATGAGATAAAATCCTCTCCAACACTTTCTCTAATTTTAAAATAAATTGGTGACATAGTTTGAAGTTCAGTCTAAAGATGTGCTAATTATACAGGGAAAAATCTAATTAACCGAATCAGGAAACCCATAGCAACTATTGTCACATTCTTGTATGACAGAAGCATCAATCTGGCAGTCACTGGAGCATACGCTCAATAACTGCCTGAACTCAGATCCTTTTTCATCAAGACCTGCAAAGTTAAAATGAGATACCAGCTATGACAACAGTTCAGCTTCACAGGCCATATTGCATGAAGCAGCATTTCCTTCTTTCCTCTTTTTTTCATCTACAAAATAAATAAATATATAAGAAACCTCCCAAGCAAAATACACTTGGCATATTTGTAGGTTGAAAGTGTTGAAATGTTATGAAAATGACATTCACTGCTAGTGAAAGGGAATGAAGTTGTAATATATATTTTTTTCTTTCTGCAGCACTTAACATATTCCACTGAAAAACCATGGAATCCCTGATAGAAGACAATGGGAGATTAAGAGGACAAAAATGCCAGAAAGAAAAAATTAAATGTATGTAGGAGAGGTGAAATTACACCACTGATAAAAATGACCATTTCTGCTGGAACTTAGTTCTTCCAGCTCTCATTACTCTGACTATAGTAAGTAGCTAAAATATTATGGACATTTTGAAGGTTCTTCCCTGTCCAAAACTATCACTAGAAATGGGAAGAAAAATGCTAGTCTCAGAGGCAGGGAGACATATACAACTTGTAATACTGTGAAGATGCAGGAGCTATTTGAATAGGTTTCATACATATGTCTTCCCTTTTAAACCAGCTGATATAACTTTTTATGCTTTCAGGCATAAAAGAAAGTCAATACACTTAGTAGTATGAGAGGAATGATACAGGGAAACCCAGCATGGGGGAGGACTTAAAGCTCACTGCAAGGCTGATGTATGTGTCACTGATATCCAAGAATTAGTGAGCTCAGGCGTAAGATATATGTAAAGAAGAGACTATCAATGAATCAGTAAATTCTTCGCATAGTTTGACACAAGAACTAACAAAATTCCCAGACTAGAACACTGTAAATGGGGGGGAAGTGAGATCTGAAAGAAGGGTCAGTCTGTGGCAAGAAGCACACAAGGTGTTTGATAGGATATGAGAAATGCAAATGAGTATTGGACAGAATTTTGTGAATTAAAGCAATGAAAAGAGACACTAGCTAGCCAAGATTTTTCAGAACTGATATAATGGTAATTGGAACAGCTTACTTCAGAAGGAGGTAAACTGTATTAAGCTTTGACTGAGCAGCTACATCTTTCCATGGGAAATGGCATGCATGATACATATCTGGTTAGCAACACTGCGCTTTGTTATTCTTCAAGACTCACCCACACCTTTCATGAAGAAGCTGAAGTAAGATACCCCGGTTAACCATGTATGAGGCTTCACATAAGGAAAATAGGATAAAAAATATCACAGGATTATAAATCAATTTCTGAGTGTGTCTAGGTTATAAATTTATTAAACAGGTAATGTCAGAGATGAATTTATGTGTTCTATTTCCACTAAGATGTAGTAAGCAAAATAGCACTATAGGAGGAAAAAATATATATCTCATAGATTAGGCCGGTTTTCTAGATAATGTATTATAGAAGATACTATCATAGACTTGGTAGATTCAGTAACACTTGCTGCACTTTAAATCCCTCATGCGTTATCCCCTCAGCTAAAAAATTCTGTAACTTTAAAAAGCATTAGAAAGGCTTATTTACAGATGGTCTTATAGAATAATGAACTAAAGCTGTCTTGCTGTTATATCTGCTAGACAGATTTTTAACATCATCTCCATATGATACAGAAGCTTACTGCAAAGCACAACTTACAAAATTTGGCCTGTAATTAACTGCTGCCCAGTTTTTGGTACTTGGATAAGGCAACTGAGTGACCCAGCAGATGAAAAAGGACTACAGGCTATTTTTCATTGATAACTGTATTTAATACTGGGCAAAAGATAATACAGTCACTTGTGTTATTACTTAAGGTAGATTCAGGCAAAAACCTTTTTCAAAGTAAGTAAGCAAAGCCACAGTGCTTGCAGTAAAGTGACTGGAGTTGTGTAACATGTTGCTAATCCATGTACCATCCTGTGGATGAAGAAGTCAAACTAATGTATGTGCATTATCATGCTGTGATAAAAATTAGAAGGTAGCAATTCCACATGAATCCATTTAAGCATAGGCATAAGACTCTTAGTGCTTGAAAGGGAGCAGATAAATCACATATTACTGCTTCTCAGACACATCAAGTCTTGAAAAACTGAGGGAATACACTGAGAAGCCTTTGAAGTCAATCGGAAAAGAAAATACTTGTGGTGGTATCAACCAAGTCACCAAGAATAGTTTTGGGCAAGTAGGAATACCAGATTTTCAAAGGCAAACCAGAAACTTTGTGGCAGTTGCCAATACTGGGCACAGGTTTTCTTTAGCAGAGATGACAGTATGCTACAGACTTTTATTGTATGAATTGCTTTAGAAGTCGACATTCTGTATGTGTCAAATGAGCAGATAAAAGCACTAAATAATTTTTTAACTGAGAAGATACTAATTTATGTGTGCTACTGAAAAAGAAGATTGCTGGTCTATCAAGAAAAGTACTTTGCCACAGAGACGGAGTTTGAGTTATTTGTAAGAAACAAACACATGTATATGACTTATTTTACAGGTGAAAGATATGCTACCATGGTCACTATGACTATAAATCATTGTTTTCATCCTTTCCTTCACTATTTTGGCTTTGTTTGTATGAAAACAAAAATCAAAATGAATCTGTAAGTTCTCTTTGTTGTCCACAGCAACCCCTGGCTTGGTCACTTTGTCAAGTCTGAACTTCTCTGTAACAAAAGGTAGCATCAGTTTCTTTGGGTTTTATGTTGCAGATGAACAACCTGCCTTGGATGTACTGGATTACCACAGTTCTTCTCTAGAACCTGGGTTCTGAGAAGCATGAAACATTCTTACAGTAATTTCTAAGGCAAATGATAACTTTGCTGCTGAATCCCTGGTGCACAGAGTAGCTACTACTGACATTGGTAACTACCTGACACATTGCTTTCAGGAGGCACTTCCCACTATGAACTACAAGACAATAGTTCCTCTTATCTACAACCAAATGAGCTAATAAGCGAATATTAGTGAAACGTTTTCTATAAAACAATGACTTCTGTGGTCAATTAGAAAGAAGAAAAATCCATTAAATCCGTCCTCAGTTAAATTAAAGAAACTTGATCCTTGATATATGGGCTTGTAGCCAACATACCAATGAATGACAGGATTCAGTAATTCATTAATTGTGCCCCACTCCCTGATTTAAGGGTAGCTTTTTCCTAATCATCAGTAAACCTACAAGCTGCTGGGGAAAAGCTTAGGTCCAAGCAAGTAACCCATTCCCCCACCTACAGTGATTACAATGACATTGTTTTCTTCATGGCAATAAGGACATTATTCAATACAGGCAGCACCCCTCTACAGAAAAGTGTTCTTAACGAAGACTAAACTCCTAAACTATTATAAAACCGCTGTTAGGATTCTCCACTGATGTTTCCTGTTTTATCACATCTCTTAGGATATTTCTTTTCAAATGGGAATCTCCCAGGAGGTCGTTTTGTAATGCTGTATGCAACATAGTAAATTCATTTGGCATTTATATTTGTGATTTTTTTTTTCCAATAAGAAGACATAATTATCAATTTCAAACACTCACACCCATGATATTAGAATATATGCAGCAGCTGTCTTTCAAAGGAACTAAAAGGTCATTAGAAGACTGGAAGTAATGACCAGCTATAGTAATGCTTGTTTTCTTCTGACGTATACAGGGAGAGAAAAGGGAAGGTGAGAGATAACTTGTCTGGATGACTAGCAAGTGGCAGCAAAAGGTATTTCTGTGGGTCTTTGTAGGAATACACAGAGCTGGATACTTGCAGCAGTATCTGAGACTATCTGTGATTTTAAGGACTTCAGCATTTAAGTAGCTAAGCTGTCCCTTAAAAGACATCACATTTATGTTTTGCTTAGCATTATTGTGTGAAGCATCTTCTGTTCTTGTTGCCCTGATATGCTTTTGGAACAAATTTTAGAAAGAGTCCTGTAGAGAAAGATCTTCTGTTTGTGACACTTCTCAATGCCTTAGCGTTTTCATTTTGCTTAGAACTGTTCTTCCTTGAACTCATGAAACAGAGAGTAATGCAACACAGGGAGCCAACAGCTGTAGGGTTTTAGAAGAAACATGCATATCTGTGTAAAATAAAGCCAATGACAGCAGAAATATGAAACCAGTTCCATATATCCCCTATACTGCCAATGAACAGACAACAAGGACGAGCCACCTTCTTTCATCCCTGCTGTCACAGATCCAGCATGCGCAAGCTCCCACATATGAGGTGGAAGTGTCAGCACAGGCCTATACCTCAAAAGGAACCCACATTTCTGTGTAAAACATCTTTAAATGTTCACAGGTACCTCAGAGACTGTGATTTGTAGCCTCATTTCAATCATCATTTTCCAGGATGTGAAGGCAGGCTGGGTGTTGTCCTTCAGTGGTTCTCATTGTAAAATACAACACTTTAAACCAGAAGGTGACAAATGACAGGCCTGAAGGAAGAGACTTCAGCCAAGGTGCAGACGCATCAGCTCTGGAGTCCCTCCCAGGGCACACAGTAACTCAGCACAGGAGGTCCAAAATTGATATAAAGGGCCACTGGGACCAATAGTTCAGGTACTCTGGGCCACCATGAGAAATCCCCATAGATCTGCCAGAGCCTCACAGAACTATGGAGGCACATCCTTGTAGCACCAACCACTCCCACAATGGAAAACTCCTCTGACCTTCATACTGAAAAATCTGCCACATCCCAACCAGGCAACATTTCTATTTCTGTTCTGACTTTTGGTGAGAAGGATTGAGGTTTAATTTGGGTTTGAGGAAAAAAAATTCTGTTGAACTGTCCTTTGGTTGAGGCTTGATATTACTATTACAAATATTTAATTAATAAATGTGTAATCAATTTAAAATGGCTGGAGTCCAAAGGACTTTTTTTTAGACACCAGTCTCAGAACTTCACTGGCCCTGAGGAGATAGGCTCAATCAACACATTTTTGCTCAGTTATAGTGAATATCTGGAAATAAAACCCCTCTCTTTTGTAACTGGTCTGCCATAGACTTGTTTCTGGTAATACCCGTAAGAGGTTGGGCACTATCTAAGCAGTAGAAGGCACCTGACCTGCATTGTGGAGCATTCAGGAAGGTGCTGCCAAAGCAGGAGACAAGTGTCTCCAAGGCAGTAGTGGGATGCTCTGGCAGACACTTGCTACATCTTTTACATACGCTGCATTGACCCATGTTTTATAAAGAGTCTGTATCATGTAGCTTTAGGTAGCTGAAGTGCTCTGTGGGAGTTTATTTGACCACTGCCCAACTATTAGTTGCTACAAGCTTCCTATGTTAAACTGGTATGTGATCTATACCTGGAGGTAATTTGTTTTAGCAAAGGCCTGACATAAAATAGCAAAGGATGAAGAGAAAAAAATTATAGAGTACAAACAGTGAGAGGAATCCCAGGTTTCTTTTCTTTCTCTGCAAGGATTGAGAGAAGGAATAACCTGCATAAGTGTTTTCAGGTGCTAAATTTGAATGGAACAATGCAGACATTGCACTGGAGGGTGATAGGTGAATTATAGTAGCCTAGAAAAGAAACAACTGGGAAGGGAACAATAGTTTCAACCACAAAGGTAGAAAGAAAAATATAATGGATTTTTAAATAATACTTAAAATAAATTTCTTAAATAGTCTAAAGTTTACACCTCTAAACCGTTTCATAATTTTCTGTAAGGAAAGCCTATAAATGTTGTGAGTCAAAATCTGAATCAGTTACAATGAAAACTAACCAGNGACATGGGTGAATATAAAGTGTATCAAATGTAGATGATTAGAGTATTAATTCCTCATCATTGTGGAAAGGATGACTAACTTTATTGAACTTTTGCCTAAATTTCTTTGGCAGGGCATTAAAATTGATCTCTATTTTCTTATATTTCTTTAAATGTTCAAGTACAGATAACAAAATGAGTGTGCAAACTTAGATGGCTTTTGCTTATTTATAGAGACAAGAATGCCTATTTTGTGATGATGTGAAATAATAATGAATTTCATATATTCCAATTTGAACTGTTGGTATCATTTCTGCTAGAGCATAGAAGATGGTATGCTGCTTCAACAAGACCAGTAAAATACGTAAATCAGCATGTGTAAAACAAAAAGGGAAACATAAATCCTGGTGCTGGCATATTTCCTTCTGAAGATCTGCAGCAAATTAGAAGTAATTCCAAAGAAAGGGTAATCTTTTACTAGATGACACGTTTATGAAATTGTTTTAGCTTTTCTCTTTAGTGCAGAAAAGAAATCATTACAAATAGGACACAAGTGACCTCCAGATGACAAATCTCCTCCTAGCTATTTCTTTGTGTTTGGCTCATTGGGCTTTATATTTAATAAATACATTAATTTTAAATATGTTTACTTATATTTAATTTTGAAATAATTACTACAAAAATATGTAAGCCTTGATGTTATTGCCACAACCATTTCACATTCATAATTTATGAAACAGCACATAAAGCATATTAAAGCTTTGATCATCAAAAGGCCTAGATGTAATCTGGCCTCTTTGTTGTTTTTGGCTGGCGATTATCTACAGTAACCTGTTTATATTTGATACTATCGCAGTGCTCTAAGATA
>VWZG01011454.1:21970-87049 GCA_013396735.1 Grallaria varia
AAAGCCTTTAGACCAGGAGCAGGCTTTTAAAAAGCTGCTGCTATTTAATTCATGATAGCTATGTTTTGAAGGAACATTCCTAACATTACCCAATTAGCACTTTCTCAGCAAACTATAAAACTTGAGTGAAAAGTTGATTACATATACATTCTGAAAGTATTTAATCATATCACAAACAATGTCTTGCTAATCAGGCATAGATCTGAGGGATTCGTTAAAATATGGTGGTTGTTTTCTCAGTGCTGAAACACAGCAGATAACCCTCTAGTCGCTCCTCCTACAGGGGCCAAAGCTGCCCCCACAAGCCAGTGGGGAGCTGGGGGCAGCAGACTTGCCTCAATACCTGCAGGCCTTTTTCATACCCTTTTCTTCTCCCCTTCTTACCACACACCATGACCTTCCCAAGTAGTCTGTATGGTTTTAAGGTGATGGGAACCTGTCCCAGCAGAACTATGTGCTCCTTGGTCATCTCTGTGCTGACAAATGTAGCTCCGTGATGCAGCCAGTGCCCCTGCCAGTGCTCTGCTAGGTTGTGTCCATGCTTCAAATATGCCAATTAATGCCTTCCTTGTGGTGCAAGAGTCATCCAAAGGAGGGTATAGCCATTCACCTGGAAATCTTTTAGGTCTATGTGGGGTTTGCAAAAGCAGAAGGTTCAGTCCCTTGAGCCTTCAGATTCCAACAGTTAGGCTGCAAATTCTTCCAAGAAAATGTTATTCTTGCTTTACTGGTTGAGGTTGGTGCATTGAGGGTTCCCCAACTGAAGCAGCACTGTGATGGGCAAGAACTTGCTTTGGTTAGGTAATTCAGTGCTGATCCCATAACACAGCCGGAAATACCATGTATGACCTAATGTGTAATGAAGCAGACACATGAGTTTGGTGCCTGGAGGTGAGTTGCTTGAGCTAAATAGAAGGAAACACTAAACACATGGGGGTAGGTGCACAATCTTAGCCCCAGCCCTGCTTTAGAGGCTTGGCTTGTATGACGGACAGGTACCTCCATGACCCTGGAACTGAGAAACCAAAGCTAAGAAAATAATTGAGAGTTAATGGTATCCCTACCAATAACCAGTGTGCACCAACTTACTAATAACTTTGAAAGGTGTTGCTTTATTTCAGACCCAGAGGTTGACTTTTCTAATTTTAGTGCTTTAAACAGTCTGTCAACTGCATTGTGGCTACAGAAACGTAATAGTAGGGTTTGGTGGTTCCTCCTGATTAAAGGAAATATTTAAATTCCCTGAGGCCAAAGTCCTTTGCTGCTTGTGCAGAAACATAAAAAAATAATAAAGAACTTCAAAAACTGAAGTAAACAACAAGTGCTGAAAGACTTTCAGCACCTCAGAAGTGGCAACACAAGTGAGGACATCCTTTTTGAAAAAAAATGTTAATGTGGAAGTCCCCATGTCTACTTTCTGAAAGTCATTCAAAGTCCTTTATTGTTTCTAGCTTTCATAACTAGGCTGATTTAACCCAGGGTTTTCTTTTGAAAGTCTCTACCATAATTAATATTTTGTATAGTAACAGTGAATGTGGCTGTTTATTACTTTAAAAACAAATGTAAAAATTTACAACCTAATATACTAAATTTGATTAATACTGTCAGGTCACTAAGTTTACACACTTAAAGCAATCTGATATTAAGCACTGATTTAATATTTTGTGGGTTTTTTTCTATGCATATCAAATGGACCACTCAGTGTGAATTACTGACTGCTTTGGAAAGTGTAAACCTATATGTCTTTCAACTTTCTGATTAATATACATAGAAGTAGCAGTATGCAATTCTATTCAGAGTGACTATTCTGGCAATGCCTAGATTAAAGCACTTTGAAGATGCTATGAAAAAAAAAAAGACAAAAAACCCAAAGCAAAACAAACCTGGAACAATGTTACAGTGTTTTAGAAAAAGTTATCAATTTCTTTATATGTTTAGATTTAATCTGGTTCCAATAAAAACAGCAAGCAGAAAAGGTAAAGACTTGCCTTCACAAAGTCAGGTTTATTTTGGGGAATTATGGCATAATTTTAACTACTGTATGACTACAGTGTCTCTGTAATAATTACATAAATGAATCCTGCTTTATTTCATACTGTATTCCCACAATGCCTTGCCTTTTCCTCAAGTGCCATACCCTTTCTATTTTTCTTAATACTTCCCCAGTAGCAGTGTACTAAAAAGCTTTTAAATAACTTATGCAAACCCTTTTTTCTTTTGTCTTTTTTTTTTTTTTTTTAAATTAATCACCTATAAAACTGCATATTCTCTAGGTACTATGAGATGAGGATTGCCCCCATTTTGCATAAATTGCTTTTTTTGTTACTATTACGAGGCTTATAGGCTCAGCTACTTGTTAACATGGCTCACAATAAAATTGAGTTTGCTCAGGTCACACTAGAGACTAACACTTGCCCAAAGATATTTCTGTGCTTATTGCCTTTTATCCCCAAGAAATCCTCCTCACTGAGCAATAACATTACTAAATTTGCATCCAGTTCATGTGGGTTTGCAATCAGGGGGCATTTCTATGGTATTGCCTTCTCTTGGTTTCACATGGACCATAACTTTCTAATTTCTTTTGGCTGACTGACAGATCAGCAGTGGAGGAAAAAGGGGAAGCCTTTTCCCCTCCCTTCCTCCCTCCCTTCCTCCATCTCTCCATCCATCCATCCATCCATCCATCCATCCATCCATCCATCCATCCATCCATCCATCCATCCATCCATCCATCCATCCATCCATCTGAGGAACTCATCATTACCTTCAGACTTTTTTCTTTCTAAGTCCTTCTGTAATTTTGATTTTGATTGTTCTTCCTGAGCAATGAAAGGAAGTCAGTGGCAGGGGTAAGTCTAGGTCAGACCCTGCTTAGGGGGGTACCCACCACCTCAGTTGCTTCTTGGAAGGTGACAGCAGGATCTGAGAGGCTGACATTTCCTTCCCAAAGCTTGAGGCTTGCCCACTACCATCAGAGGAAAGAATACAAAATGTCACATAAAACAAAGAAGAGTATAGACATTCCTCTGCATGTGACTGCATACAAAAGTGTGCTTCATAATTTGTTTTTCTGCTTCTATTCAAAGAAGAGAGGCTGCAATTCTTGTAGATATCAGGACTTTTGATTTTACCCACTTGTTACTCTGTTTTCTAATCAGTATCCTGATACATCTCTGATCAGTATCCTTCATTTCTGGAACAATTCCATTACAGTGACAATTCAGTCATGTTTAATATAGAGATTTTTTTTTCTCCAACTCTCCCCTTATTTGAAAAATAGAATAGATAAAAAAATATAAATTCCTAATTTTAATATCCACAACACTAAAATTCCCACCTCTCACCCTCCTTGATACATGAGGGAAGCTTGAATCACCTTCTGAACCAATTTGTACTACATAAAGAAAGTACAGTCAAGTGAGAAAAAAAAAAGTCATTGCTCAAATAAGTAAGATATGTATATTCATATATTCACAAAAAAAATCAGCAATGTTTTTAAAATGAGAGAGTTTTGGAGATTTTCCAGCTTTCTTCTGGCACTATCAGTAGTGGGATTTCAAGCTGCTGTATCTTCATCACAAATGCAGTGTCACTATTAAATAGCATAAGACAGCCGAGTTGATGGGTCTTGCTTGGTTCACTGTACAATTATCAGATCATAGGAATGTAAACAATTCTTACATTAAGTGATGATGTAAGGCAAAATTCCAGAAAAGAAGTCAGCCATGCATTTTACTATGTTATCAGCCTAACTAGTATTGAGAAAACTTGTCTTGTTGACTGAAATCAACACATTAGATACAGCTTACTTACACGTATCAGTTTCCTGATCAACATTACTTTGCGTTGACAGAGTAATGCTAACCAATACAGAAAACAAGGCACACACAGAAAGGCACTTGCTAATATCGGGAAAGGAAGCATTCTACGCTCGAATGAAGAAAAGAGAAAAGCAAAGAAAAGGAAGACAAGTCTCTTCATACATCCTTTCACTCACACATTGAAAGTGTGAAAAGGATATCCAAGCATCATTTCCCACATGCTCTGAAGAGCAACTTTGAAAAAATTGTCATATTTTTTGCCACATTCAAGAATTTTACAAGTATGAGAGGAAAAAGCTGAAATCGGACAGCGGTACACAACAGATGGGCTGAATTTCACTTTCTACCTCTAACAGGAATGACAGCTTCCTTAAAAGAAGACTTTCTGCTATGAAGTTCTTTTCAAAACCCTAGAAGTATATCTTAACAATGCCCATGTGAGATGAGAATATTGTTAGTTTCTCCCCACAAGACAGGGAACTGAACTACAGGTGTTTAAGATGAGTTGTCAAATGTAATAGCTAACTTGAAAGTCAATCTGAGAAGCCTGCAACCTGTCCCTTTTCTACTGGCATTCTTCAGAGGAGGCTACCCAAGACCTCACGCTACAGCTGAGAGTTGCCCACTATTTCTGTTAGTAGGCTCCAAGTATTTCCTTTTTTTTAGCCAAATGGAATGAATTGGGAGTAAAATGCGTTTAGAGGACAACTGTGAAAAAATTTTAGTCACCTGCCCGCCATCACCAGGAAGCCCGTGGCAGAGGCCAGGAGAAACCCAAGGCAGAGTTTTGTCTCTAGATAAGTCTTCTGTGGAACAGAGCTGAAGCAACTTAAGAAGTTGCCCTCCCTTGGTTGCAATATCCACAGCTACACTGTTTTAATACCCTCATCAAGAGTTTGAGTCAGCTTCAGCACAAAGCCAGTGGGCTGGTTTTAAACTGCCAAAATGAAAGCAACTCAGTTATGAAGGCAGAAACCTTCAGCTAAAGGATAGTAATGAACCGCTGGTGGGTAGTAGTCGCTAAAATTGCTACACGCACTTTTGAAGACTCAGGTGCTTTAAGTTTTTATTTTGATATTTTTCTGCCTTACTGTCATATAACTTCCATTTTTACCACATATGAGACAGGCATATTTTTTCTCTGTATTGTTCATTTGTTCTTGATGCATAGTCCCTCCTGTGCAGTGAACGAAGCAGAGGTCTAAAAAAACCAGTATGTAATCATGCACTAAATACTGTGCTGCAATACACACAAAAGAGAGAAGTAAATTAATGCTGCATTAGGCTACCCTAGTTTCGGGGGGCTTACCTTGGCTACTTGTCAGGGCAAAAACCTGCCCTTTCTCCATCCACTCTTGCTTTTCATAGCAGAAATCTTGGGCTTGTAGGTAAGAAGAGTGCTGTAGCATTCTCCTCTCTGCATGGATGTGTCAAGAGCTGCACTGGAGCACACAGCAGCATCTCTGGGCCACAGCAGACAAGGACTAGTTCCCCAAGTGGCATCAGTCTTTTCTCCTTGCTCTATGCATGTAATTGAAACCAGACTGCACTATTTTGTGAAAGTCCCATCAGGGAAAGAAGCAAACATTTCCACGTAGGTGGAATGAGTGACTTAGCTACAAAGAAATGCTGAAGTAAAAAATGACAGGTTTACTTTTTGCTGATTGTAGGTCTGTGATGTCCACTGCACCTGCCTCCAGCAAGCCCTTGCCTCACTACAACAATTCTCATGGGCTTTACTACTGCTTTTGCAATTTTAAAAATCTACTGCTTTCACTGTCCCCAGCCATCATGCCCCAGATTTTATTCCCTGTAAAAGCTCTCCCAATGTTCACCTCTGTTCAAAATGATTCCTCACAGTCTGCAGTAAACAATAGGAGGAATGCCCTGCAAGAAGATGCCCACTGTATTTTTTCATATAATTTAATCACAGTCCTTTTGTGCCTTGAAAAATCAACATTACTAACACATCTGTAGAGTCACAGAAGTACATTTGAAAGTACAAATTCACTTTTATTTGCACATTACACTGGAGAACCAAAAGGCCAGAGGCAAGAAAATGAGGAAGACTGAAATGTTGTTTGCAGTTCGTTCTGTTCTTGTCTTTCAAAAAGGCTAAAATTATTATTCTCTCAAACATTAACCCTCTGGATTTGTTTGTGTCTGGAATTGCAAACTTCCTATTTATAGCTTTTCTCAAGTTTTATCATTTACCTTGCTTGCAGTGTGGAAGCTGCAACATGCTTCCTCTGTGGAGCAATTGCAAGAGTAGCTAAATACTAGGAACATAATCCCACAACATGTCTGGCAGTGCACTACCCTACATAAGCTCGTTACCTCTTTGTATGGGGGAAGTTCCTGAGGAGATAATTTTGAAAGCACCGAAAGAATGTCTACTGATGACGCCTGGAAACAAAATATCCTCTAATGAAACTCAGAGAACTGAGAAATACTGAATGGAAGCATAAATCTTCATGCAATAAATGATTCCAGCAGCTGAGGTGTTAATAAACCCATCAAGTATCATGGGAGTGAGGATAACATTGGGGAGATGGCAGAAGTGAGCAATGGATTAATGGGAATGACTCATGTGCTTGCAAGCCTTGTTCCCTGTTAGTGGTGTACTTACTCATACAGAGTTTATCTTATGTATTCCTTGTTACTTTCATTCATTTTATCCTCCAGGCTGTAAACAAATTTGTTATGAAAGAAATAAACAAAAAAATCCCCATTCATATAAAGTCTGTGAAGCCCCTGAAATCTGACTACTGGGCTATTCATCACCTTCCCATTCTCAACACAAAGGAGCTGCACTATTTGCTATTAGTAGATAACATGAGAAAAAGAGGAAAACAAGAACAACAACAACAAAGAGAGAGAGAACACAGAATGGAGTTGGGAAAATGAACAAAAGGCAGAAGAGATGGTGGTGGTGCTGAAGGAAAAAGAGAGGAGACATGGTCATGACAGAGCATTGGGATTCAATTCAGCAACAGACTCCTTTATAAAGGACCGTATACATGTTTTCTTTTGCCTCACTACTTTTCTTACTGTGATAAGGTAAGGTTTTTCAGTAGGTTTGAATAGTGTTGTGGCAGTGATTATCAGAACAGTCTCATGTGTACTTTTAGCCAAATGGTCTTCGGAAGTTCCTATGTCCATTTTGTCAGTTCAGTGGGAATTTAAATTAACTATTAAAATACAGTATTACACAATAAAGACATTACTGAACTGCTGCAGAAATACCAGCAAATGTGCCATCAACAGAAAAGGGATTATCTTCTGTTGGTTTATCGGAACTGCTACAACAGCATAATTAGCCTGGAGCAGCAGTAATTGAGGATAGAGAAGAGCTTTCCACATACACTTCCCCCCCCAAACATAAGCAAATCAAGGCAAAAGTCCAATCGTTAAAGCATTAATTTTACATGATTGGGCCGTTTCTCTCTTCTCATTACTGCATATGGAATAGGTTATATTTAACTGTGTGATATAGAATGATGGGCTGCGTATGTGTACAACAAAGGGTAAAAATTACATGACTAAGCAAAATTGCTATGATGACACTGCACAGAACCCAGTCTCTTTGAGCATATTTGCATCTTTTAGATTTCCAGAACAAACATGCCAGTAACTGCATTGATTCAAGATGTGAGGATTTTTGTGTCCTCAGCTTCACAAGTTCACAGGTGTGGACTGAACTCAAATTTTACCAGAGTCCTGTCTCAGCTGATGGTCCCACCCATAGCAGGTTCCTCTGAACAACACTATGGGTAGAAACATGACTCACCATTCCCCACGAGCTCTCCCACATGCACAGCAAAGGCAGATGTGACAGTGTGCCAGGCATCAATGTCAGTGACAGTGTGTACCAAAATCAGCTCATGGGTAAGGTCTGTGAAGCTGGCCATGGCTCTGCTGTCCTCAGTGAGAGACGAATGCCACAGTCAGAAGCAGAATAAATTATAAGGAGACAACTTGCATTTTGAAGAAATGGTGTGTTTTCTGGAATGTGCATATCACAAAAATCACAGTAATCATATGACATTGCATTTTTAAAAATCAAATAAATGAAACTGTATTTCTCCATGCTGTGCTTGTACTGAGTCTCTGACCTTTCATTTAAACACAAGTTTGCTCATTAGACAGCAAACACTTGAGAAGAAAGTGTGGTGGACTGTCGATGAGCAATACAAAGACCATACACCAACCAAAACCAGTATGAGTATTACACCACTGCTGGTCTCAAAGGGCTTTATTAAAAACAAAAGCATATAAAGTAGTTCCTGAACAGGATGATTTTTAATTGTGTCCTCTTGGGAAAGCTGTACAAGGCAGACTTCCTTGCCTCCCTTGTAGTCTAGAGGGACCTGACAAGCTCTCAACAGCTTCCCTTTGGTCTAAAATGAGTTACTGCTGAGTTTCTTGACTGTAGTTAAGTCTCAGTGGTATTATGTTTAGCTGGTTCTGAAACAAATGAAATTTTATTGACATCAGTTTTAGACTAAAAGAAAAAAAACCCAGAACATAAAGAGTTTGATGTGACATCTTCTATTTCTATTTTCTTATTAGCAAAATCTCTGAGCACAAACAGCAATGTGAAACTAGCAAGTAGTAGCCATTTAAACAACATGCCCGACTGCCATGGGATTCGTGATCAGCCTGCATTGCCTCACACTTCAAGAAGTGAAGTTAGCTGTTTTCTTTGGCCTTTTGTACAGTCCAAGGCCTCTTGACCCAGACCTAGAGCAGACAGCTGAGCTCAGGACTGCAATGCCACACTTGATACCCCTCCATCATCAACACTCTGTGTTGTGCATGTAACATAGGGAATGTGTGAGGAAGGCTGGGAAAAGGGAAATCTGTAATTAGTGTGGGAGCTGAATAACATGGGGAAAAACCCACCACACTCTGCAAGAGAAACCCTCTATCGTTAACAAAGCTAAACAATAGGAAGTACCAATGGAAAGGATGTGACTTAAATTTTGATCCTGCCTCTGTGTCATTTCAGACTTTTTCCTGGGCTAGCAGGGGTGCTTCCTTCCCACTGGGATTTACAGGCTAACGTCTGTAGCCAGATCAGTAATTTATCACAAAACATAACAGAGGAGAAAGAGCAGAGCCTTCTTCTACCATCCCTGCCTTATTTCACAGCTTTATAGCTAGTGCCAGACAAAGAGCATGCACCAGACAGGCAGGACTTTCTCTGATGATTAGACACCCACTTGGAAAGTGGCAAGCCAGGCTCCAGTGTCGACTTGGCAGAAGATGGTACAAAGCACTCCAAAAGGGAGGCCTGGCACTCTTCAGTTTATGTTACCAGTATCTCCATGCCAAGAGGTCTCTGCATGGCAGTCTACTGTAATCGGGTCAGCTCCATTCTCAGGCACCAGCTGAGGATCTGTCCTCCCAATTATTTATGTTTGCTGTGATACGCTAATGATATGGTACATTCCCCGACCATCCCATTGCCTTACATTGATCTCTCAGATGTTGTGAAAGATGATGAAAGTAGCAAGATGAAAGAAAAAGGAAAAGCGCAAAACAAGCTCACATTAAATATTCATAACGGGTAGTAATTACAAACAGAAAATAGGAAATAAAGCAGTAGTGATTATGCAGGGTCCAAATCATCTATCTGTTAATGCCTCCAGGAATTTTTCTCCATAGATTTCTGTTGCCGGAGTTGGAAAGTGAGTCAGTATTTTTGGCCTGTGTCTTTGGTCAGATTTTGCTAATTTGTTAATCTGATACTTAAACACAGGCTAGGGTGACTGAGAGCAAAACTAAGGCTCTACACATTATTTCTGATCTCCACTAAAATCTATAATGAACGTCTGCCTTCAGTAAAATCAAAATGACATCTGTACTGTGCAAAACTTCAGATTTCAATAGCTAAACCATTGTGTCTTCCACTTCAGATGCTAATATTTTCTGATCCCTAATTTTCTTCTTACAGATTAAGGTTTTTAATATGATTTCTTCTTATTTTGAAAACTCTGGTGATTCTGACTGGCCATTGTTAAGACTGTTAAGCAAAATTTTTTTTAAAAAGAATGTATTTAAAAGTTTCCTATTCAACTGTAAGACAAGAGCAACCTAGAAGCTTTATCTGAATGCTTCTCTTTCATGTGAAAAGTGATGAATGTGCTGACTTTCTTGGAATTGCCATTTTTCCAACTATGTAAAATCACAAGTTCATTCCATTTTGTCTATATTTCTGTGATCTAAAAGCTGTTGTGGTTTAACTGATGTTAAATAACAATGCATGTAGAAGAATCATGAAATAAATCCTAGGATGTTCTTACAGGTTAAGATATGCAGAACTGCTGGATTTGAATCTCATACAAGGGCTAGAAAATAAGATGTTCTGTCAGATCAAGGGTGAAAAAGTTTGTTGAACATCAGTATTATTTTCCTGAGCCATAATAGTCACCTCAAAAAACAAAAAATCACAGATAGTTCACCCTGTTACTATTTAAAAACATTTAGATGTTCCCATGAAGTAGCCTTTCCCTCTCATATGGAGCATCAGCTCCTAGAAAAAAAAGCAAGAATTCTACTTCTATGGTGAACTTGTCAGTTTTTGCTATCTGAGCACTCCACTCATATTTGGAGGCCATAGTAGCCTTGTTAGGTTTCTAAGGCATCCTAATTACATACATCTGAGATTGCAGAATGCTTTAATTTAAGACAGCACACAATCAAATGCTGTGCTTTCACAAACATTCAGAAACTTCATCTGCCAGGATCAAGAGTAATTGAACTGATATCTACTGGGTTTTATCTGCAGCTTTGGTGCATAATTTTTCATTTTCTTTAGAAGGCTTTAACACAAAGAGAGAACATGCCTAGAGTCCCACAGAGGTGTTTTGACATTAGGCTTAATAAAGCATGAAGAACTCATTAATAAATAATGTTCTGCTGGTTAACAAGTAAAGCTGAATGCATTCACGAGACCCAGAAGTAGATCACATCATGCATGCAGCCAAATAACTTGTTAAAATGATTGCAACAGTCCCATTTCTTCAGTTTGCTTGGCACAGCCCAACACAACATTGCACAAACGAAAAACACTGCAGCGTATATGCATGCACCCTCAATTATAATGTTACCTGTCAATTTTTATTTGCACTCAGTGGGATTGAGGGGTTTGTAAACAAGCATTCATGACAGTGACAAAGAGCTATTTATACGTTGTTAAGCTTTGCTGAGAGCGAGAACTGCTGTCTGGAGTTTCAAAGGAAAAGACCTCTTGTATTCATTGAGTTATGCATCATCCCATTCTTGTGTCAAAGCTACAAGCTTGATATATTTTACTGCAGACACATTTGAGTTACAGCTTTCAAGGCTGCATCAATATTTCCATAAATCCTTATTTTCCAAGGTTTAACATTCTGGCAAGTTTTGAATCAAGGTCTGAGGAGAGCTTCTATTTGCTTGGGGTCAATTACACAACTCCTTTCAGCTTCGACTATAATCAGATTTCATATGGAATCTGGAGTAGGACTGTGGCAACATTAGGGTCTGGATGCACTCTTCATTATGATGACTTCTCCCAGCTGAAGTCACCTTAAACTCTCTCTGTAGGCAGTGCCAAGAGATAAACATTTACAGAATATGATTCAGATCTGGGCTTCTTACTACAGAATCAGCTTAAAATGAGCAAGTTCTCAATTTAGAGACTTCTGCTCCATGCTTATGCCTCTAGACAGGATAACTCCTCAGTCCCTCCAATGAGGCCAAGGAACAGATTGTACAATTCAAGTTTGGGCCTGTGAGATCTATGCAGTTTGTGAGGGGGAAAAAAAATAAAGGAAAATGTTTCCTTATCTTATTTTTATTTTATCTTTGCGATATAGTCATATTCTAAATAAAGGAGTCATGATATTCAGAAACAGGGACAAATCCAAATGCATGACTCCAAGTCTCCAGCACGGTTTCTGTAAGCACAGAAATGCTACAGTCCTACAGTCCTCTGTGATAGTTCACTGTCATTTGTAGCTGGTGCAACTATCCTGTAATGAATACTGATTTAAAAAAAAAAAACCAACAACAAAAAAAACATTTAATGTAATCTATTTACTGAAAATCCCAACTTCCAGTATATTTAGAGTGCTTATAAAAATTAGATTATTTTTCACACCTGACTGAGCTGCCAGGTTCCAAGAATTACTGAGAATAAGAGGATTGGATGAAGCTATAATAACTTCTGAAAATGACTTAAAAACTCTGATATATTTGATGAAAGGAATAGCTATTTACGTGGGGAAATCTTTCAAGTTGTTTGGGGATTTTTTTAAAGAGAAGATATGAAGAAAATAAACTTCAGATCCATGCCATTTTTAGAACATGAAATTGAAAAGTACCAAACCTTTTAATCTGAGTCACAAATAGGGTGATATTCATGTGACATTTTGAATTTTGCAAAACAGGACAAAAATAGAAAGGCCTTTTTTTTAAAAACATCCACAGATTTAAGGTGTCCAGGGATCTGAAATATTAAAGAAGCATCTGGAGATGCTAAGTAGAAGTGGATACAGTGCATGGCCTATTTCTTTTCCATGTTTTTTTTTTTTTTTTTCCATTTACCATTAAGATCATTTCTATCCATGATAACATAAGAATACAAATGCATGAGCAGAAATCAGTGAAAATCAAATATTTTAGTGAGTGCTCTTTCTATACATTATCCTATGGCTTCACAATCCTTGCTGACTTGATTTTGGGGAGCAGACTTGGTGTCAGTTACCTCAGAAAATGAGATGTAAATTTTAGAATTAAGTCTCCGTTCCCTTTTTTCCTTAATTAAAACCTAAGTCCTCAAACCCAGCAAAACTTGTCCGTGTTCTCAGGTGAGAATTTCAAGATTACTGAGAAACTTTCAGTGTCCAACTGATGCAGAACACAAGATTTTGGAGGTACCTACCTTGCAAAATCTGAACTGAAGATGGAGTGAGAGTTAGCTGAACGCACAGCACAGCCAATACAGCAATGCTTCTGGGCTTTGTGATCACAGGATTTGAAGTGACAAACTTTCTTGCAAGCTAAGATGCTTGTGAATCCTCAAATAGTAGTTTCTGTATTCAGATTCTGCTTGTACTATACTTTAGCTTTATACTAACATCCTTCTAGGACAATGATAAAAATCCAGAAATGTATATAAGGACATTGACTTTTGCTCTTCAGGGCATGAGTTAGGAATAACTTAGTGTTACACACCATTGGACAGCAAAATTACAACAGAAACGTCTCTCCATTGTAGGAATTTACATAGTTTTAGAATGCTATATCCACAAGATGTTAAAAAAAGCAAACATTCAAGCTTTGTTTATGGTAAGCCTTATGACTACATGAGGGTGCAGCTGACACTTTCAAACAAGCTGTAACAGATATTCATACAGCAATATGTATATATTACAAAATGATGGAATCACACAATACATACAGCTGTGAAACAAAGTGCATTATGGAAAGAAAATAGGATTGCTACTTCATTTTGAGGCTCCTTAATCTGCAAGGAGAAAAAAATCACAGAATAGCATTTGTGCCACAAAATAGAAAATTTATCTAGAACAGTAAATCAAAAACAACAAGCAAAGTTATTGTTTAGTTTGTGGTTTTTTTTTTTTTTTNTAAGTTAAAAGAAACTTGTGATTAAATTTTTGCAAATGATGTGTACATAGTTTTGGTAGATTTGAAATATTAAGAGGTATTTGAAGCACTATGCAAAAGCTGTTAAGGCAGGGATCACTTTGTCAGGCCCACTGAGACAATAGCTTTCTTGATCTCCATTAAGTTACCAACATATTAATAAAGGAGGAAAAATACCACTCTATCAGAACAATGAAGAAGGACACAGAAAACTTTAGTATACATGTCTTGCAATTGGGTTTATAATTCTATTTTAGGGAAGGAAGGAGTTTTTGAGCTTTCAAGCAACCATTAAAAATATAGAAAAAAACACCAACCAAATCAACAAGCATACATTCCCCAAGGAACCCAGTATTTTCATGGCAGTATTTCCTGTGAGTCTCCTAGCTGATGAAAGCACATCAGCTCTCATTATGTCCTCTGAAGAGCAAGATGTTCACACTGCAGCTTCTGATTTGCAAGGGCTCCAGAGGAGGCAGAGGCAGATCAGGAAAGTGTTTTGAGGTGCTCACGGCCCCTTCTCTGCTGGGATTTCCCAAAGCAACAGGGGATTTTTGGGAGTAACAACACAACTAGACTCAGAAGTAGATTGGTTGGCTGTTCATTCCTCAGAGGAGCTGGGTTACACAAACGGTCAAGGAAAAGAAATTCCCAGATTTCTAGAGGAGTCCCCTGTGCCCTTTTAGCTGGTCAGACTGCAGCCAGGATTTATGATTATACCTTATGATTCAAGCACTGAAATGGGAGAAATTCTGCATTGTTTCCATTCCTTCTCTAACAAGCTCTGTAGTTTAAGTACCCTTCTAGGAATATACACACAATTTAGAAAAATAAATGCATTATTCATGATGGAAATAAGTACAGCATGGCTTTACACATACCAATTTTGCATTTTTTACCTTATACCTCCTGATAAGTACATGTTCCTGCAAGTGCCTCACAAGCGTGCGCTGAGCTTTCTACACAGCTCTTAATGGAGAACATTTTAAAGAGATTTCAAAAAATAAATGAAGCTGTGATAAGCAGCACAGCTGGTGAGCCAGTAAGAGACTACAAGGAAGGAATTACCAGTGGGAAAATGTTCTAGGAATGTATTTTCCTTATGAGGCCAAAGATTAACCAGTTAAGATTAGTGCTCCAGTTCATATATGCAACACATATATGGGAAATTAACAGGGTGCCCTGAGTACTCTCTGAACATACCTTTGCTTTTGAGACAGAAATTTCTGATAGATAATGCTGCCAGGGAGAAGGTTCCAGATTTTGACAGTGAATACTAACAGTTTTACAGTTATTTCTCCTCCATAAAGATGCTTGTAACTTTTCATTAATGTTTGGGACTGGGCTCAAAGACCTGTTCCATCCTGAAATTGGACTCCAGCTACCCCAAGAATATTGTGTGTGGCTTCTCCAACTGTGTACTTCATGGGGCATTATTTGGTTACAGCTTTCACATATGCTTTCACCTCTACTCACCAGTTATTTATTCCTGTAGGAACTGTTGTATCCTGAGACTTCACAGATGAAGGATATTCGTATGTTCTCCCAGTGTTTAAATCATCTGTCTTTAATATTTCTCCCACCAAGAGGAGTCACACAGAACAGAAGACATGCAATTTTAGCAGACATACGGAACTTCTGGAAGTCAAACTGTTGAAAGGCCTTTGCAGCGTGTATAGACCCTAAAAGCTCACTGCATAACCAGAAGAGAAGCATTATGCCTCTCTCAGGAATCCTCTTTTCTCACGAGGTTTCAGATTGTTTCTGGTAGAAGCTGTGCATTTATAGAAAGTGAAGAAGTAATCATGGATATCAAGAGATTCAAAATGGTCGTACCTTTGAGAACAAGGTTAGTGCTTTCTATCCTAATGCCAGTAGGAGCCTTAGAGATGCTGCACTGCAGAAGCAATGTTCTCCTTCTGTGGGGAGTGAAACAGCCCTGGATATCGTGAGTTACACCAACCCCTTAAAAAGTAAGCAGAGATCTTTGTGGCTAGGCCTTTTTCTTGAAGGCATGAAAGAATTTTCTGGACACTACTGGTTTTGCTGCCTCATTTTCTAAGCACAGTGAAAAGCTACCAAGAACTGAAAAGAACCCTGCGTTGCACATGCTTTTAATTGGACTGCGAAGAGTTCTTGGTTTATTCTGTGGGGCCACAGCTGAGCCATGTGCTTATCCCTGCCTTTTCCCAAGGATGTGAACAATCTCATTGCAAACTAATGCTTAAGGCATGCACCTCAGAATCTCGCTCAACTGGCTGGCTGGATCATTTCTGTTTTTCAACCAGTGTTGTCTGGATCTCACCCAAATTCAATCACAGCCAGATGCTCTTCTCCAGGAGCCACTTTCCTCTAGGCAGTGCAACATCTTTGTGATGGCTCTGGTTACATCTGTGGAAAATGAGATATACACTTGGGTGTCATCTGCAAAGCCTGCAGCAGCTTAGCCCCTCTCTGAAGAGTTTTCTGGAAGTATTGGAAAGGGATGTAGGGAAAGGGTTTATAGCCCTATGGTCAGACTGCAGGTGCAGGATATTGGAAAAAAACCAAATTATGTTCCTAGTTGTTTTGGGGTCCTATTGAAACCAGGTCTTGTGCCTGCAAGGTATACAAGACTGGGATATATCCACTTAGCATTTAAAGAAGGAAAAAAGATAAATAATTCCTCGAACTGTCTGAAATTAAAAAGTCTTTGCAAATTGATACAGCCACACAAAGCTGGATTAATAATACTAGCAAATGTAAACATGGTGCACAACATAAAACAATATGAAAACCAGATAGAATAAAGACTATTGCTTCTTACAGCAGTATATTTTGGTCACTGTGTATTTTACATTTAATTTTATGGTGCAGGAGATATTACTGAAAGGACAGCTTTACTTGATTATTTTCTTGTTTGGTAGAGCTGATAGATTAAAAGGTTAATGTACTAAATTTACATTTTTCTAGACAGATTATTTCTTACTCCAGTCTTTCATTCCTCATTCTTAACCTTTTTAAATAGAAATGATATAAAATAGGACTTCTTTTTGACAGTTTTAGCCAGAAAACCTTACTTTCCCTGCCGATTTTCATGCTCTACAAGCTTTGTCATCATAAACCACTTTGCATGTATTAAGGAGTATTATATTAGATGAGGCAATTTAAGTGTATCCCATTTCACTTGGTGAAACTAAGCAGCTTTGCATTATAACTAAGTTGAGCTCATGAGAATATGTTTAAAGCATGTGTTACCTGAAACTTAAGTTAGCTAGTTATTCAATACTGCAACCTATGGGGTTGCAAAACGATGGCAGGAATCCTGCTGTGAGGGAGATAGGAAAATTATTATAATCTACATTCCTAAATTGAATGAGTATTTTGCTCAGCAGAGGCCTCTTGACTGCAAATAGTCTGAAATTACATCCTGCTGTTTAAAATGCCTTTTTTTCCAATTGAGTAAAAATGCCCACATTTTCATAAATCAAATATTTTTTAAATCTTACATGAATTAAATTATCCAGAAAGGGAAAGTCATATATGCTTTACTGCCTCTTGTAAAAGTTGTTTGATATTCATATCTTTCACAGAATGGACAAAGTGTCAAGAATTCATGGGTTTATACTTCTAATTATTTAACTGTTATATTGTTAGAGCTTATAATTGTGTCTCCCTCATCAATTTATCACTGAAAAAAATTCCATATTTACAGATCTCTTATTTTGTAGAAGAAAATTTTAATACAGATATTTCATCAGAATCAGCTAATAGATGTGGTGCTCAACATACAAGTAAGGTAAACTCATATGCCGTGTTTCCAGAAAAGACTATACGAATCAGCAAAATACCATGAAGTAGCAAGACGACACTGGGAATAAACTTCTGCCACAAGAGTAACGTGGTAAACATAACTTCTTTCATGTAAATTATTTATCTCATTAAAGCTAGAAATGACACAAAAAAAAAAAAATAGAAAGAAAAAGGCCTGGGGAGAAGGATTAGGTGTCACCGTGTCTTCTAATGTGTAAAAGCAATAAGTACCGTAAACACATTGCATTGCACCTTGTCTAAGAGTCCAAAATGGAAGAGGAGGTGTCTCAGCTTATCCTTCTCAAATTCTCTGTCCTTTAAGCAGCGACCAATGAAAAGATTGACAACACAGGAATATGATGAAACAACCTTCATGGATGTCTGTGCTGCACAGCTAGAGTCTATGGAGGCCTCAGCTTTGCAACACTTGGCTGTGTGCATGCTTCTAAGTTAAACAGACCAGGACTAATTCTCTTGCCCAGAGTGTGGGTGATACTGTCTCTTCGCTCCAAAACAAGGTGGCCATATTCTTAGCGGCTTCCTGGAAACTGTCCCTTCCCCATGCTGCTCCCTGTAATCTACTGCGCATTAAGTGGGACTATGGGGCAAAACCGTGCTAGGGAACATGTAAATAAATGGGATGGATGAGCAGGAGCCAAGGATCAAACTCATGTCTAAGCCTTGTTTGGCTGCTATAGATAGATGTACGTGCTTTAGGTTTTCTGATAAGAAGTAATAGTTGAGCGGAAGATGCGGTTACTCTTGTGTGAAAGGTGGTTCTCAGGAGATCCAACAAGTCAGGCAAAGGTGATGACAAGGACATTGGCATATCTTAAACACAACCTGTTTTCCTGGATCTTAAGGGACCTTATGCTTAGTTTCAGTCTTGTTGCTTTAGATTAGGATTCACAGCTCTGACCTACTTCTGAAATGGATAGATCACTTCTGGTTTTCCTCTTCACAAAATACATTTGACAGAAGACATTTTTCTTTCTGCACATTAAGGCCACCTCCTCGGATGTGGAAAGGCAGAATTCAGTCTTTCCCACATTAGGGGACTCTCCTCACAGCCTCTGGCAGGAAGTTGTAACCTCCAGGACACAGCCTGTATGCCATAGGCTTAGCATAAAGTCTGCAAAATCAGTTTTGAATCTCAGGTTATGTCAGATGTTCCCAATTCAAAAGTCATTATATTATTTATTTTCTCCTTCATTAAATGCACATTGTTTCTTTTAAGCTAATAAGCTAGATACTCAATTCAATATAACCATGATTTACTAATTTACGTCAGGGAAATTTCTTACTTTTGCTATCTAAGCTCCTGCAGGTCTTGTGGATAAGCCTAGCTGCATGTGTTTGATAGAAGTTAGCCAGAAACAAAATTAATCATGGACAATTTGTACAGGTGAAACTCCACTGGTTTTGCAGCCAATCAGATAATTTAGCTTTTTCTTTTTGATTTGCACTATTTAATTGAACATATCCATTACCTGTCAAAGGCAGTTTTTTTCTCCAATCTATCAAATAATATTTGTAACATTTTTCATAGCACAAACTAAAAAATCCACAAAACTGAAGAATAAAGCAATTTTTGCATCATTTTCCATACAAATTGATATACTGTTATTAATGAATGCATGCTTTAGTAGCAGTACTTTAAGCAAAATAAAAGACGTAGGATCCTTAAGGTCATGAAGTTCAATAAGTCCATGTGCAAGTTGCACCTAGGTTGAGGAAATATCACGTATAAGTACAGACTTGGAGATGAGTTCATTGAGAGCAGTCTTGCAGAGAAGGACTTGGGGGTTCTCATGGATGAAAAGCAAGACATGAGTCAACAGTGTGCATTTGCAGCCCAGAAAGCCAACAATACCCTGGGCTACATCAAAAGAGGGGTATCCAGCAGGTCCAGAAAGGCGTTTCTCCTCCTCTACTTGTGAGACCCCACCTGGACTCCTGTGTCCAGGACTAAAGTCCTCAATGCAAGAAAGACATAGACCTGTTAGTTCAGGTACAGAGGAGAGCCACAAAGGTGACCAGAGGGCTGGAGTACCTCTCCTATGAAGACAGGTTGAGAGAGCTGGATTTTTTTATCCTGGGGAAGGGAAGGCTTCTGGGAGACTTTATAGCACCTTCCAGTATCTTGAGGGGGCTTAAAAAAAGGAGGGAGAGGGACTTTTCATATGGGTAGATAGTGAAAGGTCAAGGGGCAATGGCTTTAAACTGGAAGAGGGAAAGTTTAGATTAGATGTTAGGAAGAAATTCTTTACTCAGAGGGTGGTGAGACACCGGAACTGGTTCCTCAGAGAAGTTGTGGATGCCCCATCCCTGGCAATGTTAAGTGCCAGGTTGGATGGTGCTTTTCGCAACCTGATCTAGTGGAAAGTGTCCCTGCCCGTGGCAGGGGGATTGTAACTAGATGATCTTTAAGGTCCCTTCCAACCCAAACCACTCGATCTTCCATCATTATCTGTCCTAATACAGCAAGGCTCTGTCAACAATTATACTGAGTTATCAAAACGCATAATCCTATCTCTTACGTATACTTATCAGTCCACACACACACATGCCAAGAAGGCCAATGGTATCCTGTCCTGCATCAAAAATAGCGTGGCCAGCAGGACCAGGGAAGTGATCCTTCCCCTGTACTCTGCGTTGGTGAGGCCACACCTTGAGTATTGTGTTCAGTTCTGGGCCCCTCAGTTCAGGAAAGATATTGAGGTGCTGGAGCGGGTCCAGAGAAGAGCAACGAGGCTGGTGAAGGGACTTGAGCACCAGTCCTATGGGGAGAGGCTGAGGGAGCTGGGGTTGTTTAGCCTGGAGAAGAGGAGGCTTAGAGGTGACCTCCTCACTCTCTAACTACCTGAAGGGAGGTTATAGCCAGGTGAGGGTTGGTCTATTCTCCCCAGCAAGCAGCAATAGGACAAGAGGGCACGGGCTTAAGCTCTGCCAGGGGAAATTTAAGTTGGATATTAGAAAAAAAATTGTTTACAGAGAGAGTCATCAGGCATTGGAATGGCCTGCCCAGAGAGGTGGTAGATTCACCGTCCCTGGAGGTTTTTAACCTGAGATTGGACGTGGCACTGAGTGCCATGTTCTAGTAAACTGACTGGAGCTGGACCAAGGGTTGGACTTGATGATCTCTGAGGTCTTTTCCAACCCAATCAATTCTATGATTCTATGATTCTATATTACACAAATCTCTCAAGAAGTACAAGCACGCACATAATGCAGGGAAATGAAGTTTACAATGCACTTGACATTTGAGCTCCACAACGGAGATATTCACCCTGTAGTACACAAACACACACATATACACACATATAAAAGATGTAATATTATAAAAAAGTCCATACGTTAAAGCTACAACACAGGCCCTATATGAATTTTACTTTCTTGGAAAATATTTAGGCATCAGAGTGAAGGCACCCCACAGAACTAACAGCTCTCCACACAAAAAAACTTTACACAGTCTTGCAACACCTCTAAACTTCTGCTTCTAAATAAGCCTGTACTTTCATATTCATGTTCTTTTCCCGACTGAACTCCATTACAAAAATTCTCAGTAACTTCAATAGAACTTGGGTAAAACAAAACTGTATTTTTCTTTCTCCTTTTCTCCTATCTGGAGTAGATATTTGGTGGCAATGGGGAAAAAATTCCTTTTGATGAAGGATTATATTTTTGTCTTCTATTTATTTAATACAAGGAGTAGGCATTTAGAATGTAAACACAAATACTAGTTAGAGTAGTAGACAGAAGGAGATTGATTAGAAAGCTATTATTCAGATGATATCACTGGAATAACTCCACAAAAATGAGAAAGCAGAACTCAATTCATGTAGTTTTAATTACAAAAATTTTGAGCTCCATCTGCTTTAACCAGTAGGTTTCCTGTGATTATTTTAATAGGTTGTGGAGATTTTTAACAAGAAAAAGTGGTATTTGTAAAACTCATTATTTTTTAAAAAATGTCCATATGAAATAACTTTCCCTGAGTAAAACTGAAAGTAACTTTTCTCCCTCTTCCCCCAAACCCAGATAGAGCATTAATCCTGAAGAATATTCTGCAAAAGATGAAAAACAGATGGCAATCATAGAATAAAATCAAGGTTACGTGATTGTTCACTTTCTCTACTGCTCATATCATTATCCACATCATTATAAACATAATTCTTTTTATAATGTTATGATTAGTGCTGAAAATCCTGATGTATCTTTATGATCTTGCTACTTTCCTTGTCAGTTATGTGTCTGAGACGTGACTTGATGTGCACATATGCCCACACACATTCCACCACCTTTCTGAGCATGTATCAGTTTTCAGAATTATTTCTTCTACATTTGCTATCATACCATAGAAAAATTATGTTAGTGAATTGTCTTAATCAAGGTTGATTTCCTGAAGTGGCAAAGTAGTGTCAGAATAATATCTGTAGATTATATATTAATATATTATATACATAACATATTAAGAGAAATCAAAGGATAGAAAAAGAATTATATTAAAATCTCATAGCTTTCAGAAAGTGAATAGCTGCCATTAGGAAGAAACTAATTTTCTTCCAACATGCTGTGTATGGTTTTGCCATTTCCCTGAAGCTCACATGCCATCAGGACAACTAAGCGCACAGTTGAACAAACACATACCCCCTCATCTCTAAACAAGAACCGTCTTGTGAACAGAAGTAAGTAGAATACACTTGTCCCCTTTTTACCTGTTGTAAACCAAGTGAGAGTGACTGAAATGTACTAAACTCAAGTTTAGAAGAAATACCAGAAAAATCGTTAATGGCAATTAAGCTCAGAAGGTAGAGCTTTCTCTTGTTGGCCAGCAAGTCATTTAGAGGGCTTTAAGTTGCACCAGCTCACTAAGCACATTTATCATGTGGCAGTTAAAAGCATTATCTCAACTACATATGCAATGTCAATCAGTGTTTCATTCACTTGTGTCTTTGTTTAAGTAACAAATTGAAACACATTCTGCAGGGCGAAAGGTTAAGTGGAACAGTCCTGAAACTTCAGGCTTTTAAGTAAGACACTAACCTTTTTGTCCTTAGGCACATCTAGAAAGTCCAGTGGATCTATGTTTGATGAAGAACATTCCAGAAGAATTTAACTCATCTGTTCCAATGTTCGGTCTCAGGAAGTCTTTAGTGGTTACTGAAAAGACCAGTGAGGGAATAAAACATGTCCAGGTATGCAGATGGAAAGATCAGGCATCTCTGCTGAAATGGTGTACAACTTGCTGAGCCTGTACAAAAAGAGAAGACACTTGCTGCATATTTGAAAAAAAACAAAACCAAACCAACATGCCAAATCAAACAACTGAAAAAACAAGAACTGAGTTTCCCTGCTTAAGAATGAAAGGAAATTTTTTGCAGCAGGGGCCCAGAGGTAGTACTTGTCAGGTCATGTTTTTGGAAGAACTTTCTCAGTATCTTGTAAACATTGGCAGCCTGGAATTTGGAACACAGGTTAGGGAAGAAGGGGAAGAGAAAGGAAAATTACAGCAAATGTGTCTCACAACACCAAGCCTCACACAAAAGCCCTTCCCAATGACAGAAAATTACTAATTACAGTTATTTTAAGTGGGTTACAGGAAAAAAAAATTGGATCTTCAGTGGGAAGTGGCAATATATTGCACGTGATACTGTTACTCTGCTATATTTTACCTGATATTGGCCAGAAATGTATTTTGCAGCCATTTTGCAAACCACTACTTTTATACTGAGAACAAATGCCAGATCCACAGATCCATCTGGAGAAAATGTTAATAATATTTAGTTAGAATAGTTGAAATTATCTTGTTTTTTCTCATTTTTTTTTTCTGTTTAATTTGTTTTCGTGTTTTGTTTGTTTGTTTAAATAATATATCTATGCCTCCATATTAAAGGAATGGGACACAGACACAAATGTGAATATGGTATTTAATTGCAAACCCCGTACTACAATTTCTACCTTCAGGTATGAACATATCTACTTTCTTTCAAAGTAAATAAAGCCCTAAGGAATTTGGAATACAGATAGGCCTTCAAAATCATCAGTGCCAATGTGACCTGCCAAAAGACATTAACTCTGCAATTATTCTGTTAGTGGGGGAAAAAAAACTTGTGAGTAGAGGATCAGAACTAAATCAAAAGGTTTCTACAAAAGTAATTCATACAATGACCTTGAGCACCTTACAGCATGGCTGGAGTCTAAAAAGTGCAGACATTTTTGCCCATTTGAAACTAAATTTTGCACCAATAAAAGAACACGGAAATGTACACTAACCTTGTAAAAGTCTAGAGAATAGCAGGCACAATTTCTTTGCAATGAAGTGTTTATGTCACCACATGATTTCCATCTACATTACATAAGCCACTTACTTGGCTCAAGAGCAGTTTACTTCTGACTGCTGTTGCTTGTATGATACATGATTTACAACACTGAGTATTTTGTTTTTCCATCACAAACACTTATTCATTAATAATTTATCAGATAAATGGTTTCTGATTGAGCAATTTAAAAAATGTAGGCAAATCAATGGCAAGAGACACAAAGAAGCATATTATAATGATACAATAATTTGAGCTCATACATTAGACTGAATTGATAGTGTCCCAAAAGCCCTCTTTTGATAGCTCAGTTTCATAGAGTAAATGTTCAGCTGAAATAACTAATAAAACATCTCAACTACTGCTCTGAGAAATCATGCCAGTATCATGAACAGTATCTTGGAGAACTAATAGGTTGGCTCCAGAAAGCAAACAAACAAATAAACCAACCCTACAAAACATCTCTGTGAGCCCACAAGCTCTCCCTAGAGGGATCTTAATAGTCACAGGAAGAAAACAATGAACTCGTCTATCAGACGTGTGAATGGGACTTAGAAAATCATAAGGGTCTGACTCCTTTGATGTCAGTGATACTTAGAGATATAGATTGTAGCGTTAGATCCAAACAGTATTTGCCATCACTTGTATGTGCGACACAGACACTGAGGAAAGCAAATGTGATAAATCCCTTAAGAGGGAGCTCTTGAGGGGTCTTGATGTATCACAAATAAGCCCTTCGCTGCTTTACAGGATTTTCAGTTAAGTTGTTCACAAGAAAAATAAATTATATTCTTAGGGCTTTGCTATGGCAATTGTAACTGACTTTGAGCTTTTCGAGAAAAGAAGGGAGATTTGAAAATGCTTTTGGAGGAAAACCACATGTATACATTTCCCCTCTTTCCAATAGGTGTATAATATGAATTAAACAACTTAAAATTTTCCCAGGCAGTACTCAAGCTCCCTAAGAATAATGTTGTTAAAAGTCTTACAATTTTATAGGCATTTTGGCAGAACGGACAAGTTTCCCATCAGTCTTAAGGTGACTAGTCAATAATGTGTTGACAGTCTGTAGACTTATTTGTAAAATGGATATTGTACAGTTTAAATGAACACATATATTCTGCCAAGAATAGATTGTTTTCAAACTTAGATACAATTTCTCGTCTGTTATTTGATGAAGTCTCATATTGATTATAAACAATAAGTTTCAGCAATGACAGATATACCAATAAAAACCACAATTCAACATGGAATATATGCAAATTTCAATATATGTAATTATACACAATTATAACAAATGTCATCAATTTATTTATTGTAAACAGTTTAAATGAATACATATGAAGTGAAAAATCAGATTAAGTGGAGTAACATGTTTTCTTCTTATTTGATTTCTAATTCAACTATTTCTATTTGTGCTAATGCCAACACTAGAAATTTTTGTTTAGTGACTGTCTATTTTCAATGTGCATTTACCCACTGTACCTAAGACTAGAATCTTTGTCCAATGTGTCCTTTCAGACTTCATGCCTAGGGTCCGAGGAGTTCTCTATGCCCCATAAGAAGGCAAAAGGACCACTTTTAATTCTTTCCTAAAGTAGGAATCCTTTCAAAACACTCATTGCTTCTCCTGTAAGAGTGCTAGCATTAGCATCAACATTATTAAAAAGTAAGTTGTCACTCTTTCTGCGCCTAAAAAACCCTTTTAGATGCCCTTTTTTTATAAGCTAAATACACTCAGACATATTCAGAGAAATATAATAGAGAAAAAAAAATAAAATTTTTTGGGATCTAGGAAGTTCCTGAATGTAAAGCCTTAGCTACTGTTTTGGTCCATGAATTGTTGCTGGGTCCTGGTCTTCTCAGTGTTCCCACTTGCCTCGTGTTATTTTATCACATAACAGTAGAATTGCTAAGGTTGCAAAAGACCTCTAAGATCATCAGTCCAACCGTTAACATAACACTGCCATGTTTGCCACTAAAACATATCCTCAAATGCCACGTCCATGCTCCAAGGGATGGTAATTTCACCACTTCCCTGGGTAACCTTGACAACTCTTTCAGTGAAGAAATGCTTCCTAATATCCAATATAAAACTCCCCTGGTGCAACTTGAGTCCACTTTGCTCCTAGGCTCCCTTTTGAAATGAACTGGTTCATTACTCTCCTGTCCTGAGCATCACTCTGGCCATAGGTCACATGGACATCAACCTCTATAGACAGTAAGGACTAAACCTTGCCAGGCTTGACACCTTCTTTCCTACACAGGTTTGAACATAACCCAGACAGCTGTGGTCCTTACACAGTCCCATACGCCCTTATGAGGGACCTACTGCCTTTCCCCCATTCACTTAGTAAAGAGACAGGAGGAGGGAAGGACCAAGCAATAAGAGTATAACCCATTGATGTAGCTGTATTTTCTCTCTCCATTAAGAGAGCAAACTCCATACTCAGATGCTTGATGACTTAAAATAATTTCAAAGCTCATTGAATTCAAAGCAAAGGATATCGTATCTCATTAGAAACTATTCAAGAGGAGTCACCTGGACGGCATAAAGGTTTGAGCTGATTTCCACTCCTGCCAAGGGCAGGTAGACACTGCATAGCTATGCGGCTGCTCCGATGTCCAGTATTGTGGACTTCAACAATTAAAAATCGTAAGTCAAAGCACACCAAAAAAGTAGGACTTGATGAAGGTTATGTTTGTTTCTTTTAAATAATGAACTTGAGTTGGTTTACAGATTTCCTTCTATGAATCTGTTAGATGTGGATTTTTCTTTGTAGTTAAAGAACAAAGAGGCACCCTGCAAGAAATATTATAAAAACAGACAAAAAGACAGGAGTCTCTTTTGATCCTGTAAAGGCAGAATTTAAAAAGACATCTTCAATTCTTTTTTTTTTTTTTTTTGAATTTTATTTTTTAGTTCAGAAAATAGCAAGCAACCAGGCACTTTGACATTTTTAAGAACTGACCTGCTCTTTATTCACACATGAAAGTTACTCTTCTTCAAATAATACACAAAGTCTGGCTGTGCGCACACACCTTGTCCATTTCAATGAAAAATTAGATGAGTTAGATTAAACCATGACAGCTGAATCATATTTAACTCTTCTATAGAGTCAGACAGAAAACATTAACTCTCAAAGCATCAAGGCTTCTTTGAAGGGTTCAAGTCGCAGTCAGAGTTAGTCCCTACGAAAACAATGAATTTGCCATAATGCCACAAAAACAGATACAGGAACCCATAATTATGCAACTGGGGACAAAGAAAAAATAAATAAAGGAAGCTCATTCACACAGATTTTCATTCCCAAGCTTCCCCTGGCTTCCCTCTGGTCCATAAAAATCATTTTTAGAATAATCTAAAAATTTCTGAGCCTATGGCATCTCTCCAAACCTGACAATTAGACTGCCCTAACTTCTAAGAAGCCAGAGCTTCTGGCATTTGTTTCTCTGGGGTAAACCTTTCTGACAGACTGCCTTGGGGCAGTAGCATTGCAAAGCCCTTCAGCACAGTGCTGCAGGTCTGACCACACAGAGTTCAGGAACTCTTGATGAAATCTTGGGAGGAATTTCTATAGATTGCTTCTTTCACCTGCCATATACGTATGAAGTGCAGGTTTCCTCAGGGAAATAACCCTCCATTCTTGCAAATTTTGACATGCCATGTATTACCTATTCAGCTGTTATTCGAAATGTTTTAGAGATGTGTGGAAACTTAACATGTCAGAATGGCCACCACATCACTGTGCTCATGATCAGCTTTTCAGTTCTAAGTTAAATTTTGGCTGCATGATGGAATGAATTTCAAGCAGCTCAATGATTTGCCACCAAAAAGCCGAACACTGGCAACCTGCATCTTAAAAAAGATACATTTTTTTCTTCTGAACTATTTTAGTGTGATAAAACATAGCTTGGACTATTTGCATCAAGGTGTAATAGAGGCTGATAAACATATCGTGCTAGTGTGTCCACATCTCAGAATAAGCGCAAACCTCCACTTTTTCCTGTTTAACTGTCAGGCAAAAAGTGAGATCAGCATTTCACAGTGAGTAGTTTGTTACTATGGTGTAAACCTAGTGCAGTGTGTCTACACTGAGAAATGTATAACAAATAAAAAAAAAATCAAACTAAAATTACATTAAAAAAAGGTGTGAAATGTGTGCTAAATCTCTTGAGGCAGTAGTCTTAAATAACAAGGTTCTGTTGCAAAAAATATTTAGTAAGAAAAACAAGAATAAAATAATCATGAACAAATATTTTCAAAGTACCCTTCAACAGGGGTACGTACAACAAAAAAAAAATCTCATTTATACCTGAGTAGTGCTCCAAGTACCACAGAAGAGCACTGCTATATTTCCTATATATGCCATATATACAATAACTATGTACAATATGCCCTTTACGTGGGTTCTTGCACACCAAGTTCTGCAAGTTATTCAGTACAAATTGCTACCTGGGAAAAGAATAACTGCTTTACTTTTGTAAATTCAGCACATTAACACAACTGTATAGACTGTTAGAGCAGCTGAAACTCTTGTCAGAAATGGGTCAGCTTTATGAGGAAATCACTAGTTCTTGTAGGAAATAAATAATGAATTTGCTCTTGAGGGGAGACCCCTTCGGAGACACAAGGCCAACATGAATTTTCTTAGCAGGAAACCTGTTTTCTATAAGTCAGAAAAGGGAACAGCCCAGCATCCCTGCCTCGGTGCAGAGAGATGCTTTTCTATCACAATTCCATGAGACACAGTGCAAAAGGGTACAAGGAGTGGATGGGGCTATGACAGCATTCATGTCACAGCCCTGGCAGTGGGGGTACACCATGCTCACTGGGAAGGGAAAGCTACAACACATAGCGACCCTTGGCAGCTTTGTTTGACAGTGAGAAGACAAGGAGGACCAGTGGGACTCACACATACTCATCAACACATTGCAAACTGACAATCCCTGTCCAAAGATTTCATGACTGCAGTTAAGGTAAAGTAACCAAAAATAAGAAAATTATTATGAAGGTATTTCTCATAATATATATATATATATTAATGTTCAAATATATTTAAATGCACTTATTCATACCACCAATTATTCCTGGGCAACAGGGAAAATAGTAAAACCAGCATATATTATGATAACTGCCATGGATTTTTTCCCTTCAAAATCTGTGTACTAATTACCATCAGCTGCTCCATCTTTTCACAGCTACTTACTACATCTTACCATGTAGTGCCTGATACAATCTGTAAGTGAATGGCTGAAAAACTGCCATATGGGATTCTTTGCTCCTATGTCATGGGTGTTTTATCTTTCCTAATCCATGAGCTATAGTTCACAGGCAGGCTCTTCTTTATTTTAGTTTTAGGCAGTGGGGAGATAACTGTATATTTGGTCCCTTCTCCTGCCCTCTCAACTGCAACTTCCAAATATTTCAGTTATCTGGCTTTTTAAAAAGAGGAAAGAAAAGCCACCAGAACACCCTTTACAGGAGCATATGAAATACAAGGAGAGGACGAGAGAACTGGGTTTGGGCAGCCTTAAGAAAGGAAAGCTAAGGAGAGATGTTGCTGTGGCCTACAGTCACCTAAGAGGAGGCTGTGTAGAAGACAGAACCAAACTCTCCTCAAAGTGCACGGTAGGAGAGTGAGAAGCACTGGTCACAACATGCAACAAAGAAAATTCTAGCGGAATAAAAATAAAAAAAAATTCTCTGTGAAGGTGGTCAGCTGAAGCAGGTTTCACAGAGAGGTTGTGAAATTTCCATCCTTGGACCTACTCAAAACCCAACAGGATGAGGCTGAGCTACCTGCAGCATGACAGGCCTGTTTTCAGCAGGAAGCTGAGCATGAGGCACCCTGAGTTCCCTTACCTGTGGATGACTTTGCTGAGCAGATGTCCTGGCTTCTCTGACAGACCTAACACTGCTTACAGACCTGCTCCCCACAAAATGCTAGATATTGCTCAGACAAAAGAGTTTCTTATCTTTTTGAGTGAAATCTACACAGCAGTTCTCTGAATCCCAAACCAGACTGTATACACGAGACCTAAAGAGTCTCAGCCCTGTCAGCTTTCCAGACACAGTCCCACACAAATGTAACTTCACAGACCTGAGCTGACCTACAAAAATGCACAGATTGTAGAGAACAGTAAATATAATCTGAATACAAATATCAGGACTGTTTATCTTTTCAGTACTTTTGCTCATTAAATAAGTTTTTTTCTCATTTGGGAACAAAACACATGCCAATTGCAAAAGCAGTTTTATGTCACTCCTTGTTCACTTTCTTTCCCTAAACTGATGAGCATATAAATTAGACGAATTATTATTTTCCATTTCTAATTTCTCTGACAGTTTATTTATTCCATCTATGTTTTCACTAGTTTTGCATTTTCTCCGTGTGAAACGTTTTAGTACGTTTCCAAGTCACGCAGTAAAAAAAATGTAACGTTGCACTGAACCTCCGAGCATTTGATTCTACCCCTGCCCTCCTCAAAACCATCCTTTGATCTCAGTACTTGCCTTCAGACCCCTTCTCTCTCCCGGCTGCAGCACCGGCCGCGTGTGACACATGCAGCTGGTGGAGAAACAGGAGTTTTCCACAGGCACGCAGAGGAGCAGCTGCTCGGCACGTGAGGCGGCACTGTGGCTATGGAAGCATTGTGTATCTATTTGAACAGGCTATAAAACCAGCCTACTGATACCCAGTTAGTTGTTTAGTGTCTACATGGACACTGCTGGCCACGAAGAATGCAAAAAAGTTGTGTGTGCTAAAAAATTATCATGCTGTTTCTTGGTTTCCTTCATAAAGACACACAAAAAATGTTGTTCTGTAGCCACAATTGAGATAGAGCAGAAGTCTGAATTTCCAATTTGCTTTTATGTCAGTTGCCGCCCTGCCCAAATGCTGTCAATCATCATCATATTAACAGCAGATTTGAAAAACATTTCCTTTACAGAGCAGAGATATACAGTCCGGTCTCAGACGACACAATTGAAGTTTCAGTGTTCTCCTGTCACGTCATATTAATTAACTCAACCCTGATTAATTAAAACTAGAAGTTTCTTTTATTCAACCATCTAAAATACCAAATTCCACTGATTTCCTGCAGAGATACACAGGCACAACAATTCCCACTGCAATCTTTCATTATTCTTCACAGAGACACTGTGCCATATTCCATATTCCCATTAGAATTTTACTGATGTGGCTGCACTGACATTGGTAAAATTATTCTTGATTTACTTTGGCAAAAAAGAGATCAGCATCATGTCTATTGGGATAAGATAGTTCCTCCACAATGTCATATTTACTTTACTTAAGACTACCAAAAGAAAAGTATTGCTCCGAGAGCTTCAATAAACCCTCCTTTCTCATGAAAAGAAAAATAAAAAAAAACAAAAACAGTCTGTTCTAAGGTGAACTGCTGTTTTTTGTGGTTACCTGAAAGAATGAGAATAGTATCAATCCAGCTAAATATCTCTGATGTTCAGTTTAACATGAATACACAATGTTCTTTATCCAATACTGTTTAAGAAATAGACAGTTCTGGAAAAAAAAAAAAATCACTCCTCAAAAAAATAGGGAGGCAGCTTTCATTAAAAATTGAGAAAGCAAATGAATATAGTTTAAGCTGTTTCCACTTCTCATGTTATTTCTACACATGTGTTTACCTGCTCTGGTATAAAACAGCAGATCCTCAAGAACAGACCACCAAGAATTGCTGTCTTTGGCTTGTGGTGCTTCATCAGCTGAAATTGATAGGAAGACCAGGAAAAACAATGGAAAAAGAACCATGTGATAAATGAAGATTGTCAAGGGTAGGCAAGCAAGTGACAGAAACTGATTCACTGAGAAAGGAAGATGAATGCTTCAAAGGACTTTCTTTGCACTTTGGTGAATATCTTCCTCTCTATTTAATGTATCAAGATCTATACTATCTGAAAAACTTTTTGGTTTTTTATAAGCCAATTAGCATTAGTGAATAACCACATTACTTCTCATGCATGTCCGTTTTGGAAATTAAGTGTACACCCTTAGAGTGCTCAGGCACCAGAGTTGTAAGAACAGCCCAAGACCACGACATGAGTAGAAACTGTAAACATATTGAAATCATACCATTTGTAATAATGTTTCAGCAGGCTGTGGGGAAGACTGGAAGTTTCTGTGGATGCATAGAAAGTTTGGTTAGCCATAAAACTTGGCCAATAGATCTGCTCTTTCAACACTAGTTTGCAGCCACAATACCTCCCAATTAATCTATGAAACTACAAATTACATGATGGAGCAAAGAACCCTTAAAAGCAATCCTTCCAGGTCTTTCTCAGCAAAGACTTCCACTAACACTGATATGAATACTATGCACAGAGAGCTTGCAAATGATGTGCAAAAAGTTTATCAGAGGCTTTGCTAGCCCTACATCCTGATTTAACAAGCTCAATCTGAAGAGCATTTATTTATCTCCACATGTATACTACTCAACCCATGAACTTTAAAGACATACAGAATATAAATTGTCTTAGGAGTTCTCACAGTGCTGCAGTACAGAAAACATCTGCAGCTGAAAAACCTCCTTTGAATTAAAATACAATAAGAGGATTTCCTCCCTCCTCTGATAAAAGAGGCACTATTTTCTCTTATGGTGACCAAGCCTTCCCTGTTCAATCAGGGAGTGCTTTTTAGGTTTCACTTTTCCTATAACTTGAGGTCTATTTTAATTCAGTCTTCAATAAAAACTGAGGCTCTTATGTGCTCACTTGACTCTGGACTTTACAAACCCCCCACAAAATAGCATGCTTACAAACAAATCAAGAGCACTGGCAACACTGAAAAACCCCCAAAACAGAACAATACACTCATCAGGAAAACACTGTCTTTTTAAAGCAGGTGTTTATGGAGAGGGAGCCCTCTTGTTGTCTTACAATTCCCCCTCATGTTAATTTTGCACTACAGCTATGGTTTACTGGCAGATTGGGTTGATCTGGCATGGCATGTGACTCAAAGTGATCATCAGAGGCCATTCTCCAGATACTAAGGCCCTCTCCAATACAGCAGCAGAGACTGAAATTGATGTTAGAAGCAGTTGGATGCCTGAAAATGGAAATAGTTGTGTGAGTCTACCAAAGTGCTAACATCAGCTCTGGTTCTTATGCTTCCTTGCACTCAGGCTCAAGCAACACTACTGATGCTCATAAATCTTCCACTTCTACCTCTGTTTTTCTTAGGGCATCAAGATCAAGTCAGTGGAAAAGGCACCAGGCAGAGCTGAATTAACCACATTGACATAATTTCAGCCATTTCCTCTACTCTCTGCCCCAAACAGATACAGTTTCAGTACAGGTAGGGACGGAGGCCTGTCTGAGAAAGGTGTTTAATTTATCAAGTTTATTCCATTTGAAAGGACTGCTTTCAGGAGTACATAGAAAGAATAATTATTAAATTAATATCTGAGAAGACCTGTGTCCAGTAAGTTCTTACTTCTTTTTTCATACTCTTCTCTAGACCCAAACCTCATTTCTCCAGAATAGAAGGCTGTGCCCTTGAACATTGCTATCACCTCCACTCCTGTTTTTCTGAAGCTCAGATTGCCCACCAGTTATAAGTCCTGTGGTGACTCAAATGGACAATGATGATTTGCCATCAAATGAACTTAAAATTAGGCACAGACCGAAAAAAAAAAAAAAAAGGAAAAAAAATATGAGAAATTTATCCTGTATTTTTTGGGAAAAAATTTTTAAACTTTTCAAACTAACTTTGCTGAAAGGCAGAAGAGTAATCTTATTTGCAAATATTATTATGCAAATGAATTATACCTCTCAAATGAAAACTTGCATGGACCAACTTTCAGGTTCAAGAACCCAGGTGCAGCAGCTGAGGTCATTGAACTTCTACAGATACATTTCTGATGAAACAGATTCATTTTAAAATGTGCAATATGGACTGAGATGCAGCAGATCACACTACATTCAAAACAATTCCTGTTCAGCATTGCTAATTAGGAAATCCCAGCCAAACAAGAAATATGATACCTTATATCACTATCAAAAACCTGAAAATCAGCAAATTCCAAACACTCCAAACAGAAAGTCTTAAGAACTCCTGGTGCAACAAATCTGTTCTGTATGAAAGCTTTACAGTTCTTGTTCAAAGTATCAACAAATGCAAGTATCATCGCTACATATAGACTGAGCTGATACAATTTGCCATAGCTCTATGGAAATCAATGATGATATATTGATTTCCACTAATGAGGGTCTGACCTAAAAAAATGCTGCATTCATTTACCAAAGAAATGCTTTCTCTTCCCCACTTTCAAACTTTATTCAACTTTTCTCCAGGAGAACAGAAGTGCTGAATTAGCGTGTAGGTACATTCAGCATCTACACCCTGAGCCAAGCAAGTGCAAGGAGGGCATATGAAATTCCCCATTGTGTTTCAATTTAGTATAGATGGAGATAATCACTTCCATAGAGATGAAGAAAGGGTAACACAGAAGGTATTCTGGAAAAGTTTTCCATTGCCTAGAAAACCCATGGCAGTAATTGGGAAACTCCAGAGAGAAATAAAATAGCATTTAGGAAGAAAGAATAGTAGAAAAAAGTTTATTTGGCTTTTTCCTCACAAAAATTTCCAGAGGAAAACTTCAGAGACACGAGATAGATTAAATAATAAAAATAATTTATAACATATCCTGCTGTTTTAGCAGTACTTTTTTAGTCCTATCAAAGTACTATGTTTTTTTCTGATACACTGTAAAAACGGAAGTATAACTTTTCTTAAGAAGAGTGATGAGTGACCCAGTTTTAGAGGTAGCATTCATACTGTTATCCTCTGGGTTTTATGTTTAAAAGATTATCTTGACATTAGGAAAGAAGCTTTTATGTATTTTTCCCAGTTAAATTTTGGACTCTATGCTTACAGGGAACACTAAGCTGATAATAGAGAAGAAAAAAGGTTTTAAACAAAACTTCCATTAAAAAAAACAAACCACCACAAACCTTTTTAAAGATACAAATTTCTGAAATTTCCTTTTGGGTTCCATTTCCCCTCCCTCCCCCATAAAAGCAGTTGCTGGATAACTTATTTGATACTAGTCCCCATCTAGAACTCAAAGGTTATGCACAGTGAGGCTCCTTAGGTTGCAGCAATTTTAAGTAGGACAGTTATTTTCACCACTGAAGAGAGCAAAGTCCCAGGCAGCCAGTGTACTTTCCTGCCACTTGTCAGAAGCATTCGCTTTGTTTGGTTTAGAAGCTGGGAATCTACCACAGCTGAGTTGGAGCTATGACTATATAAAGGGAGCATTTTATCCTTGTACCTTGATAGAACTGGAACTCACACCGTGGTAAGGTCAACGAGCTTCTTTCATTAAAAAAAAATAAATTCTTCCACCAGTGTCAAAGGTACAAAACTCTTATTATGCAAGAAAATAACCTATAGAAGTAATTTATGCCAGAAAAAATTATTTGCCTGTCCAGGCAACTGTTAAAAACATATAGACACACCCATTTTGCCCACAAGTTTTTCTGTCTTGATCAATAATACAAAGAAGGTTCTTGTTTCAATTTGTCAGTGATCAAAAATTAGCTGGAGATGAGATTTGAATGGGCTGTTGGTTGCCAGGCCAGATGAACAAATTCAGACTCATATCAGTGTTTCAAAGGTCCTAGTTGTTTGCAAATTGAATGCCTTTTATACAATGATGATATATTCCAAAGTTATTTTTCTTTTCTTCCTATTAGGTGCCTAAATCATCAGCTGTGCTCATCGTGTAGATTCTGGAGAGCTTACTGCAGTGGTTACGAGCTACAGAGATTGACAAGAAATATACCACAAACAGCCTGATTTAAGGCCAGAAGGAAACTTGTACCCTTCACATTTTTGTGAGAGTAACTCAGACATGTAATGTTACTTTAATATCTTTATAGTTTTGAAATGTAAAAAGCCGACCATATAATCATCACTTTCTATGCTACATAATTACAGTAATTTTGTAATGTATCCTGAATGTAAACACAAAAGAAATGTAATTGCAATTTTCTGCAACAGCTAGTAAAACTACTGTTTTAAACTAAAACCCACAAACCCATGGTCATTCCTTAGGCTAGTGGTGCCCGGAACAACAGAAAACAATCCCAACGCATGGTTGTTTTAAAAATATACTGATTAAACAGTTGACTGAAGTCAGAAATTTCAAATAGTGGAACATCCCAAGTGATATAAGAAGAGTTTTGCATATTGTCAGTGGAACAAAGGAGCAGAGAGCGTTTGCACAAAGTGGTTTTGATATCAATAGGCTGAATTGTCACAGCTATGAATCATCATAAAAAACTACTGTAATAAGTAATATAAGACTTTGTAAGACAATCTTTAGTGAATCATAAATTTCAAAATCCCAACAACTAAACCCTAAACCATTTAACTTCTTTTAACTGTTTTTTTCCCCTATCAGAATAATATTACACAACACAGAAAACTAATTTTTACCTTTTAGTACCCTGTTGTACAAGCCCTCAAAAGAATTATAATTGTTCTCCTTTCCTTTTGGTCATCAATGAAAATTTGAGAGAATATCAAGACTAAAAACACCCCATCATTTCTTTCAACATGCTTGATGGACCAAATTGATTGAAAGATTAGCATACACTGAAGTGTTCCTTTTTTTTATTTGTTTGTTTTGGTAATAGTACCATAGTATCACTTGCATTTTATCTACCATTTTGTAATATTCTCTGAACATGCTTTCATATCACAAGAAGACAGAAAAATACTAGGGAAGCAGTATTCTAGTTATTTCAGCATTTCTCATCAGGAAGAAAAGAAATGGACACTTCTGTGTGGAATAGGTAGGCTCCAGAAATACAGCATATGGCCCTTACCATAGGGATGTGAAACACAACCTGTATAGAAAAAATCAGACAAATTGCATGCTGTGTATGCAATCTTCTGTTTTGCCCACCACTCAAGCTGCACCAAACATGGAACTGATTAATACATATTTTAAAAAGGAGAGGAGGCTCTAAAGAGGCTGCGTGGCATGAAAAACAGCTGCATGGTGGCACAGACATACAGTTCTTGGACCAGGGGAGCAATTGATTCAGCAGGTGCATTTACAGTTCTGTGCAGGACCCCAAGGGAAAACCTCAGGTCCAAAACCAGCTGCTAGAAACACTCAGCTTTGCAAGTTGGGTCTGTCTAATGTGACACTTCCATTAGGGACAGAACAAAAATGACGAAACTAAGCAACAAAAATTTTTGCCATTATTGAATTTTTCTTCTTCTCATAAAGTGGGATCTATTTTCTCATGAAAAGTGTAGAAGCTTTGCAGAATTAAATACCATATTAGACAAAATGTATTTCTTATTCATGGATCTGCTGGGAGGTTTTTTTGCATTATTTTATTTAGCTCTACGAAGCAAGCATTTGAACAGAAAATACAGACTTCATGAGCAGGTAGCTACTTCTTCTTTCCCTTGTTGTGTACCACCTTATCAAAAATTCATAGAAAGGAACCCATAATGTGATGGCTTTTAAAGACATAAAATAACATTAATGGTTTCCAATGCGATATGAAAGCATATTAAGATGAATCCTTCAAAGAATTTCCATGGGACTTGAATTATGATAAGTGTAAAGAACTCAAAATCTATGATGATAGTTAATGATCTAAAACAAGGGAGTCCATTTCCTAAACAAGGCACTTCCTGGAACTGAACTGCCTTTAAGCTTAGAGCACTAAAGACTAATTAAAAAAAAAAAAACAAACAAACTCAGTGAAAGATGATTTTGACACATCATTAATGTACTTCATGCCTTGTTATGCAATATTTGTCTAGTGCTATCGCATATTAGAAAATAATAAATAATAAGCCAGATCTGAAAGGCTATAAGCCTGCTTTCTGGGTGTCCTGGTTTTGTCCAGGACAATGTTAATTTTTTGCAGTACCTGAGAGGGGCCTGGGTAAGGCCCAGATGTTTTTCTATACCACCTCACTTCATTGCCAGGGGCAGGGTAAAAGGGATTCACTTTCTCTTCTTGGGACAAGGGGGTCCTTCTGGTCAAGAACACAGGATGGAGAGAGGCATTCCATATTCGTTTATTGTCCTAGACTTTTCCATGTAAATAATTTCTTTTTCTTATACTTTTTGTTATTAATATTGTTGCTGCTACCGTTCCTTTTCTTATCTCATTGCTGTTTGAAGGAGATTGTTTTTATCTCAGTCCATAATCACTACCTTTTGTGCCTTCAGCTGGAGGGAGAAGGGGGAATGAGCAGCAGTGGCATGGTTCTAGTGGGAGCCATAAATTGGAAAATACCATTTCTAAACCATGACAGCTAGAAATTTTAGTCTTTTATGCTAGGTATATTTGTTCAGTAACAACCCATTATGAAAAAATCATAGACTCATAGAAACATTTGGGTTGGGAGGGACCTTAAAAATTGTCTAGTTCCAAGTTACCTGCCATGCGCAGGGACACATCTTACTTGATCAGATTGCTCAGTGCCCCATCCAACCTGGCATTGAACATCACCAGGGATGGGGCACCCACCAGTTCTCTGGAAAACCTGTTCCAGTGCCTCACTGCCCTCACAGTAAAGAATTTCTCCTGAGTCTGTGAAACACGAGAGGTCATTCACTCCTGTCAAACTTTTGTTTTCAAGTTTCTCTGGGAAAAGAAATTTTCTTCATTTCTGTTATCATTTTCCTAATGTTTTCATTCAGTGATGAAACTTCCCCAGACTAAGAAGGAAATGTGGCCATTTCCATTTTAGTCCCTTAACTACATATATTACTTCTACCTTATTAACAAATATCTATTACTTTGCATTATCATGTGTTAATTTATATATCAGCCAACACAGGAGAACATATAGTAATCTTTAGCACTCCACAGATACATGTTTTCCACTGTACTGTACTCAGAGATCTTTTCTCCCTGGAGGGGCTTCTAATGTGATATTTAGCTTGAATCCTAAAGCACCTAAGCTCCATCAAAACCATGTACATGGACTCCAGGGTAACTGTAAATAATGTAAAAATAGGTCAATACTAATATTGAATTGTTTATGTGTAATTCTCACGGAGCTCTTATGACTCCAGCCACATCCTGAGCCATGGATGGTCCTTCCTAGTTGTGGCAGGGAGTTCAGGAATATGCAACATCAGCATTGCTCTTACAGATCACATGTGAAATATAGGGAGAATTAAATTCTCTCTCTCTCTAAATATACGTAAGGATACATAGGATATAGTCTCCAGAACATACTCTTTTCTATAGATGAAAAAAGATCAAGATGTAAAATAAATAACTTACATGTTGCTCACTATTGTGGAGCTCAACTTTCTGCTCCTATCAGGTTATTTTGCTTTATTTCTACAGCTTTTCATGAATAAACAGATTCAGAAACCAACTTTGATTTATTCTAAATCTTTAAAGAAGTAAACTGAGTTTCTGTATTGTACCTGGTAAGTCAGTAGACTGTATTTGTGTATGTGTATTCTATGCTGGGAAAAATGTCAACTATTCACAATTGTTAATGGAAAAAACCATTTGAATCCACTGTTGGACTCTGTTAAGTAGTAATAAACAGTTCTTAAGGTATGTATTCTTTTTTAAAACTAGAATCCCATGAATAAACCACTTAAATTATCTTCTAAAGGCATTCTATTTAGAAATCATTTCAAATTATGCAGCTTCCTGGACAGTAAAATGTCTCCACTCTCCTCCCTTCTTCCCCCATTCTGTTTATTTGTTGTGATTTTACTTGTTTTGTTTTTTCTCTTCACCAGTTCCTTTTAGGAATAACAATTAAAAAGTTGTCATTTCAAACAAAAATAAGTATGGTGTTGAGGAAAACAGCTCCTTGCAGTGTTCTAACAGTATATTTTGCTTATTCGAAAGTAGCAGACAGATTGCTGATGAAAATTCTAATAAGTAATATTAAAGCATTAATACCATGAGCTCAGGGTTTTGTACAACATTGCAGACCGTATGCTGCAGAGCTTGGGATCTCTTTCCAGCTGTCAACTGACAGTATCCCTGGGTTTTTGCTAATTGGCGGCACACCAAGGCAAACAAGTCAGCTAATTCCAGAGCAGTGAACTGATTAACTTCGGATGTATATACATATTTATAAAGAGAGTATTGCTTTTGTCTCAATAATAAGAAATAGGCATATTTTCAATTTTAAAAGTATTAATGGCACAATAAACCCAATTCAGGACTAATTCTTGCAACTCAATATTTGAAAACTGTATTAATGTGAAAAAGATACAATGTATATTTATGAAGAAAACAGAATAATCAGTCATTGCATCATTCCTGTTCACTCATGAAAGCAGTGCAATTATCTTTCTACTATATGATAAAGACAGGGATTTTGCAACAATATAACACTTTCTCTAATCCTGAAAAATGAGATTAAAATAGACTACTTTTCACTTTTTGCCTCTTCAAATTCATGTACTTCTATCAGAAAGCCATAAGATGAAAAAAATCAAGTCTTTTTAGATCTATAACATGATAAAGCATTTCCTTTGATTTTCTTTAGTGTAAATATGAATAATCAGGTCAGCAGGTGCCACTCTCCACTGCCATGTACACTGGGCAATCTCTTGGTTCCACAGTCAGACCTAATGTTTGGAGGGTACAAGATCTTATTGAGCGGTCAGGAAAGTGGTTCTACTTTATGACCAGAATTCTGTGATTCAGTAAAGAAGGAAAACTAAAGAAATCAAGGGGCTGGGAAAGCAAAGCAACGTTGTTAGGCATGCTGCAGGGTGATGGCATTAGTAGCTGGATGATGGAGACAAACATAAAGCAACTTCTGATTATCTTTGTCTCCCATGCATGCCCGATCCCCTTACAAGCCAGAATGTGTGACTTTGGATATGTCCATGTAAAAGTCATCCTTTTCTATGACTATGCTGAAAGCAACTGAGGTCTATTTTCAGTATTTCAGAGGCACAAAGAGTTCTGAGAGCAGAGGCCAAAACCCCACATCTGGTTTAACAGCAAGAGTGTCTTCAATTTTAAACCAGAAATGGGTCTCTTGTATATGTACTTCTTCTAGTCCCATAATTTCTGCATTCCTGGTTTCAGAACTGAAGATGCTCCAGTGTTCTGACCTCCTGTCCTGGTCTGGAGAGCTGTGATTTTGAACTCCCAGAAGATGGGAATGGCCTTGAGATTTGGCCTTCCACTTCCCAGCCCAAATCAATGGAACACGTCTATGATTACAAGTAGAATTGTTGTGCTGATATATGGTCAACTACCATTAGCTTTTTTATTTTTGAGAAAAAAAAATTATTAGACCCTATTTTCTGCTCAAAGATGCAAAATAGTGTCTTAATCTATAGTTTGTCCAGTGTATTATGGTCAGGTTCTATACATTTATTACTGTGATGTATCAATGAATAATCAATCAGCTTGAACACAACTAAGTTCAGATAGCTTAGAAGATTGGTGATATTATGTTTTGTTATCATAGACTGAAGACCTTATCCTAGGACTACCTCTTCGCTACCTCTTTTATAATTTAAGCCAATTCCACACTAGCAAACAAGCTTTCTGCACCAGTCCTTACTACTGTGAATTTCTGAAACCCTTTTTTTTGAACAGGTTTTCTTACAGGTAAAATGTGGCAATTATTTTGTTTTTATGCTTTTGCCCCCCAAACTGGTCTTAATTTTATATGAACAATTCTATTCCTAGAGATCATAACACCCCTTTTGAACACTGTCCACACTCATTAAACTGAGTCACTATATCGCGCAGCACTCTGCTATGGCTGCTGGCAGGAGTAGGAATCCTAAGAGGTATGTATTCAAATATTAAAAAATCATATGCAATATTTTCCTCGTTCCCAAACAAGCAAATCAACAGAGTAAAGGCTTATGCTTATATAAAGTATTTCAACTTGAGTGTGACAACAGTAATTATCCACTGTAACATGCCAATTTATAATTATGAAATCAGTAATTTAATTGGCATCTAATGCAGTAAAAACATTCCTGCCAGTGCCATTACCCAAGTGCCAGTACTTGATGCTTTCAAACTTAGTTAAGCTGTCAAAAAACATTATTCTGTTAAATGCTTATACCTGCAAAACTGATAACTATTGGTACTACCAATACCAGCTACCAGCTACCTACACATTCCAGACAAACCAGCCAAGCTCACTGCTATATCTCACTATTGATAGAAATTCTATCTACACTCCTTGGGAAGAGAAGTCGCCACTGAATCCCATGACTGATATCTGGATTGCTGATTATGTCAATTTGACCATCAAAGCTTAATACCTGAGTTCAACTGTATGCTGGCATCTCTGTGTTTCTACGTTTGTGATGGGTAGTGTAAACTACAGATTATGCACCCATCCAAAGATGAGAGTAATCACTTTTTTTGAGGCAGAGATGAGCATCATAAGAGCTGGTGTCAGGTAAGCCAGTTCACTGTACTTGAGGTACTAAATGTTAAAGAGCCCGGGGACTAGTTTTATTCCTGATAGTCCTTTCACTCCTGAACTAGAGCTCAGAGCTAGAACAGCAGGCAGTTCTTCAACCTTGTAGACTTGGGTGAAGGGCCTGATCTTCAGAGAGTGAGTCACACAAAAGCAATATATCAGAATAACCTTAACAGGACAGTGATCAATCTGCATGAATGATGCTCTGTCAAAGGAAGAATCCAACCTAAAAACTGGATACATCTGGTGGTGGAAGAGAATTAAAAAACCCAGTACTGTAGTCAGTAAATCATCCTACAATGGTTTCTTAGCCCTGGTCTACATGACGTATTGAGCCTGTGTAACTATTTCTGTGATGGAAGGGATTCCTTCTACTGAAATAATTTTACATCTTCAGCTGCTAATGGATCTGAAGTACTACCACTCCAAGCAGTTCATTAAACCCCATGGGAATAAGCCTGGCTAAGCAAGATATAACATATAACTGATGACATAACATTTTGAGCTGCTGAAATATTTAGGTATAATTTTCAGTTATTGCATACTGGCCTGTTTTGGTTTCCTAGCACAGCTGAAGTGCTGCAACTGCTGAGTGTGAGCAAGAGCATTTTCTCAGATCATTTTAGAAGAGTGTCAGTTCCTTACAGAATATGTCATTTTGATATAAATAAAAGTATTCTATAAAAACTGCTAAGCTAAAGATAGATATAAGTATAACCAAGAAAAATATAGTATTAGGAAGAGCATGGCCTATGAGGATTCCTGAAGACAGATAAATAACTTCCCATTAAAAGTATCATGTTGTCAGGTGTGTGTATATGGAGTAGGATTCTACTTGTATTAACAAAAAGTTAGGCAAAAACCTTCCGTGGGAATCCTTCTGTAGCCAGTGGAGACAGGCATCTCCCTGGGGTTGTCCATCCCTTCCCAAAGTGTCTTTGTCTATCACAAAGGGCTTTCTACTTTCAACTCTACAGCCTGTCTTCCACTTACAGCTCAAGTCTGTCATTGAAGTCACAAAACAAGTGTTTTATCAAAGCCTTATGACACTTTTGGCCTATTTTTATACTCACATTCTTGCATCTGAAAGCAGTAAAGTTGTTGTTATGGATTATTTTTGTGGGAAATGACCACCCACCCCCAGTGTGAGAGTCACCCTTCTTCCATCCTCTCCCTACACTTTCCCTACCCAGTGGACCAAATAGCATGCATGTAGACAGCTTAACTGGCTGCAGCACCTGCTCCCAAAGTGTGCTTCCATCAGCACTAACAGCATTATGCACATAAACTACTGAGAGTTTGAGCAGGTCTTGAAGACACCCATACAGGTACTACTGAGGTTTGTGTGCATCTGTGTTGGTAAACGGATGGGAGCAGGACCCGAGGGTGCTCAGCTGTGAACCTTGTCACCCCTTCCCCGATGGCCAGTGGGGGTGGTTTTCATTTTCCCTTTACTTTCTTTCCTCTTCTGTTTTTATCTTTCCCCAAAAGCTACTTTGACTGTCAGTGTATGCCACCAGCTATGGAGCCCACTGATAAATCTCTGTGCATGTGAATCTGTCTCCATTGTGCCACAACAGGTGAATGATATCTTTTATACACCTAATTTTCTGACAGTTGGAGTTAGTCAAACAAATCCCACCCTCAGGCAGTGCTGAGATGGACGGAGCTGGCAGAAGCCCTTTCCTAACATTTGGCTTTTAAATACTTAGCTTATGTGTACAGTCCTGAAGACTGGAAGCAATATGCAGTAGCAATAGGATTACAGCTAATGCTAGTAGAATAACTTAATTGTTCCTGCTCAGTCTTTCCAATATTTCCCACAACTTCCGTTCAGTTCAAAAGTAAGCCTTAGCCTCACAAGCACTTTTAAGTATTTGGTAACATTAATAGACCATAATCACAGAAGAATTAGTTGGAATTGTGAGAAGTAAACTCTCTAGTTTAGCACACGTAAATCAAGATTCACAAGCTGCTTTGATAACTATAAAAGTAATTAACAGGAACAAGAAAAAGAAATAAATACAAAAAAATTAATGAAAATGAGGGTGTTATTTAGACAATTGGAAAAAAAAAGCAGGATATGCAAAAGAATGTGGAACAATTAATTCCATTTCTTTGTGTATATTTATTATCGATTGTCATCACTAAGAATACTCACAATGAGAAACATCAGCCCAATTTTTAATCACCTTAAATACAGATTTGTGAAGCATCACATAATTACCTTTTATTATCCTTTTTGTACCATAAGAATGATAGGAAAAGAGATGTTTTTAAAGTAGCAGACTGCAATACATAATGGTCATGTATTTATAAATTATTAACTGTTAGTGAGACTCCTCAGAATAATGATTTGTTACCCATTGTCTAATGAAAATGAAGCCAATTCAAAGCAGTCAGTGCTGCAAAAATACCAACCACAGCATGATGTACAGATTTTGACGGGAAACATAACATCTTCAAAAGACTAAGAAAGAAATGTAAAATAGAAAAAGTTCCAGATAAAGTGTTCAAAACACAAAAGTCTTCATTTATGGCATTTTAAGAGAGGCCTGACCCACCAGCCTCCCAAACCAAGACAGTAAGTGAGACATAGCAGAGCAAATTAGCAGCACACAGATATAGTTATGTAGTTTCTGGAACAGAGCTGATTCATATTCAGCCTAAGAGAAGCCTAGGGAAAAAGCTGGCCTGGCAGAAGTAGTCTGTTAAAACATTTGCTTACTCATTTTGCTATTAGATGTAATCAATAATTCAACATTAATAGTTTGCTCTAGACAACTCAATGCTGAGAATGCTCATAACTTTTTGTGAGTCTCCTGATGTGCTTTTCTTACAGAACTAGCTTCTAGGAGTTATTTTTACTTAATTGTTAGGCATATTGCTGGCCTCAATAGCTGTGCTAAATTTTGAAAATATTATCAGAATCTATAAAAACAGAAGGCACATAAAAACAAGTGTAAATGTTGTTGGTTTATTTTGACTTATTTTTGCATTGTGATTTTTGAACAGCACAGCTTAAGCGCATGCTCATATGTTTTGCTAAACTTGAGCTGAAATCTGGTGTAAAGCAGATAAGAGAACTGGAGTGAATAGGATGCAAGTAGGACTTAAGGAGCGAAAACTAAGGACTTTGTGGAACTGAAACTTGGTCTGTCATTTGTACAAGCTAATTTAGACTCTACTTATCCAAAACACAACTCAGCAACATTAATTTATTCAATTTTAAAAAAAAGTAATTAGTGAATAAGTTAAGAAATAAAATTAATCAATATTACAATATAGTTGCATTAGAAAAAATAAAAAATAAGCTACCACATATATAAAGAAAAAGTAGCTTTCATTTCTATTAAAGAAAATTCACTTCACATAAACAGTAAGTATCAGTTAAAGCCAAGGGAAATCTGTACCATGTTCAAGAGTATTAAAACTGACATAACATGAATGATTGTCAAAAACTGATGGGATCTGGCAATGTTAAGAAATATTAAATAGGCAAAAGATTTTTTATAATGTTTTACCATTTTGACAGTTTATATACCTAGGAAGAAGGTTCATTAATAGTTATAAAATGCAACCTATTCAGTTTTGTTTCATATTCTCTGAAACACTTGAGCAGCTATGAAAAGACAATTTGGGCTCAAGTAAAGGCTTTTGTAATTGCTGTCAACTTGGCCAAATACGGTTTTGAGCAATCTGGACAAGAAGTTTGACAGTATACTTAGTTCAATACAAAATTAATAAAGGCAACTGAAAGCAAAAGCTTTTTCTTAAGGGAGGAGGGAAAGAGAAAGAATCTGCTCTTTCCACACTTCTTCTCTTTCTCTTCTGTTAAAGACTAAAACCCATTCATTTTGATTTACAAGTTTCATTTGGATGAATGGATGCCTTTGGGAATTAGCCTGTGCCTGAAATACCAGTTTCTCAAAGGAAAAATAAAGTCTTTGACACTGAGTCATTCACTGACTTGGGGTTATGTGAACAGAGCATTTACAAGTTTGTTCTCTTCTATGTACATTTAATAAAATATGGTTGATTGTCACTTCCTGTTTTAGTCAAGTGACACACAGTTTTTGTTTTTCAAAAACACTCCTGCTTCTCTGTTATACCATCCCCTATCTTCCCCTCACTTGCTAATTTCTATTCTACAAGACAAAAGGCACTCAGGAAGGAAACAGTAGCACCAAAACTCCAATGCTGGGTCTTGAATTAGTTGATATAATTTTTATTTGACTATTAGGACCAACATTGCCCAAGTATTTATGGAAGATAATGATCTATCTATTTGAAAGAACATGTGACCTATGCAAAAGAAGATTAGAACCAAAAAGTCCAAAAATCTTACAATTCCATACTTGTATAATACAGAAGTTTCAGATGACTATTAAAAAAATAAAATACAGTATTAACCACAGAAGCTTTTATCAAGAGAGAGATGATTAGAAAATGTTGGTTTATTGTCTGAAGCTGCATATGAACTACAAAACACTAATTCTCAAGAATATACACTGTAAATACACACTCAAGCAAGAAAGAGAAATTGAAATCCATAAGACCATGCAGAACTGCTGGTCCTGTTGCCAACATTAGTGATTTTTCCTTTCCCCCTTAAGGGCCGATTGCTAATGATGTACACCACTACAGTCTTCCATCCATGTGATGAAAGAAGAAGCTATTCCAAGACCCAAAGCGTACTTTGCCCCATCAGAGTTGTGTTTTGTATCCACGAGATCACATCTTCAAATTAAATGTTTCTGCTAACTATTACAATATAATAATTACTCCAAAACACTATTGTCTGGACTCCAACAATGCCTGAAAGAAAAACAAATATAATCCCATCATTTTGAAATCACACAAACAACAACTCACTAAACCTCAGCCATTGAAAAGGCAAAGAAAAAAGAAAAATCAAAGCGGCAAGAGTTGTACGAATGTGAACAGAGCATCTCACATCAGAGGTATATTTGTGTAGTGTTCTGCTGCTCCACTCACACACATTAACTAGGAAAGATCTATGCCTCTGGAAGAGAGACATGGTTGAGTCGGTAAGACAGGATGCAGATGGCAACTGGCCATAGGTCTTCCTGTGCCATTCAGGTGCTGCTGTACCACTCCTGGTGCAAAACCCTGTAGAGAGATACAGAGACATCTCTGCTCATCTGGGGTTGATGAATCTCAGCAGTTTTTACTGAAAGAGCAGTTCAGTCTGCACTTTGACACATAGCTTTTTCCTTCCATCTTTTTCTATTTAGAACATTTCATCCAAAACTGCTAGTGTTTAAGTATTTGGATGACTAAATAGGACTGCCTAAACCCTAGAGTTTTATTTGGACCAACATCCATCCTATTTTGAAATGAGGACACACCACTGAAAACATCTTTTGCAATTCCAGTTTCCCCCAACTTCCTTCCAGGGGGCCAAAACAAGGAAGTGCTATCACAAGTCACCACGGCAGCTTGTATTTACCCACAAGAAGATATAAAAATATTCCTCCAGGACACATACCAGTGCATGCAAAGAGCTTCTAACATTGTTTATTTTTGCTTAGCAAAATGATGTCTCTTACTCTAAAGAAAGTACCCTGAAACTGCAGCAAAGTTGGCAGGCAGTTCTGAGGGGAGGTTGTGTAGCCAGAGTCTCCAAACCAAGAGAGTCTCATACCAGGTTTAATTAAGAAACACTGTTTATATGAGCAGACGGGGGGGGGAAGGGGGAAAGTGCTTTTAGCATCACCTGTCTCAGAGAGAGACTTTTTAGGCAATGTGCTCTAATGCGGTCTGGTTGACATGCATCTCTTCAGTTATATAATGACAGCCTTTAGTTATCTGACTCACATCCTACCTCTCAGAGTTAGGTATGAATCAAAGCCATCTCTGGTCAGAACACATTATCCTTTGTCACTGAAACACCAACTGATGGGATAAGAATTATATAAGCTATCAGAGCCTACACTTTAGGCAGTTACACTTTTTCTCTTGGTGGCAAAAAAAATAGTCTTAAAAAGTTGAAAGCAGAATTAATTATGAATTTACTTGTTCATGTAGAATAATCTCTCTTTAAAATAGCTCAGCATTGAAATTGCCTCAAAGGCAGAAACATCTGCTGTAGAGCACAAGCACATACACCCTGGCTAAAAACAGAAACCTGAGATTTTACTATTGAACAGCTTTGCCATTGCTTGTACTTAAGGTTGGTGCCCAATTGCATTGCAAACACTATAGAAGTTTAGTGATTATTCTGAGTGGCACCTAAAATACAATACTCAGGTAGGATAAGTATATGGAAGCAGAAAACTAATGATAAAATGCATTCACTTAAAATGATACAGTCCTAAGAAATCTGCCTCTTCAGCACAAAAAGCTCATGCATGCATAGATCTCAGAAGGATTGTATTCAAGAAACAGATGGAAGTTTGCATATTTTTCAAAATGAAAAGTGAAGCAATAGGAAATAGCCTGCAGAGAGCCAGACAGTTCAGATCGTTCACCACTAGCTTACCACTAAGTGACTAGGAGGGCAGGGAAGGAAAAAAACAGTGAACAAAATCTGGCCACCACAATAGACTGTAGTATTTGACACTGAGTTTGCTTATTTTCTTTGCAAGAAGGAAGGAAAGTTCATTGTGATGGGGTGGGAGACACTAGCTGTGCAACTGAATACTGCTCACACTAATGACTAATCAGATAAAAAGAGTCTGCAGAGGGGAGTCAGCGTGTTATGCAGCCTCTTGCCTTGAAACCACAGCTGGGTTTATTTTGAGACAGTAGAACTTCAGCAGAGCCTTTCATACCAATCTGAAAATGCACAGGAACAGACAAACATACAAACTGTGGCCATTCCTCGCTACTTGGAGGTCAGTTGGTGACTGTGGTTCCCCAGGAAGCTTTGAAGCTTTGCTTGTATACTGCTGTGAGCCAGTAGCTCCTAGCTTTGTTTTCACCACGAATGGAACAATGATGATGTGTTCTCCTCTTAGAGACCTCAGTTTTTTGTGATTTCTAACCCTTCTCACAGTAACATGGGGTGTAGGCAGCTTCACCAGGCAATAGTTTTTCTGTCAGACAGACTCACTGGAAATTTAATGCTGTTTGCTAGTCTAACCTCCTGCAAGAACATATCTGTTAGAAGCCTATTACAGCTTTCAGGACACATGAATGGATTTGTTTCTGTCAGCTCCTGATCTTCTGGGATCATGGAGGGTCTCAGAAAAAGGAAAAACATGGAGAACGCAGGCTATATGTAATTGTAAGTATATATAATAAAAAAAGTAACTGAGAAAACAACATCATAGGCTTAAAGAAAACTTAAAAACATAGTATTGACTGTAGATCATGGATAGCCTAAGTGATGTGAAAATGGCAACTCACTGTGGAAGCATTACAATATAGAGCATCACATCACCCACAGTACTGTTAACTTGAAAGCCAGATAAGTTCCCTATTCAAGAGTAAATTTATTGAGTTTAAATCATTGACATACAGTCAGGATAATATAACATGTCTTTTCTGATAGCTGCAAAGAATTGCACTATCCTCCTTTCTCACAGGGAAGGGAAGGGAAGGGAAGGGAAGGGAAGGGAAGGGAAGGGAAGGGAAGAGGAGGAGAAAACCCATTTATATACCTGAATATCAGTCCTATTTTCCCTCTGATAAAGAGCAGTAAAATTCATACAAAATTAGTCTTTTTGTGACGTGCACTTGAGAAGCAGACAGTAGAAATTTTTAGCATAATAACTCACTGTTAGATTTCCACTTCCCATGTACCTGTGACAGGGATGAGAAGAAACAACATCTGTGTTTTCTAAATAGCAGCAAACTTAGAAAAACCCTTCTAGAAAAGTGGAAAGCCAAGGTCCCAGAAGGGCAGAGTAGAAAAGAGTTTGCATGAAGCAATTTTAACCACTGATTAAGGCCTGTTAACAGCAGTCTCTATTAAATCAGACAAAATGACCACCAGTATGGTCCTACCCCATCACTGGCTAAGGATAAAGAGACCTGGATGTCCCTACTCTTCAGCCTGCACAAGAGCTCCACTACCTTGAAAAAGGAATGAGTGCAGTAGATGCAAGTGAAAATGGTCATATTTAGCAGTGAATTTATACAATCCACTGCCTAATGAATTGGAAATCAAGTGCAATTTAAGTGTAACCGTTTTGAAATTCAGAAAACGAAGTCCTGAGAAAAATCACACATTAAGGTTTTAAACAGTAATCAAATCACAGGCTAGGGTATGGAGACCATAATGGAATCTTATTTAATGGTAAAACAAACAACACAGAGGAAACATGCTGAAAAGCTACATTAACTGATAAGATGTAGTCACTGGCTTTTTTTTCCCCTTTCCGCCCACCCCACTCTGTTTTTCCATTACATCTTCTGGACAAAGAAAGTGGAAAGCCCCAACCAAGGAGTTCCCCTGTGTCATAGTTCAAGTGCTTTCCCCAAGTCCCACTGGTATAAAAGAACATATTGGAAGGGAAGGGACACGGTTATACTGTTCTGGCAACCTCCATCTGGCATATTTGTCCCAAGGGTTCTGCAGACAGCTGGCATTAGTTTCAATAGTGAGATTCAAACCTTTCTTTGGATCAATGTGTACAAATCAGATCTGTAACTTTGCTGCTGTGCTCCTGCACAAGACAGATTTTGCCACAGTTGGAAAACATAGAATTTTATCTTATTTGTTCATTTTTAGACCTAAAATATAATCCACTGAAACACCAGTCGCTGAGCATCATCTTCCCATCTTTGCTGTCCTTCTAGCAGAGAAAACTGAGTTTAAAGCCCTTTGAAGGGGATCAATCTTAATCTGTTCTAATCTTCTGAAAAATCTAAACCATTATAACTATAGCTCAAACTCAGGATATCTGAACCCTCCTAACAGAAAGATTAAGTCAGTTAAACTGAACTTCTTCTTTCACTGGCAGTACCGAATACTGACAACAGACTGGATCAAATATCCCTACAAGATTCTCCATAAACAAGGTCATACCTGAAGAACTTGTGTGCTACCTTAAAAATTTTAGTGAAGAAAAATTTCAAAAATAGCAAAAGCTGTTACTCCCTTCTTTGTTCCACGTATATTGAATTAATACTTTTGTTAATTAATTAATTATTTTAATCAAATGGATAATTTAAATAAATATCAGTATTAGAGCAAGGAGTCCATTAATATGTATGAAAATTGCTGTTCATCACAAACTGTATCATTATTCAAGACTGTGATGCAATACTACAGAAAGGTGGACCAAAAAATGGCTACAATATTATTAATAATAAAAAGGATACTTCATATCTGTTACTGTGAAATTTTACTAGCAGGAAGAAATGTAACAGACGAGATTTCTTACAGTCCTACATCAAGGACTAATAAACTGTCACCCAGTGCTGCAGACACTAGTCCTTGAGAAGCGTCCTATTGAAATTAAAAAACCTCAAATATTCTTTATACATTATGCTTAAAAATGCCTTTTTTAGAAAACCCAACTTTGAAATCATTCCAATATCTAAAGCCATTGTAGAGGACACAATTGCTACTTCCATGTGAAATTCATTCTAACAGAGAAGCGAATTCAAAAGCTGTCTTTTGGCTTTTAAAAAAGCCTTAATTTCTGTAAAATTTGTTAATAGTATGCATAATGATACAGATCTAGATAGCAAAGATATTTTTTAAAATAAATAATCAAGTTTCCCTTCATGCTGTTTTATGTGCCTATCATTCTCTTTACAGTTACACATCAGCAGAGCACCAATTGAGCACAAATTCCAATTCTTTCATGACTCGGCTACTTAATGTGAAATTAGTGTCAAAAGATCTTGTTGTAGTAACAAATAAGAATTTGCATGAGCAACTTTGGTGTGGCATCATACTGAAATTTCATGAGGTGGTTCCATTACTTAAAATTTAAAACATTCTGATCAAAAGGGTAACTGGTCTTTAAAAATAACCCCAAAGACTCTCTTTTCTAATCCAGTTCTTCCTTCCTTTATGGCTGCTTGGGTAGCTGTTTAAGCTTGACTCTCTGATAAAACAAAGGAAGGAACAAGACTGACTTTAGTTCTATCTGTTGTAGCAAGACAGAGGAGATACAGATTTTTCGTGGTGTTTTTCTTCCATTACCTGTATACAAAATATGCTGGTTTATATATAAGAATATTTTCTCCCTCTCTGAGACACTATTTGCTGTCAGACACTTGAACTGTCCTTCAGCTACCAACATACTATTCTGATATGTCCATTAGAATGTCATTGAAGAAACTGAGCTTTAAGGAGGGGGGTGTGTATGTGTGTAAACCTTAAAACCAAGATGAGGGAAGAGAAAAAGGGAGACAGATTGGCATAATGTAACCAAAAGTGAAAAGCAGTTATCAATCTAAATGCTCTTCAGAAAGCATCAAACTTGAGTAATGAAGTAAAAATTGCAATACAAGTAACTTAAATGTAATAGTTGTGATCAAAAGTCCCTTGCCTTTTCTGGGAACATTTTCATTGACCATGGTGAGCTTTGGCTGAGCTCTAAAGGAGATTATTAAAGTCTTCGATTCAAAATCTTACTAAAATGTGGAAAATTAAGACTTGTAAGTGACAGGTTTGTAGCTGCTGTAAATTTTCATAGCACTATTGACTTCAAGAATGCTTAAATAATTTAAACTAACAGATGATTTGCCTTAAAAATTCACAAACAACTTTCATTCCCCTTCTATTAATCTTCCACACTGCACATATCACATTTTGGAGAGTAAATATGAATGTATGGTCAGTACTTTGACTTTTATTTTTTTTATTATCAGCTCTTAGAAGATGAATAAGTTGTGTGCACATTGATTTCCTGCTGCTCTGTATGTGGAGTGGATAATAAATCCATATCACATCAAGTGTGCTTTGGAAAAAGATGCACTCTGGATTTTAGAGCATATAATTAGGTCAGCATGGATAGCTGACTTGTCTGGAATCAAAGAGACTATCTGGAAACAAATTGAATATAGCTTGTAGACATTTTCATTGACAAGATAAGATGACTGAGAATTTCAAATTTGTATATATTTTAGTAAATCCATAGGTAAATCCAACATTATTTCTTTGTAATCTTCAATTACAAAGAAAGTAATTTGGGGATTTTTTTTTTTTTTTTTGAGAGACAAAATTCAAGCCTTTTGATATTTAGTTATCGTGGTAGGAAACAAAAAGTTCTTTTGTAAATCTACAGAGAAGAAAGATTCAAGGATGATGGTAGAGAACTGTTATAAAGTTGAGAAGCACGTCATTTTATATCAAAATCATAAAATAACTTAATTTTGAAAAGACCTGTGAAGGCTATCTGGTTCAACTCCTTGCTTAAAGCAGGTCCACCTTTAGAGTTAGATCTTAATCTGAATTTAGAACATGTTACTGAAGGCAATATGGTATCAGATTTTAAATATCACCAAAGATGAATCCTGACCCAGCTTCCCTGGGCAATCTGTGCAGTGCTTGACCATCCTTACTTTGAAAGGATCAAAAAATGTTTTTCCCAGTATTTAACTCATTGTAACTCATACCCCTTTGCTTTGTGCCTTTCAGAGGAGCCTGGCTCCACCTTTGCTGCTATAAGCCTTTCCATACACCTCATGTACTCCATCCCCTTTATCATTTTGGTGTCCATCTTCTGGACTTGCTCTATCATGTCAGTATCTTTTATGTATTGGGGGTCCCAAACTGGACACCCTTCTCTAGATGAAGTCTCACAAACACCAGTTTTAGGGACATAGTCAGTTTACTTGAATGGCTGCAAATAAGTTGACAATGCAGCCTAGTCTGTAGTTAGTCCTCATCACTGAAACAGCACACGGCTGACTAAGTATCACACTGCTGACCATGTTCAGATGTCCCAATCTTTTAAGTGTCAGGGATTGAAATTTGCACTGCCCCTTCCAGGTTCTTTACACATGACTGAGAAAACGCCTTCCCAGGTTCCACCTCACTCTGTAGTCATACTTCCCACTTGTGGAGGTGCTATTGCATTAAGGGAAGGGTTAAAGATGTCTGTTACTGAGTTTGCTTAGCTGAGGTTTTAGCTTTTGTTGTGAATGTTAAAAAAAGACAGATGTTGAAATGCCTTTGAGATTAAGCTATATTTTAAAGGATGTGGAAGCTTAAACTTTAAAATAACCACAGATTATTAATTCTGCAATAAATTGCTCTCCTATCCATCACTGGGGCTTGAGGTTTCTCAATGGGATAGGATAAAGGACATGTTTTGTCTGTGATGTGTGCAGGAGACTTATACAGACATTGGAACATGGATGAGCACCGATATTAATAAAGAAATAAATCTGAAATACAGATTACACCACACCTGTGCATACCATGTAAGGCTAAGTAGTTTAAAAAAGGTATTTTCATTGCTCTGACATGTTCACATAGCATCTAGGTAACAGTGAGTTCTTCACCTTCACGTGGTGAGATAAAAACTTTTCTTTCAGATAGGAATGTTGTCTCTGTTATCTGTGCCTTTGTCACCTTGAGACAAGGCTGCCAAAATACAGCCTGTGTGAAATCACATATTTATGAGATCATTTTGAAGCTAAAGCAAGTTATGAATGCTGTTTCCTGAATATTATAGAGGAAATCCTACTGTGAACGCACAGATATAACAGTCCAAAAAATGCACCGGCTGTTACTTTAAGAGATGCATTTGAACTCCTAATGCCCTTATTGGTTAGATAAAGGCACACTGTCTTTTTCTCTATAAGCTGTGAACACATCTAGAGCTTGAGTCAGTCATATCTTATCAGGGTATTTAGCACTGCTCAGGTCTTGGACTCACTATTCAGGGGACTTTTTACCTCCAAAAATTACATACTTTTTTAAGACAGTAAAAATATGATCAAAAACATAGTTTATGGCAGACCGAGAAAGCCAACCTGTTTGATGTGGAGAAGATCCACTCACTTGCCTTCTAAATTTTTCAAATACTTAATTGCTTAAAAGAAGGATCTCTCTTTATAAACCTTTGAATATTATTAGATTCTAAAAGACAATGAAGTGATCCAGCCATGTCAAAAACACCCCTGGTGGTATCACGAATGTTTAAGGCTGGTGGGTAGACCTGGCAGGGAGACCAAAAGTTAATCGATACTGGAAAGCAGTGTGAAATCCACAACCTGATCTGAAGCTCATTGAACTTATTTCAAACCTTTGAAGCCACCTAGTTCAAGGGGCTTTAGATTTGCCTTAGAAAAGAGATTATTTCTAAAAAACAAACCCTTGCACTGAGATATCTGTAACATGAAATGGCATATTTAAATAATGCATGGTATACCTTATCTTTCTAATGTGTCACAGCCATCTGAGCAATGATAAATATCAGCAGAAGACTATGTATAGTATTATTTCATTTGTTGGAGTATTTTAGTATGACTAGAATCACTTTGGGCTCTCCATGCAGAAATGTCACTGTGACAGAAGTCTCAGGGAACAAGCACCCCTCCTGACAGTTCCCAGAACACAGCTGCTCAAAGGACAGGGAAAAGAATGGAAAGCAAAGTACTTTGACTCCAACAGGCTACTCTTTACATTGATATAAATTATTAAAACTGGAGGTGGCCTTTGAGAATTGGAAGAGTATAACTGAGTTTCTGGAAGCTCACACTGTTTCACTTTCTATAGATGAAACAGGAGGTATCAGCGCATCTCATTATCATCACTAGTGGAAATTTTTACTGCATTAGTCTTTACCTGGACTAGTGACTTAATACATTCTAGAAATAAAACCACATTGAGGAAAACTATATAAAAATTAGATGCTGTGGTAGCTAAAAGATTGCTTTCAAACAAAAGCACTGATCTAATCTCAAGACAATGTTACTATATTATATCACAATTTTAAACAGAATTACTTACCTTGTAAATCTTTTGTTCCTGCATCATCCACCTCTTAATGGAAGTACATAGTAAATAAGCATCAGCACTATACATTCTGCTTGTCTGACAACAACACACCTGGTCTAAAAATCTGTAAACAGTCACCCACCCACCCCACTGTCTTGCCTGAGCTGAATCACAAGAATTCAAACTTGTCTTTTTTATTGCATCAGCAGCAGACGGACTATACTGATGGAAACAAACAGCTGCTGATTTGTCACTGACCCCAGGGAGAATACACAGAAATCTGGTGCAGTCTCTATAGCCTCCTGACTCTGAAACCTTGTTAAAGGTTTACACAGATTACATAATCTCTAGCATAGGGCATGGGTTCGTAAAATCATTTCTGAGATGTTCCAAGCTTTGGCCAAAGATTAAATATACCAGGGAGATCTGTTCTTTAACTTCAAATTACTAATTAGTGCTGTTGTTTATAAGCACTACATGCATGGTGTTCTCTAGAAGAGCAGAAGGGAAAGCTATGAAAGGATGAGCTGACAAGAAGCATACTAGATTGAACACAATATCTGTAGTATTCTATGCGTTATAATACCAGGGATTTGAGCCCTCAGTAAAATGTGTGGACATTGAGATTCTCTAGTGTAAGGTCCAGGATCTTGTTGAGCTTTTGTTTCCTCAGTTTTTGCTTGTTTGTTTGGTTTGATTCGGTTTAGTTTAATTCCATTTTACAGTTTGAGATGTTTTAGTAGTAAGTATATGTTCTAATAATAGGCTATCTATCTCCAATAACATTGTAAAATACAAGACTTCTCTTTTCAGTCTTTTACAAGCTGCTTTAAGTGTAATTTCAAATGAAATAAGGAACTGCTCTCTCCTGTTAGGGACCGACAAATAGACCAGCATCAGTAATATCTGACCCTTTAGCCAGTGTTCTCTGGTTTGACGCTGTGAGGTTTTCACATATCCAACAGATTTTGCAACAGTTAAAATTTAAAGTACCCAGAAAACAAACATACTAGAAAATATAGCCCTTGGAATGTAGAATTTAACAGAATTTATTTCAAGTGTCACACTCAGATGAGGTGAAAACTGCTAGTTATTTAATATGGAAAACTTTGAATTTTGCTTTTCCTTCCCAAATGTGATTAGATAATCTGTCTAGGTTTAAGACCAACAGCATAAAACACTTCCTATGGTTTGGGGAGGACAGGTGTTTGGATGAAATTACAATTGCACAACTTTAAAAAAACAGTACTGAAAAACTGTTTGGATTTCCATTTCTTCAATGACCAGGAAAAAGTATTGATCAAAGTAATATCATCCATCTTAGGCCTAATGTTAAAGTTTTCAAAGAAGAAAAATTGATTGAATGTTTATTTCCAACTACTCTGCTATTTCAATATTATGTGCATGAATGTAAGGAAAGTTCTGTAACAGTAGGAGTTTTGCTGGTTTAAGAATGGGAGCAGTGTGGTAATTGGAGACAGCCAGGTTACACAAGTATAGTGACTGATGGAATTTCATGAACCACTCAATTGCTTCTAAAGGTTTATCCATGTTCTGGCTGTTCCAAGTATTGTTCTCCTCTGCTTTTGAATAATGGTCTACTTCCAGCCATGTACAAAATTCACAGAAACGCTTTTATTCAAATTTTGAGTGCCTGAATCAAACATTTCCCAGTATTATACTACTTATTAAATTACTTTAGAACATGAGGCTTCTGCTCTATTATTTTCTTTCACAGAATGCTTTTTAAGCTTTCCTCTTATTTTCTGTATTGTATTTCCCTTCTGGATAATTCATGTGTATCACAATTTTATGGCTCCAGGTGTGTTAGGATCATAATGAATTTTTCAGTTGTTTTCTTATTACAAAAATGTAGTTTAAATATTACTACAACCATCATATCCATTTTCTGAATAGAGATTACTGTTCACAGAGAGCACCAACTGCTGTTCACGGTCTTGGTAGAAATCAAGAACCTACAACAATCTCTGCAATGCACCATGTGCTCTACTCTCTCTCACTGGAAAAAAAGGTGCAATTCCCTTCAGAATTAGTGACTCCTGTTCATAACTATCTTATTGCTTCGTATTCCATATAGATGTAAAACATGGCCAAATGATTCCTCTGAGTACACTATAAATCCAGAATACTAACAGTTGCAAAAGAGACCTTGTGTAATTTAACTATCCTGTTTAAACTAGACTGCCAAAAAAAATCAGTGGGTGATTTTCCCAATACATCTAGAAAACTCAAATGTAGGTTCTGAGTCCCAGACAGTGTTTTGACCATGCACTGGTTTTACAGAAAAGATTAAGAGTTTAATGTTGTAGAAGAATGGAAGTAGACAGAATTCTTCCTTTAGTCAATATTTGCCAAAAAATTAGATAAAACAGTACTAAGCAGACAAAAAATATGGTTTACATTTCTACAAACTAAAATAAATGCTTATTGCTTCAGGCTATAGGTAACATAATTTAAATCTCATTTGTATACACCAAATTAAATAAGTTCTAACAAGTGAACAGGATGAATAGGAAAGTCAGATATTTTCTAAAAGGGTTTACCTTGCTTTTCTGCCTCATTTTTCTCTGTCAGTCTTTCTGATACAACCACAACACAGAACAATCTGCTTTTCACATGCCACTGTGAACGTTTTTATTTAACATGACTCATTTTAACGTTTTCCATGAGTTTGATGAGCAAGTAGTGATAGAGTGAATAAAGATTGCTAATGAACATCCAACTGACAAATCCATAAAAAAGGCATTCTAGTTTTGTTTCCTTGCTTGTTTTTCGTAGGAACAATGTTCCTAAAGTTAAAGGAAAAGAAAAAAGGGAAAATGCAGCTCCAATGAATCATCCCAACCACAGTTATCTTTCAGATGATGAAAGAAATGTTCTGCTGTGACCAATACTTTTGCTCAACTTATTATTCTTTCTGGTAATTTATGTCATCAAAGATATCAAGATATTAAAGCAATGACTTTAGAGAGGAGACTGAAAAAAAAAAAGGAGTGGGTGAACTTTGTCACATTTTGATGTGGCTGGACTTTGACTGCATCAACAACAATTCAATTACATGGTTCAATATGAATCTAAAGTCTGAAAAGCCTTGATTGCAATTACTTACATCTCACTTCTGGAGAATGGGATGTGAATCTGATTCACAAAAAGAAAAGATTGAGTGATGTGCTTATGAAACATATTACAAGTTTGGAGCTATATTCTTTTAGACAAGTCCCAAGAGGTATCTTTGATACTAGACAGGAAAAGTGACGTTGCAGCTGTTCCAAAGAGAAAGAATTCAGTATTTGTGATCTCTCTGTCCCATATAGTATTGCTTAGCAAGTATACAAAAGCTCTAGAAAATTTCATTCCCATACATCCAATTCAAAGTATGTCTAGCATGTTTGATGGGATCAGCTTGATCAAATAAGATAGAGGTTTCAAATTCCAATTCAGGTGTTTTGAAGGAATACAGTACACTTCAATTATGTACTCACACATATCCATGCATGTGTGATAAAGCAAATGAACATTTATTCTATGTTCTCTATTTAAACTGGACAACCTCTCGAATTATGCAAATGATAATAAAACTGATTTTATCTGATTGTATTTTTTAAAATCTGGGATGAATATCAAAAGAAATTTGGTGGTTTTTTTTAATATTACATTTGCAAAATTTTTATATCTTTCAACCACAGGCTGTATTATGGCTATATAGGAAACAATTCTCATTTTTTAAAGCTCACATGAGATCATGACATGAACTTTACTAAAACATATCCCTTTTTCATAGGCCCCATTGCTCTGTATGGACAAAACTAAATAAAGTGTCTTCTTCAGAAAACCGCACTGATTTCTACTCATCTTTCTGTTACCAGACTGACATTATTTAGTCAATTTATTTGTGACAATATTACACTGTTTGGCATTCCAAGGATCATCTACTAGTGGTTTTATCTCTTTTTTAAGTCCAGTTTTTGCTTCTTAATCTCATTACGAATGTACTTAGTGACTACCATCTTTGGGGTTTTTTTTTGTTTTTTTCGTTTTTCTGAGAGAGGCTTTTGTGTCCCTTCTAACTAGCTCTGTTTACAGTATCTCTGTGGTCTGTGCTTTGTTCCTACACTGTTTATGGTAATACAATCTATTTTTCCCTTTTCTTATTTTTTCTGTTTTTCTGGCAGTCATTAAACAACCTTGGACTTAGCCACAGTGGTCCCCTTCTGTATGTCCATAAGAATGAAACAATATTAACCTCCACTTTTAAAACTGCTTGTTGAAATAACTACACGCTCTTTCCCCTTCAGCTTACTTCTTAAATTTCAGTGTTTGCTGGCTGCCTGCTTTTGTTTGTTTGTTTGTTTTATTTTGTTATTCTGCTCTCTGGGCTCTTTTTTGAAAAATTGTGAACTCTGTCAATCCGCTGTCATTCTCATTCATGTTGTCTTCAGCTCTAATGGTGTCAGTGAATATCTTTCTCTTGGCTGGAATCTGTTCAGAAAAATCTCTCCCTCTAATATTTTCTTGCAGTTGTGTTCTGAAATCTTCTCACAGACACATTCTTAGAAATTGCTGGACAGCATATCCCTGCAGTATTGCCTACCCACAGTCAAAATTCTCAGTTGTCACTGGGTAATTCTGTCACATACTCACAAAAAGTACTCACAAAAAAGTTTTATCCATCTGGTCTGTATTGGGTCTATAGTCTTCCAGTGTTCTAAGTCTGAAGTCAAAATGAGATGTAACAGACAAAATATTTCCTTTATTCCACTTTTGGGAAAACTGTAAACTTTTATTGTGAAATTTATGTCACTTGAATCCAGGGGGATAATTGGTATGTCTGTCTTATAAAAATGACATCATTTTGGTTTTGTAATGTGATCCACAGCTCTTTTTCTTTATTCCTGTATTATCTACGTTAGTCTATTTTTACATATCTTTGATTTTCAGTAGACTAAACTATTATCATTCTTCATGTTCCTCTTATGATCTATTCTCAATTTTTCCTCTGTGCTACTCTAAATACAATGAGTACTAAATTAAAATGGAATACATATGAAAGCTACAGGTATTTTCTCCACTTTTCAATCCTTTTTCAATGCTCAAAATTTATCTACTTCTTTGCATTATTTTTTTTTCTATTCAAAACTGATTTTGTCTTCCAGTTTAAAATAGCAAGGATGAAATTCTGTTAAAAATTATAAACAGCACACTTGTCAGTTTTCATGAGTGCATAAATTATTGAAGCTTGTCTGTGATTGTGGTGCTGCTTTCCAGAATTCTCTTATTTCTTACTAAAATCCAGTACGCATCTGCAAATCATGCTTCCCTTTAACCTTCATTCTCTTCCCTCTTCCGTGTGTGTGCAATGTAAACATGTTGACAAAATATGTATGTACACATATATATATAAATCCTTTCTCATCGTTAGCTATTGCTCTTACATTTTCTAAATCAATCTAATTGATATTCAAAAATCCATCTAAAATGATAAGCTAAACACTGCATAAATCAGCTTTTAAAAGCGTTCACTGTACCAAAAACAATAACTGTTGTATATTATGCTGGGGCCTGGAAATGGCAAATACTTTGTTATTGTTCTTTTTATAGGCTCGGTTGATTAGACTTAAAAGGCAGAATTCAAAGATTTCTTCTAGATATAGATATGAAAAAATTATTAAAGGAATAAAGTAAAAATCTAAATGCCCTCTACAAGCTATAGGTTTCACCTTGAACTTTGCATAAAGCTGGTCATGCAATAAGAAGAACCCAAGCAGGTAAGACAGCAAAATAAAGAAAAAAAATGTTTTAGCCAGTATTTTATATACCAATTCACAGTCAGACTTCAGAAAACCTGCTTAACTAAGAAAATACATGTGTTGTATATCTGTACAATATTTAAGGAAGTTCATATTGTCACGATAGGTATTTCAGAGTGTAACATGCATAACTTTTACTAGCAGCCCATCACAATGACTACAGTTTAAATCCGTACTTCTTTCAACAGCCTTATAGAGGCAACTAGGAAAAAGGAATCCTTGTTACTACTCTGCAGCAGTGAAAGTAATATTTCTCTTCAAATATATTATAAAGAGTAATTTGAGGAAGTGACAGTGATGTGCACTTGTACTGAAGGACAAATTTAAAAAATTTATGGATAGTTGTTATATATAAAAACATTTTTAGTAGAATTTTCTTGCACTGATTAATATTTTAGGACACATAAAAGTAATTAAGTCGATAGAACAATTTATTGCTTTAGGGTAAAATTCAAACTTTGAATTTAGACAGAATAATATGACAATCCTAAGCAGAAGTGGACTTCAATTCTAAAAGTTATAAGCTGAGAGGGAGATATTAAATGAACAATTATTCATTACAGAAACAATTTTTTTTGTTTCAGTGTAAATCCTATTATAAATAATACTATAGAATATATAACTGGATTTGAAACCAATTTTTTTTCTTACTACACAATGCAACATTGTTGTAGAAAAATACAATATAAGTACAGATTCCCTTTTGTGAATTCAGCAAAAATGTCTACATGCTCAATATTTCAATGAGCTATGCATTTTTTTAATCTTATTGCATGTATAATCAGTCTTAGAGAAGGCAGTAGCTCTGTAAGATTAGTGAACCATAATACCAGTCTAATTTTAATGGGAACTTCAAAGGAGAGAAATAGTAAATCAGTGAGTATGGCTAGCTATTGCTTTTCAAATGGACAATCCACATTTCCCAAACTTGAGAACAAATGTGAAATGTCAGCCTTTCGATGTTAAGACTGCCAACAACACGAAGCCAAACAGTAAGAAGAGCACTTCACTAATCATTCATGAAAGATTATATCTGATATGAAGTTATATGTATCCTCTGGTATATGCATTTGTTTTGTTTGGATTAAAATTAAGTAGTCTAAACACTTGGACAGAAGTTACAGTTTCAGATGTTTATGAATATATGAAATAAAACTTCAGATGAATATTGGAGAAAATTTTTTTTTTTTAGAGTTTACACTAAAAAGTGGACCTGAGGGAAAGGAGAATTTCCAGTGTCGGTCTCCTTGGCACTCATACTTTCCTGATGACTTGTGCTGTTTCTCCCATGACTGAATAGGTTTAAGAGGAAGAGGGAGGTCACCCACCTACCAAGACTGTGTGTTTTGTTGTTGGGTTTGGTTTGGTTTGGTTTTGCGTGTGTGTGCGTGTGTGTGTGTGCGTGTGTGTGTGTGTGTGTGTGTGTGTGTATTTTTGGCTGCTCTGAAGCTCATTCTATGGATTTAAATAATGATTACTTCTCAAGTCCTTTTTTCCAGTGTGAGTGTCTTGAGTTTACTTGAAATCATTGGGTCTAGTCACAAACGAGGGCGAACCATGACCAAACTATGCTGCATCCCCAACAGTCATAGCTTTACAAATCTTGAGATTTTGCTTATGAAAACTATACAGATCAGACAACTTCTTTGGCACATGTTTTATTTAGTAAAATTAATTAATAACATCTTGATATTTCTTATGATTTAAGGGACATTAAGACCAGCACTCATCCAAGGGAGGGAGCAAGAGAAGTGGAAATGGGGGAAAGGAGTAACTGAGGCTGGACAAAAGAGAGGAAAAACAGAGCAGACAGATAGTTTGGGAACCACGTCTTTCATGATTTCTATGCAGTTACATTGGTTCAGCTCCATCATCTTTCTGCCATCTTTCATCCATCATAATATGACCTTCTGACTACTTTCTCTATTTTAAATTCAGCTTCTGATCAGGAACCCACTGGGAACAGGAAAGCAAGTAAGGGGATGATCCTGCGATTATGACCTGCAGAATGGGGTTTAACATTAACAATGCCATTTTTAAAAGCCCAAACATAGTTTGGCTTCTCTATATTTAGCACTCATTCTAGTTCCCCCTTGGAGATTTCTGTCCTCTCACTTATGCTGATTTAGCTCTTCACATGGCTGACCTCTAAAGGGGACTTGCAAAATGAAGCGATTCAAAAATATAATAATAATAATAATAAAGGTAAAAAATCTAGTCTTTAAATAAAAATATACCATTTCACCAGTTTGATTTATAGTCATGGCAACAAAACTGCAGAGTTGGCATAAATAAATGTCAGGGCTCAAAGGAAGCAGGAATTCATGGCCACTTGTGGGGAGGGAGGGAGGGAGACATCTTTCGTGTGATATGTTCCTGACAGAATAGGAGCATGAAGAAACTGCTGGCTTAATTCAAGCATTAGTTTAGACTTGTGAATGGTGTAGACAGGCAGCAGATTAGACTGCTTAGGGAGGTTGCGAAGTCTTCTTTGGTGAAGGTTTCTAAGAACAGTCTAGACAGGAGCCTGTCAGGATGTGCACAGCTTATTTGAGCTTGGGCATTCGGGTACTACAGCTTTTTTTTCCTACCAGTTGGTGGATTGTTCTGAAATATTGCCAATGTTTGGTTATGTTTGTATTCCCAGTATATTGCCAGAATTAAAAAAAAAAAAAAAAAGTTTTTAATGTAGTTTTGTTTGAAGTAGCAAAAATGTGCTAGAATGTTGCATCTTTTTATGGATCCTGTACCTCCATGAAGATTCCTTTTAGCAAAGGGATAATAAAGCTACAAAGAAATAGATACGTTATTTCAAAAAAAAAAAAATTCTAAAATATTTTGAACTTGAATATCCACATTGATACGTACTTGGCTTATGCTGATGTCAGTAGTATTAAATTGTAGAAACCCATTGTAATTAAGCTGGCAATTTGCTATACGCTGCCAAAAAGCCAACTTTACAGAGCTGACTGTGCTGCAATTGCTAGATGTGATACTGGATGCTCGTTTCAGGTGGCCTGGAGCTGAATTATAGGCTTGGAGTGAGGCAGTTCTTGAAAAGTCAAGATAATTTGGAGACCCACAGGTATCCATATTTGAAATACTCAAAATGAGCACAATAGAATAGGACAGAGTTAGCCTGTTCAGTGTTTCACCTAGTGGGGTTTGAGCTAATTTGGAAGCACACTCCACATTTCACAGCTCTCATATAGGATTTTATAAAGCACAGAAGAATGCTTTGTTTGAAAACTAATCCTTTTCTAGTCAATTTTTTTCCCCGAGAGACCAAATCTTAATCAAATATTTTACTTTTTTTTTTTT
>VWZG01011454.1:92699-122336 GCA_013396735.1 Grallaria varia
TTAAAAAAAACAACCACTAAATATTTATAAAAAAAAAAAAAAAAAAAAAAAAAAAAAAAAAAAAAAAAAAAAAAAAAAAAAAAAAATTGAAAAGGAAGAAGGGAAGAAATAAAAAAGAAAGACAAAACTTCCCCTTACAGCAATTTAAATAGCAATTACAATAGTACTGGTTAAATGCTAATGAACAATATTCATTGTTGTCAGTGACCAAATTCCCTATTTTTTATGCTCTCTTCCAGGAGAAAAAGTTACCCACTCAATGCAAAACTCAAATGACTAGTTGTGTAAAAAATGTTTACTGTCTAAAAACAGTTCTTAAGAATATCAAAGTACAAATAGTTCTTGCATCTATAAAAAATATTAAATTCACTTTTCTTGTGATCCTGTTAGCGTCATGAATTATGCAAATCTGTATTACTAAATACTAAAGTAAAGGTGGCTTCCAAGTACAGCATTTCCGTACATCTGCACTTGAAAGTAGGAAAAAATTACTACTATGGAGTCCTTTCTCTTTCCAAAAAGTACCCCAGCTGTACATCTAATTTTGTACAAGGTTAAGCATCAAATTGACAATGCTTGTGTTGCAGTGTAGGTTTTCTGAGATATGGGACATAGGTGAAAATACAGTAACTCTTCATTGTTACATAGTTGATTATAAATAGATTTCAGGTATGAATTAGCAATGTCAAGATCAGGGAATCATTGTATAAGATGTTAATTTTCAACACGGAAGAATAACTACAGGGTCCTGACTATTTGTTCCATTATGAAGGCAGAAGATGTTTCTCTTTTGAACTTGACAAATGTGAGAACTGAAATAAAGTAGCTTATCTTTCAGAAAAGTTGAGAATAAGTTACTAAGAGTAATAACATTGTTAGCTTAGTCTGACACACCAGCATGGGCAAAACCAATGATGGACAGGATTCCTGAGAGACATGCTGATGAAAGCAGTAGCTGATAAATTCTGGCCAGAAATGAGGAAGAAATACACAGTATTGCAAGTTCTTGCTAAAATCCCAAAATAAATGAGTTGGAGGAGACAGGTTTGCTTTAAGCATTTTCTTTGACTGTTGAAATTAAATTAAGCCTATAGATTATGCTATTAAAAAACCCCAAACTTAAATAAACTAATTTTAGAGTTTTCTCTGTGCCATACCTATACCTGTCAATATATCTACATGAAACTTGTCTTGCAGAGAATTTGAATATAAATTTGAATATAAATTCTCAGGATGCAGCATGAGTATGACCTCAAGCAAAGGAGGGTACAGCAGAGGAGATCAGAAGCTCAGGTGTAGTCAAAATAAGGTATTTATTTATTCCAGTAAAAAAAAGAAAGAAAAAAACNCTGTTATTACTTTTAACTTTTCCAGTGAAAGCGATATCTTGGTATAAGTTTTGATAAGACCATTTACACAGTAAAAAGTTTTCTCAGGTCAGGGCCAATGCAGGAGTTCTTTGTGCTGGAATATGACAAGCAAAATGCTTCTCTTGAGAAGGTAACTTATATCAGCAAAACTGTATTCCAGCCATTATACTTTACTGCAGTACTCCTTTCCTCTTCCTACGATAAATAAGTTATCTCAAGAGCCTGGCTGCACTTAACAGGTTTGATGATAAGAGCTACACTGATAGAATTACACCAGTCACTCCTTTTTAGTACAGAAATAGATCACTCTGATGAAATAGCTTTCTTTGCAGGTGCAGATTAAGCCAGCTCCTTGAATAGAATAATATATACTATCAAAATATTTTTCTGGCTTCTTAACTAGCTCTTCTACTTTTATTACTGTTTTGATTAAGGGTATTATATCTAGAGTGACCAGAAATGTAGGATCTTTGAATATAGACTACTGCTGATAAAATCTTAAAATTCTCGGTTTAACTGTTTCTTTACATGCTTTTAGGTACCTTTGCTCCTATAGTTGTGTCTAACAGAGTGTTCACTGTGAGGTTTTTGGCTAGTATAGCTATGTCAGTAAAACCTGCACTGTAAATTTTGCCTTAAGCGGGTGTGACTTATTCCCTTCCCATGTGGGATAGAACTAGTATATGCCCACTTACACTTAATGCTGGGTGACTGTTGAATTCATAGATTGAACTAATATAGATTTTAGTGTGTACTAATGCACGAATCTTAACATTCCAACTGCTGGGCAGAATTGCACTGCTTTAACTTAAATTGGATTTCAATCTGACAAAAATCTTTAACACACAAATGTAGTCTTGGGAATCAGCTGCTCTGATGTTCTTACACATTATCTTACTCTGCAGCACCCTCTATACAAGTCAAGAAGCTTACTCTCCTTAAGAAAGGTAACCCATATCAAATACCTTCCATTTATCAAGAGGAAATGGAACATGCACAATGCACAGTTATCACAGAGTCACTGAGGCCTGGTAACATATTGTCACCTGGTCACTTGCTAATCTGTCAAAGCTAATAGTTATATTGTGATAGACATCTGCACAGACATTAAAACAGAGTATGCCTAAATGCTTCACACAAGTAGGGTAAATTACCTTGTCCCAAGGTTTATGTGGCTATTACCAACACAATTTAGCAGTAGTCTATGAAGCTTAATCCTAGATCTAAGCCTATGTTACACTGAAATTGTCTCTGTAACTGCATTATGGGCATATCCTTTACTCTTCCAGTATATGAATGCATTAATTTATGAGAAGGGATTGCATCTTTACTCTGAAGAGCTTCAAATGTTTTAGAGCTATGAAGCAGCTTCCTGAAGAGGTAGGCATTCACGCTTCCCTAAGTGAGGGTTAATATGAGATTTTTTTTTTTTTTCATGAAGTTAAATTGGAGTTATTTGGTTTAAACCTTCACCCCTATGTCTATGTTCATATGTCCATCCCTTTATTCCAGTGAAAGTGTGATTTCATTCGTAAATCTGGTCCCTGCTGACCCATAAAACACAGTTAAAATGAAAACAATGTACAGAGAGAGATTTTCACCTATTTAGCAGGGTCATTTTAATTAATCTTTTTTGCTTGTACCTATGTAACTGCCCTGTGTGGCCAAGGATAGAGAAGCAAGTGCAGGTGGTAGAGAGAATTTTTCCCTTTTTTATTGCTGTGTTTTCTTTTTCAAGAGATAAGTGGGAAGAAGAAATTTGCATTTTTATTTAAAGCAACAAAAGTGAATTTGCATTTTACCAAGAACTGCAGTTTCTTTTCTCAATGCCTAATAAAATATTGATATTAAAATAAACAATGAAAGCATTTGAACAAATAAAAAAAATTAATTAGAGCTGCTAAATGATGAATTCAATTTTCTTTTCATATTTAGAACCCTTTCAGATGCTGCCCACTGCTCATTTTGAATTCAGGAAAATGTAGGTTTTTAACAACTGCATCTAAAACAGAGACAGAGCTTAAAGAACTGGAAATTAAAAATAAATAAATTAGCTCTCTGCTATCATGAACTAGAGCTTCAAAGGTCACACTTGAGCTGCAAACAGTGACTAGAAAGAATATCAACATAGAAATGAAGGCTCATTGAGGTGAGAAATAGGAATGGGTAACTCCTGAAAGGACTAGTGAAGCTTTCATAAAAGGTTCTATCTGAAAGGAGACAAGACAGTATCTTCTTGTTCTCCTTCTCTTTGCCTGAAGCAAAGGATTGGTCTTGACTGAGGGTGGCTGTTTTTTTCTTGGAATTGCACTATTGATTTAATAATGACAAAATGACTAATCAAAGCCTTTTGCTCCTCCAGTTTTTGTAGACTGACTTCTACCAACTGTTTCACCATAATTCCTTGGCTTGTGATAAAATTGGAATATAATGTTTCCCTTCTTGGTATTAAATGGGTCCATCCATACTTTACGCTGAAGAGCAAAAAGCAGTGCACAGTCAACACAGTGAGACAAAATGCCCTGATTCTAATAGAGCCTTTTCAATTTGCACTACTGATTCCTCATTTCCAGATCAGTAACAGCAAAGGGATAACTCTCCTCCAGAAAAAAAAAAAAAAAAAAAAATACATCAGATGATAGGTGGAGAATGAATTCATGGAAGACAACAGAGAGCCCAAAGAAAAAGTAGAGCAGGTTTAAATAATGGAGTGTGCAGCAGATTCTGATTCCAAAAGGACACTCACGATGCATATACGGAAGCACTTTTCTTTAAATTAATAAACACCATTATAAAAATAATGCATTTGCATCAATAAACAAATGAATAAATATGTATTCAGTGTCCCCTTGGAGCATGGACTATACACTTCTTGTGATTCACTTACTGTACAAGTGGAAGAACAAAGACAACATCAGCATTCATGTTAGTAGTGATCTTCTTTATAGAACTATTCTAGATTATAACATAATGTTGCAGAAATGTCTTCATGAAGATTTTCAAAGTCTAGCATTTTATGCAGCTACATTTTTCTTTATCCAAAATGGCACACATTGAGAAATCGATTTGAAAAAGTGTATTTTCAGGAGTGCACAAAAATTGGACATTTAGGGATACTTCAAGCTGGACATATGGAAGAAATCAGAGTTATTATTTGAGTAGTGTTTTTCCAGCTGCTGTGAGTAGTTTTGACATTTTCAGTGTAAGAAAAAATTATGGATGTTTGACACATTTTAGGGGGTGAAATATTCTTTAGAACATTTAGTGGACTTTCAGTTTGTATTGACCTATGTCACAGTTTGTGGTCTTCTTTTATTGTCTGTATCCTGTATTTTTAGAAAAAATACTTGTTAAATTGCTTAGGAGAAACTAAATAATACAGAGAGTGTTACCTCACAGTTCTATTGCAAACCTTGCATGCTTAGTAGTGATCTGCTTATCCAATAAATAATGTATTAACAAGACTGCTATTTATGATGACCTTATAAGTATAAACATTTTCTCCAGTAAGACAAATGCATGACCCCCTAACAGGCAATCACTTTTTTTGTCTCTCTCACTCATTGCTAGATAAGAATACATATATTTCTGAAAAATCACAGGTAAACCTCATGCTTTCCCTATAATGATATACTCACCTAAAACCAACACTTGGTAATCTCAAGTCTAGATTAAATTTTGATAGTGCACAGGTTACCAAGTTGGACAGACAAACATGAAAGGACCATGTTATATACAGTTTCAAAAATATCTCCAGAAGCTGAGGAATAGAAAGATTAAAAAAAAAAGAAGCAAAATAAAAGATGAGAAGAGTACCAGAGGAAAAAAAAATAGTAACAGAAAGAGAAGTTAGGATGAAAAAACTCTTCTTTATCTCTTTAAAAATTATCTTGAATTAAAAGGCATATACATGTCGCATGATTGTTGTCAATGTGAAAAGTCTTCAATTTTTCTTTTTTTTCAGTGCATTTTTCTATTTTAGCTTTCCCTCTCCTCTTTTGTGTTGGCATTTCTGTGTACCTTGTAGCTCTTCTAACTTATTTGTGGCCTTGATGACTGCATACAAGGTCAACTGTTATCATAGCTTCCTGCAGAATGCTCCCACTCTGTACATCACCAGACTCTGAGAACCGTATAAGTGGGATGTACTACCTGGATATCTTTGCCAAACAGGGCATTATGAAGAGAGCCAAGTAAGCTGTACAATAGCACTGGACTCCAGCAATATGCTGAGAGCGCAGATTCCTTATGGTTTTGGATTCAAAACTTCTGTGGACATAGTGTAAGTCAAACATCAAAAAAAGGCCAAATAAAAGAGCTTCATGAACAGATTTCATAAATTTGATGTCTGAAAACAGAGTGGCAGTCAATTAAAAAAACTGAGACACAAAGCTTTGTGGTTTTTTTTTTTTTCTGAATTGATGTTGTGGCATAAAGATCTTTTCATTGCATGTCATCTTAGTGTAAAGTTAAGGAGGTCTCTCTGGATGGCAATAGGCAGAGTAGAAGATGATATCTCAACAGCAAGCAAGAGTATCAGGAATTAAGGGCATATCACAGAGCAATAGTGGTTAATCATATTATCCTTGTTGTTAAACTGGGGAGATTTATGTATATATGTATGTATGAATGTATACATTTTTAAGGAGCAACCAGACTATGATGCTTGACATCTCCTTATCTCTTAAGATGCTATCATGACCTCAGAATTGAAGGAAACCTGGAATTTCCATCTCTGGGTTTGCTAAAACGTTTGTGCGGAAAAACACTTCCTATGTGCTATTCCCTGAAAATCTCACAAGAGAACTGTCTGTGGAGAAGTATTCCCCTGAGCACTATAAAAGCTTATGCCTTGAATAGTCATTTCAGGGAAGGGAAAATGTACTAAGCATGTAACATTGCAGGTCAGGCATGACTAGCTAGATCCCTCAGCTACTAAGGGGAAAATACCCAAACCTATAAAATTATCTGATAATTATCTAATTGCCATTATTTTTTCAGATCTTTAACATACAAGACCCTTCCCCAAATAGCACTTCATAAATCAATTAATTTTATTAAGACCTGATCATGCACCTGTCAAAATCTTTAATAGTCAGCTGGAAGAGAAGAAACACTATTCACTGCTCCAACCAAGGTAAGAGCCACTGCAGCATTGCTGTGGTCAAGAAATGCTGTTGACCTGGTGAAGCAAATGGGCTTTGAGTTTCAACTGACAAAGCAAATTTATTTTTTCTTCTATACAATTTTCCAATTCCCCTCACAAAGAGTCTGTAATGAGGCCTAAGAAAATAAAACTGGTATTATCTCATGCTGCAGTGAGACAGCATTTGTCCCTATCTCTTCCAAAGTCTTATCTTGAAAGATGTTGAACCCAAACAACTCATCCAAGCTTTCTAGGGAGCAGTGGTTCCTGAGGTCCTCAGAAAAAGCCCATACTTGTCCAGTCAATTCTCTACATAACTCAGTTATCAGGGGAAAGGTTGAAGCTTCTGACACCTTGAGGAATGCACTCCGACAGTTACGGATGAATGTGTGCTGTGTGGATTATATTATTAGTTCTTCTGAAAAGAGAAAAATATCATAGTGGCTTTAGAGTCAGGAAAATGCACAAGAACAGAAGTTGTTATAACTTCCCCCAAATACAAGTCATCAATGAGCTCTTTTTATTTGAAACTGTTTAAATGAAGGGTTTGGAACATCCAGAAAAAAAGGAGAAACATACTGTCTGCAGTTGAAGCAATGTCTTACAACTGTGTTGCTAGAACAGACAAAAATACAACTTCTTCTGGGTCAGCAGGGCACAACAAGCTGGACTACAGAATCTGTTTCTGAAACATTGTTATGTTTGAAGCACGGACTGGAATTCTCAGCTGTAGCTGAGTTAGTTCCCACACTATGGGCTCGCCTTCCCAGGGTACCCACCTGTGAAGTAACACACAGTAGAGAAAGGGATCCAATGAAGTGTGTTTTAACACTAAATAATATATTTATAGGCACTGTAGCTGAAATCTCTGGAAATTTATTAAATATTAATCTGAGCTCTTTATCAGTTTGTAAATAACCATTGATTTATGAGGACACTGCTGACTAATTTAAAGCCTGACCTTTTCTTTCTTCTTCTCTGAAACACTTACCGATATTAATAGAAATTTTGGGTATGCAACAATGCAGGACTGGCTCTGGAATACTCAGGCATAATTGAAATATTAAAAGGTTATTCCATATATGTAGTGCTCTTGACTGCAAAATTCTACAGCTAGAAGTACTTGGAAAGGATTTTGATTGTAGCAAATTTACTACTTGCAGCCAGTGATTTATTTCATGCCCTAATGCACTGAAAGGTCAATAGCCTAAATTTATCTCAGTGATTTTCAACAGATTATGGCTTCTACAGTGTGTTCATACATCAGCTACCTTTGGATGCTAATGTTCATTCTAATCTCTAAATTCTTCAAGTTAATAGAAATTCCTTTAGATCTGAACTTTGCATTTTTTTTTTTTGATTCTGTTTTAATCTCTGCATAAAATCACCTTGCAGCAAGACATTATATTCTCACTTCTTGCCTTGTTTAGAGCTGCTACTAACAGCTTTTAATTTGGAAAGACTATCTCTGAGTTTACTGCGCCTGACTGGTTTCAGCTCAATTGTTTCCCTAGCCAACAGAGCATTTCATTTCTCCTGAAGGTCACTGCAAGCTGCCAAGGCATTGAAACGCATCAGCTTCTCATTCAAGCTGCAATCTAATGTTGCAGTACCATTAAGATAAATGGAAGTAGGCATGAGTGTATAACTTTTTCTATCAACAATTACCAAATTTATTATAATACAAAACAAATTAGTCCATCAGTGAATGAGCAATGGGTAATAACCTACCCTCTTTAAGTCCAACACTTTCTTCAAGTCACTTGAAATTAATTCTTTCATCACTATGGTTTGACTGCATGCTGATAATTATTTGTATAAATTACATTATCATGTCATCTTGTGAAAGTGGCTGTTCCAACTGCAGCACAACTAGTTGCAATAAGATGGTGCTGCAGTAAGCCACATGGATCCAAACTATCCCATAAAACAAAACACAGTGGCCATCTGTTGGAGGAGGGCAACCATTAACTATTTTAAGGGCCTGGACATGATCCAGTATTGTTCATTCTACCACCAAAATGAAATGACTATTCTAATCAACAATATGCATTTTAAAACTGGGTCATCATATGTCTCCAATGCCTGTGTTGTTTGGAATCAATACATGTGGTGCTGACTCACGGTGCCAAAAGGCAAACTAGTCTGTTCAAGCTGAACTATTTTCAAGTTTATGTGCTCTCAAACTTAGAGGATTCCTTTAATTTGAGAAACTGTTAAAAGTTTTGTTATGACTCAAATTCAAATTAGAAAACTGAGACTAGGGAGTCTGGCAAAAGAGGCTTAGTTTCTTAACAGCTCTCCTGGACTTTTCACTGAAGTAGTAAAATACAGTGGTCAGTAACAGCAATAAGAATGAAAAATATTTAAGAAGCCCCAGTAATAGTAAAAAAACCCAACAAAACAAAACAAAACCAAAAACCTCAACATAGAAAAGAGAAAAATACTTAAGTCTGTGCAATATTTACTCTAGTTTATTTAAAATTGTTACTCTATAGTTTATTTAAAAGGCAAAATGGGGAAGGAGTTTATTTCCTTGGCCTTCCATCTTTCCAGTTGAGTATTCTGTTTAAAGTTGGACTTCTGACTGAATTTGGAAATTTTCAAGGAGTGCTTGGATCTCCTGTTGCAGTGGTGGGCAACACCTTACAAGGATGTGAGAATAATATAATGTAGACACAACATGGAAAGCTTCCTCACAAAAGCCTGCTGAAAGGGCATAAAACAGGTCTATCAACGCCTTTGCTGTTCTACAAGTTCTACCTTGGGAAATGTTTCAAATTATGCCTAGGTCTCTGATAGGCTTATCATACAGATAAATACTTACTACAATCAAAATCAATTAAACTAATTTTATTCACGGTTTCAGTCCAAACTAAGTGCAAATCACAGGCAGTAAATAACTAGCACATTGCATGCAGTCCAAACTGAAAACAATCTTGGCTGATGATTACTGATACAAGGTAAAGGAAGGTGTTTTTTCACACAAATACTTTCCTTGTATTTGTTCCTTGTGTAAAACTCTAATTAATAAAGTGTTAGACAAATATTAGAATAACTAAATATTGATTGGATCTGAAATTCAGACACAGAAAGCTGGAGCAAGCTTCCATGTCTGAACACTGGTACTAATGTATTTATAAAGTAAATATTTAAGAAAAAAAATAGTCTTTTATGGGATTTTTATCTATCAAACCAACCATATTACAGATGTATTACTTGTAAAGATCTAATTGATAATTCACCAGTGTAACTGATTTAGTCCTTATCTAACAGTAAGGTTCCTCTTCTCATCTGACTGAAGTTTTGAAATAGAAAAGTAAGCCAAATTATATCTAACCACTTTGGATCAAATCATTCTCAAGGCACGAAGAAAACTTGTTCAAGTACACCAAGCCCAGAAAGAGAACTCCGGATCATTCTTTTAGATATTTTTTTTTTTTTTTTTNAATGTATTTTTTTGGTTAAGCACATGAATGGAATGATAACATTTTTTTCTCTCCAAAATACTAAGCTAAGTCTGAAGTTCTTGAACTTGCAGAAGAGAAAAATGATTTCTGATTCTCTAGAAGGGAATCTTCTTGGACATTGGCACTGAAATCTTATTTTATAGATGAAAGTCATACAAAGACAGATTTTGAGGTCATGCTGCCTTAGGCACAGAGACCTTCTGTAGAGCTGAGTTGCAGATATATGTATTGAAGAAGAAATTATCCAAACAGCTCTATTTTACCCAACTTATATGGCTAGGATGTATACAGTAGATGTGCAGCTAAAGTATATGTAGGTTTTCCAACTCACTGTTGGGCTTACTCTGATGTCCCTATTCTGTATTTCATGCTATTATTTGTACTGGGACAGTGGTTGAAAAATGTACATTATAGTATTTTTTTAAGATGCTTTGCTCTTTTAGCAAATTGAACTTCTGTCCAATTAAGAAGTAAATTCAGAAGAGGGAGCAAACATGCATCTTCTTCCCAACAACTTCACTGTTTTATGAAAAAGGGTGAAAAGGGTAGAATAGGGAAACACCAGTCTCACCAACTCTTTTATTTCTGTGTGTGAAATAGCTGTAAGGAGCAATAATTCAGCGATAAATTTGGATCTTTTCAGAAAAGAAGTGAGCCAATTGTAAGTAATCTAATAGTGGAAAAATTAAAGTCATTGCGAACATTTGATTGCCATCAAATAGAAGAAGAGTATTTACGGCAGCCAAAACAAACTAAGAACCAACAGAGTTCTAAATCCAGATTAACCAGTGTCTGATCTGTGCTTCTAAGATACTTCAGTCCCACTCATTCGATAATCTTCTCCCTCATAAAAAGAGCAGTAAGAATGAGTGTCTGATTCACTGTGATTCCTAGCTAAGTGATTGCCTATGTTGGTGACTCAGATTACAAATCTAGTTCAGAGAAGCTGTGGAAGATTTCTCTCCTTCTTCCACTGACTGTGGATCAGCTTGCTCATGACTTAAATGAGCCTTTGTTTAATACTTCCCGAGTGACTGGCTGCATGTGGTACTGACTCTTCTTTTACATATATTTAGGATCTGTCATTACTACTAAATGCTAGCCAGAGGATGCAGAACTAGTCCACAACTCAGTCTTGAAGCATACTTGGAGGAAAAGTTATCTGATCAGCTCTGTAGAGCCACTCAAGCATCCTGTTTCTTTTTGCTGATTTTTCAACTTTGGCCAAATGCTGAAAAGTCTGCTCACTCTGCAGAGCAAACAGCACAGTTCATACAACTGCTTCCTAATCCAATGACAATAAAATCACCTTAGTGCAGACTAGCAGTTTAAACTGTTTAAATAGCCTGATTCACTGGTGAGGGCCTTCTCACACACACACACCACTTAGTGGGTCAGTGACAAAGTGTGGAGCAGTCAGCCATGTAAAGTGTTCACTCCTGCACCAGGAAGAACACAGCTGCCATCTCATCTCCTTCTGGCCTAAAGGTTCCACCACCACAGAGATAGCAGAAAAAAAAGAGAGTCAAAAAATTCTTCCTATTATTATGGAAAAAATCCTAAGCTCCTATCTGAACTTTTACTTAATTTAAATTTTCACCCAATCCTTGCTCAGAAAGAAGCAAGAAAAATAAGAAAAATCTCTCCTTTAGTGATTTTTCTCATTAGAGTTTGGTCTCTGGCTAATTACATAGCCCCAGGTGCCAGAAAGAATCTTGTTTGAAATAACTTACCTTGTTTTGGTCAGTTCCTTAACTCTCCTAGCCAACAGCAATGCAGTAGATACTTCTTTCCATTGCTGTACTACAGTATAACAAAATTAGATGTAATTACACCATCTATTTGAATCAGCGTAAGTGGCATGGCATATCTCTAGTTCCTGCAATTTTCACTGCCTAAAGAAACTTTCAATATGTGCAGGAACTTGTTCTCTTCTTAGACCATGGCTTGTAACAATAACAGTGTGAATTACACTATTTGGCCTAAATGACACAGCACTTGACAGCTATCAATAACCTAATATGATAAAAGCGTAACAAATTTGTTTTTCCCCATATGCTGCTGTCTATTGAAAGAGTTAATTCTGAGATAACACATAACATAAAAGAACAAGTTATGAAGTGACAGGGTATGAAGAATCTCTAGGATAATGTATGTGATGCTATGCTGGTCATGTATTAAAAATCTCCCAAAGGAATCTTGCAACATTTAGCAGTAAGAGCAAACACTATTAAGGGCTTGGCAGAAGAAGAGATCTTCTGCACACCTCATAAAAATATCTATTAGACACAAATGAATGAAATGTCATTTGTTTTTCACTAGGTTACACTTGCATCACACTGAGTTTGCACTGTGCTGTGGTCCATCAAAAGCTTAGTAACTTCAAACTGAAATGCATGAATCCCAGGGAAGTCTCCATTCTGCTGGAAGAGTATCATGTTTCTGTCACACAAAACCCTGTCCCTTGCTCTGGCTTTAGTCTGGATCATTTTTGTAGATGTAGAGAATGGTAAAATGGTCATGCTGAAGTGATTGAGGAGACAGTGTAATCTGGTGGAACATAGTGTCCAAGGAATTGGAAGCAGGCTTTCTGTCTTTCACAGGCAGTAAACAAATATGTAAGAAGCAGGACAATGGTTTTACCAGGAAAGATATTTGTTGGACAGACGGAGTAGAGGCAGTCATTGAGACAACTTCATGCAAGGAAACTCTTGTATAACCACATGTCCAATTGGACATTATGCTGGCACAGGGTACAAATCAGAATCCCCCCAAGCACAGCAGTGCAGCTTTGGCATTCTCAGAAGAGCAGGAATGGCTTGATAAGCTATAAAATATTCCTTGTCTGAAGGGGCTTGTCTGGACACAGATGTTTTTACTTACAGCATATAAGTAATATGACTACTCATATGAAGGCTGTCATCAAGAATGATTCTGTTTTGTTGGGGTTTTTTAATTGTAGTTTCATGTTTTCTGCCTAAATTGAACAGAAAAAAACACCCACAAAACTCACTCCAATTTAAAGTTATTTAAATGAGATAATTTAGAAATTGAATTTAGACCTGTAGACTTAGATCATTTTAAACCCTGTACTTGCTTACATCAGTTTACCTTCCCTAAGTTGCCAAGTTCATAATGTTCAACGACCCAACCGTGCCCTGACTCCAGTGAAAGCTGATGTACTCAAAATGATGTGAGAAATGTGCTGCTGTGAGGAAAGCTGACCTACCTCGTTTCCAGTGCACAAAGCGGCATGCACATTCCTCTCTAGATTAATACTACGAGGAATTTCTGTGAACTTTACAGAAGATTATGGAAACAGGTATTGCCTGGATAGCATAAAAAGAATGCATTTAATATGCAAATTCTACTATATTCTGGAACTGAATACCCTCAAGAATTAAATATAGCAGTTTCTTGATAAGTAATTGACTTTCTCCCACCCACTGAAAAGGAAGAGATAAAGGCTATGTATAACATATGTCTGGATACATTCAGGTCATACACAGTGACAAAACACAATATGCCAGAGATTATTAAATAGCTTCATACTGTTTGACAGAAATGAAGAGGGGAAGTCATAACATTTTGGCACACATTCAGCTAGACAGCACATCTTTATTGAGTGAATATACATACCTTGTAAGTGACCACTCAAGAGACCAGTAAAAATTGGCCGTACAGCGGAAAAGGTCCTCAACAAAAGGTCAAATGAACTTGGTCCAGATATGCCACAGGCATATTTTTATGTGGTCACTTAAGAAAAACATTTTGCATTGGAGGGGAATCATAAGGTTATCAAAATGAAAAGATAAGGGTTGATTCTTCTGAAAGGCAGGTTTACAAGGGTTTGCTGAAAAAGCATTATACTATGTTTACATTTGAAATCCTGACCATGGGGATAGAGCAACAGCAAAGGAGTTTCATTCCAGGAATAGAATAAGCTGTACTTGCAAATTGGCCTTTTTGTGCTGTTTTAGAAGCAGTCTACATCCAGGGAGTTGCTATCATACTTATGTTAGTCAGGATGGTGAAAACATCTCACTTCTCCCCAGCCCAGCTATGTCAGCACATTGTTTTAAGGGCAAACATGATCTAAGTAAAGAAACTGTCGCAGACCTTTTTCTCTGAAGTTCTGTTGGTTTTAGTAGGACATACTGGAAATTATTTGGGATTTATTGTATTAGATTTTATTTACAAGATATTCTCATGAAAAATTTTTTGGATTTTAAAGGATTCTTACTACTGACGTCCTTCTTTATCCTGTCATTCGTTTTCTACCATTTTCCTATCCCCTAGATAATAATGTGCTACTTCTGAAAGCAAAGTTCATTTGTAGAAAACGACACAAAGAATAATGTTAAACACTGTACAAAAAACCAACTGCTTCCTGGGCTGCAAAAGAAGAAGTGTGACCAGCAGGTCAAAGGAGGTCATTCTCCCCCTCTAATCTGCACTCCTGAGACTTCACCTGGAGTGCTGCATCCAGTTCTGGAGCCCCCAACATAAGAAGGATGCGAATCTGCTGGAGCAAGTCTAGAGGAGGCCACAAGGATGATCAGGAGGACTGGAACACCTCTCCTAGGTTAACAAAGGTGAGAGAGTTGATGTTGTTCAGCTGGAGAAGAGAAAGGTTTAGGGAGACCTTACTATGGTCTTTCAATATTAAAAGTGGCTTATGAGAAAGGGAAAAAAAACTTTCAAGCAAGGCCTGTAGTGACAGGACTCAATTTTAATTGGAAGAGTGTACATTTAGATTGGCCATAAGGAAGAAATTTCTTTATAATGAGAGTGATGAGACACTGAAACAAGTTGTTCAGAGAAAGTGTAGATGGGGCATGTTTATCCATTCCTGAAGTAGACATCTGAAAGAGGTCAAATGAATCACCCCCTAAAAATGTTTTTCTTCAACTATAAAGGCCATCTAAGTGAAATACTGTAGATGTAGAGACTTAGGTAAAATGAATTTCAATCTTACTATATATAACCGTGAAAACATAAAAGACAACAATAAATGGAAAGAGAGACCTGCTCATGGAAAGTGAGAAGGTAACCTGAGCAAGCTCCATAAACCCATCTGTGATAACTAAGCCTCAGTGGATAACCATAATTAACTAAAAGAACTAAGGAGAATGACATCCTATTTTGTTACTCACTCCCTCATGAATGGAGGAAGGCAGACAGCAATATTTACCTTTGCTTACTGACAAATCATATTTATAAGATCTCTGGTTGGGCTTGATAAATTTCTTTGTCCATAACACTTTTGCATATCAGATGTGATCCGTGTTCGAAATTCCAAAATCAATGGACAGAAATGTATTACTTTCTCAGAGGAAAAAAATGGAAATCATTAAAAGAAAAAAAAAAATTTCACATTAATTCTTTGCCATATATTTACCCAAGCAGCTAGAAGAACCTTTCCAATTATCTGCAGCACAAAGAATAGAACCGATAACATAAATTAATACCTTGCAGCAAAACTGCTCCCACCTTGGCCCTAATCATCTTCCCAACAGATTTTTGTAGGCTGATGCTCTCAATGATACATCTCTCAGAGGTAAAAATAGATTTAAAAAGAAGATGACAGAGGGACCAGAAGCTACCAGAGCCAAAGGGCATCTTTTAGGCACAGTTGGTAATTGCAACTTCCATAGAACTGAGAAAAACTGAGTAGACTCAGCATGGCTGGCTGTGAGGACCCAAAGCTCTAGGTACATGAGAAGAGGTATGACAAATCTTGACATGAGGATAACAGAACAGAGACATTGTGAATATTTGTCTAGGGAAAGCAGGTTTGGGAAGAAAAGGGGATATGGAATGCGCGGGTAATCACATCAAATGCTGAAAAGTAGAGACCCAGAATGCAAAGAAATGAAAAGAGAAGTGTGATACATGTCTATAGGGAAACAAACCAACCAAACAAAAAGTGATCAGTGGGCTACAAAACCTCCTGAAATGGAAAGGAAACATCACTCAGTACACAGGACTTACATTGGCTACGGAAAAACATGAAGGAATCATTAGACTAAATGCTTTACAAACTAGTAGAGTTTGATGAGGGCACATATTTTTCTGTGTCGGCTCAGTTTCCATACAACACATCTACTGTTAAGTCTTTAGAGGAATATCAAGAGGTTTATTTAAATTTAGCATATTTGTCTATACAAACCTTAATGACACTGTGCAGTTAAACAATATATTTCTTCAAAGGCTAGTGACAATGCAAGCTGTTAATAATCTTGTTTTCAGGACAGTTGACCAACTTTTTGCTTGCATTTCTGAAGAGGACTTACAAGGGTCCAATAATATCACACCCGTCATCATCATCAACTGCATTGTTAAGTACACAGAAAATACACTGGTCCAATGTCAGCAGAGTAGAACTTCAGCTTTAGTTTAAGGACTGCTAATTTTCTTAGGAAAATTAATTCATCTTTTGATAGAGAAAAGCCTGTCACAAATTCACTGTGGATCCAATTCTCAGATGAGATCTTACCACTGAGTTCAGTAAGGAACACTAGAATACTTGGAGCCTGTTGCTTTGTTTAATATGATCTAGCTCTTTGCAACCATGAACATTTTTAGCTTACGGCATGTAAATAAATATTTTAGAATCACTTTGCAACACAAACTCTGCAGCACCTACAAGTTAAACTGGGCTTACATTCTGAAATTGATTAATTTTATCTTATTGTTTTCTAGAGACTGGCACATAATCTGTGACCAGATGACAAAGGCTTTGCATGATTTTGTTCCTAAGAATCAGCCAAACACACTCACCCTGGCTTCTGAAAGCCAAGCTGTGCTCCTTCCTTTTTACACATCATCACCAGTAATAAAGATTCCAAAGGCAAAATGAAGCCCCAAGATAGTGCTGGGCCACCCCACTGTCTCTAGATTAAGCCTGTAATGAAATTACATAGATGTAATTGACCGGAACTCAAGTAAATAATTCTGCTAGGGAATAAAAAGGAGACCAGCTCACTCCATAATATACCTAAACTTGTCTACAGTACTACCAGAATTAAGAGAAGTTTAGATTTTATTTCTTACATTTTTTTCTGTAATTATTAAGGCCTCTTCATTGGATTACCTTTGTTAAATTTCATTTTACATCACCACATTGAAATAATTTCTATAAGAATTTCATTTTCCAGAAGTAACAAGTGCATCCATTTGTCCATGAGCTTGAAGGTTCATTGTGAAATTTCCAGTCTTTTGAGTAATAACTGTGATAAAGAGAAATTAACAATCAATTTTAAGCACCAAGTTAAAGTCTAAATTATTAATTCTTGAAGAAATGCCCTCAAATAAACCAATAAAGGGAATGAAAAAAATGTCTTTCCCAAAATGTCTGCTAGAAAAAAAAAAAAAAAAAAGTGCTAATTTGGCACTTTGTTTTTCACATAGGAAGATAAGGAAAACACATAGCTTTCCGAAACTCTATAAGAAAATTGCATTACATTGGGTAAAACTATTGACAACCTCAGTGCCGAACAGAACAAGCTATAGTTCACACTCCCCTCACTCTTTCTCTCCCCAAAAGATGTATATGTTTCTGTCTAAACGTAGCTGTGTAATTAGCACTGTGAAACATATGTGAAGAATCCAGACCAAGACAATGGTGAACTCCAGATTTCAAGATAAGAAAGGATGGAAGACACAAAGCATTAGGAGATAAGAAACTATATATAATCTCTTTGACACATGTGGTTTCTGTTTGGCACTGGGGATGAGAGCATGAACAAAAGCAAGGATCCCTGCAGAGCTTATATAACCTCATTTTCAAAGTCACCGAATCTACACATCTCCCATTCATCCTAATGGAACAACAGCACTTCAAGCAAAGCCATAGGTCCAGAATGTCTCCTGATCTCTTGCTTTCAAAAAACTGTCCATAACCCAGTTCTCCTGTCCCTATCTCCATGTATATCTAGGCCATTTTCACCAAAAATAGAAGCTTTATGGCATTTAGGAAACTCAAAGAAACAATTATGTTGAAGGGTAATTTAAAAAAAGAAAAAAGTTATAACCTGTTGCTAAGACAGTGGTGCGCTTCTGTTCATGATATTTTATTATTGAAGATTTCAGTAGGTAAACAGTGGCAGTAGTTACAGAAGATAGAGAAAAGGAAGGAGGATTGCACAGAGATGTTAAGTTATAAAGGGCCATGCAAGGCAGAAGAGATTTCTGAGTGACAGTTTTTTTTTTTCCCAACTAGGCCCTTCAGTTTTGCATTTCACATCTTATTGTAGCTCCTCTGTCATGATTTAACACCAACTGACACCAAAGTACCACAAACTCACTTGTTCACCTCCCCCCAACAAAGGCGGCATGTGGAGGAGAATTAGGAAAACAGGTGAAACTTGTGCGTTGAGGTAAGAACAGTTTAATAATTGAAACAAAGTAAAATACATTAACAATATTAAAATCAATAGTAATACTGATGAAAAGGGGACACAGAGAGAGGAATAAACCCCAAGAACAAGAAGAAATGCACAATGCAATTTGCAATTTCTCACCACCCTCTGATCAATGCTCAGCCCATTCCCAAGCAGCAACCAGCGGCTCCCGGACAACTCCCTCCACTTTATACACTAAGCTTGAAGTTCTATGGTACGGAATATGCCTTTGACCAGTTCAACCCAGCTGTCCCATCCGTGTTCCCTCTGGGCTTCCTGTGCACCTGTTCGCTGACAGAGCAAGTTCTTGACTTAGGATAAGCGCTACTGAACAACTACCAAAACATCAATGTGTTACCAACATTATTCTCCTACTGAATCCAAAACACAACACTGTACCAACTGCTAAGAAGAAAATTAACTCTATCCCAGCCAAACCCAGGACATCCTCCTAATAAGGATGTTTGTGTGCTTTTCAAAGTCATTAGGAAAAAAATCAATGATCATGTTACCATGTCCACTTTACAAAATGAACACTGAGCCACATACAATTTATTCTATAATGGCAGAGAGAAATATTTATCTAATCTGTTAACAATCTTCTGATAATTATGACCGCTAAAACATAGTGAAAACATAGCTCCCATTTTTTTTAATAATGACCACTAAAAATAAAGCTCCAAGGGTTAACAATCAGAGAAATCTGAGAAATTAAGTGAAAACGTAGATGTGAAGACATGTGTTTGGACATAACACTTCAAGTAATATTTGTGTCAGCATCAAGTAGTAGTCACATACATGCGGTCACTGCCTCCAGGCATGCTAGGCAGTAATTGAAGAGACATGTCAAAAGATACTGAAAGCTTTGGATTTGTTAATTTATTTGTTTGTTTTATTTGGTGGACAAACTTCAGACTTCCTTAGCTCAATAATGAACATAATCACTTTTGACTTGTGGACTGGCACCTTGTGACAAACCACCCCTCTGGGTCCCTACAGACCTTGGTCACAAAAATGTCCTCCTCCTTAGTATTTTGGTTATCTGTTGACACATTTACACTGAAGTGTCAAAAAACTACTTAATACATTCATAAAGAGCAGAAAGAAGTCTCTCCACTCATAAAAATACATATTTAAGTGGAGACACCCATGTGTAGAAGGTTTTTTTCCTATTTCTTTTGAGGTTTTTGAGATCCTCCTGGTATTGGAGAAAAAAAAAAAAAAAAGAAATCGAGGGGTGATACTCTTTTGGGGAGTGGGGTGGATGTTAGTGAGTTCCTGCGGGCATACAAGCTGTTGCCTCACAGTGGAGTGACCTGAGAGAGGCAGCAGCCCCCAGCCCCTGCTGAGTTCCGCTGGAGCACACAGCCCCACACTGCGACAAATTATCTCTCTGTGAATAACATCATTAAGCAAACTCAGAGGGAAAAAAATAAATTGCCATTCAGAAAATGGCTATTTGCTAAAAGATAGCTTTGTGTAGCATCCCATGACAGTTCCTGCATTCGCTGTGAAAAGTTTTCTTAAAAAGAACTCAATACTTTTTCCTTAAAAAATCCCCATAGCTACTTAAAACTAGGATGAACTAAGGTGATATATTCAATTTTGTCTAATATCTTAAAATGCTCTACGAGATACTCTGTCATAGCTAAATTTGAGAGAGTACATAATAAAAGCTTATAGGATTGTGTTTGCTTCAGATTAAGTACTTTCATAATGCATTTGTGGACTGCATAAATGTCTCTTCCAGCTTTTAGTTATTCAGAATAATACACAAAATTCCACTACTGTTTCTGAATACATAATGTAATACAATGATCACAGTTATCATTAAAATAACTTGCAAAATTCTTACAGAGTTAGCATCATATAAAAAAGAATAGAAATTACTTTATGAAACTTTTAAAACTGTAGACACATTATATTTTTTTTTTCTGCACCTTCATAAGACATTAGCCCATAGTGTTTTCTCTATGATAACAAAGGAGTTTCATGTAGGGATTTATGGTATGAAAATCTGGTGTTTCTTCACTTCAAGATCATTTGCCTTATTGTCAGTGAACACACCTGGCTCCCTTAATGAACAGTCATATACCTATGTGGATTTTAGAAACTGAGGCAATGATAATGGATATCACAGGAGTGAAGTTTGCTTATAAAAGTTCAAGAGTGATACTCTTTGTTGGTGCTTATTTGGAAACATTTCTGCTACTGTAAACTTTAAAAAGGCTATTTGAAATTAATTGGTGTTACAGTGTTTTAAATGAATAGTTATGCCACATATAAATATTGACTGTCCTTTTCTGTTCTGGCTTGAAAAACACAGCCTGACCCACACACTACCATTCACCTTCCATAACCTCTATACCAAGAGAAAAGATTTAAAAATGAAAGAAAAAATGCTCAAAACTCTAAATAGGGTCGGATACTGGTTATAAAGCAGAAAAAAGTCTAACAAACAGCATATTTCTTATACATGATGGTCATGTATGACTCAGATAATTTTATTCTCTCCTAAACAGAAGGGAGAGAAGTGAGGTGTGTCAGAGCACTGGAACCTGTCCTTTTGAACCTTATACCTTTTGACAGGCATCCTTAAATTGTGCAGCTGTCTTCGGACCCACCAGGGACTCCAGCAGAGTCAGATTCCAGAGGCAGAGTCCTGTTCTGGTAGATTATTTCTGCTGTCAGTAACACAGGCTCTGTAACCCAAAAGAGTTGCAGCCACCACACTGCTGCATGTCTGAGATTCCCTGCGCATCACCCTCTGCAGCAGGGCTCCACCCTCCACCCAACCCAACCAGACCCTTCACAGGGATGACTGGTGCCAAGAGGTCAGAGTTTTCAAGAGACTAAGTAACAGTATAAGGACTTGATGATACAAGGTACTTATGTCTCCACTGGAAGAATATACTGCTCCTTCTGTTGCTATCCTGACAGAGTGAGGGTAGATACAGATTTGCGACATTTGCACTGAATTAATGACCCTTCTAAAGAACAATGTGATGTGGTAAATACTTTTTTTTGGCCTTTCAGAGTCTGAGCACTGCTTTGGCGACTTTCAGTCAGCAGCTATGACCAATGGGTAATAATTACTTGTCATGTACCTGAGTGTCTCAAAACCCTGATATTAAAAAGTCACAGTATCATCAGGGATCATGATGCTATTACAACTTTTGGACAAGTGTCAGTAGAGTTTGGGGAGATCATGTGTGGGGGCAGGGGTCTCTCCTTGCCTCACTAATCCTCCTGGTAATCCTGCCTTGATGAAGGCTAGGACTGGAGCCAGTAGCAGTATAATGTGGCATCAGAACCTCAATTTTCCTCCAATCACCAGGTTTTTACACCTGCTTACCTTTTGGCCAAAAGAGCACTACCAACCTAGACAAGGGCTATTTTATCTGAGTGATTTTATTTTCTGCTTGATTACATTCTCCAAAGAGAGGAGCAATTAGCCGTACTGCCTTGACATATAATGGACTGCTGCCTTTCTTAACTTATCCTTTTTTCTTACCACAAGGCTCTGTCTTCATACTTTTTCTCCCAGTGAGATTCTGTCCTCAAATCAGTGCCTCCTCAGAGTGCTCTTTGAAGTGGAGGTGACAGAATAGGACCAAGCCGTGCAGTTGCGCTAAAGCAGGTGAGGTACTGAGATTCCCCAGGATTATGTAATGCTTATTTAAGACTAGCCCTTGCCATTTGGAGGCTGACTCAGATAAAATGACTGTATCAAAATTGATACTTCCGGCTCCAGTATGACAAGAAAGGCTACAGTAATCCAGTCTAAAGCATGGCAACACATCAAGGTGGAGAAACTACATCTAGAGACCATCCGAAGCTCCCAGCTATAGCCCATTCAGAAGACACCAGCACCTCAGAATCTATCGTCAAGTGGACCCAAATTATGTTGAATTACTATGTAATTCATAAATGCATGGTATGTTCACAGGTTGGCCTGGATAGCATTTTACAATCCTGAGACATATCAGAAGCACCTTCTTTCAAAATCATATCAGCTGACCTAAACCCATGTGAATCCACCATCCCTTTGGCTAAAGACCCTTGGATCTTTTCACAAATTCCTTTGTGCTATACATACCACCACAAAAGACTCAATAATTTTAAATATAAAAATATTGATCTTCAGCATGTCTTACAGTGGGATTACTGAGTATTCATAGTTGTAAGATAAAATAGAGTGGGAGAGAGAACCAGTTTGTTAAGGGCATACTCGTTCTTTGTTATCTTCTAAAACGCAAGATGAAACACAGCTGCATTATGTATTTTTAGTTCCAGCTCTATTTATACAATTACATGGTTGGATTTTAAAGCTGAAAATTTGCTGTCACAGATTGCATCACGTAGTTTCAGTGTTTCACTGGGGTCATTCTCAGTTATATTATCCAAGTGGCAGGTGTAAGAATCAAGCAGAACATAGAGCTTGTGGTAAGGGGACTGTGGCAGAAGCATTTGAGAGAGAGCACCAGATGCTGTGATCTGCACAGGTCAGATGTGACATTCAAAGAAAGGAAACTGTGTGTATCATCCCATCTCCCTTCAAGCTGAGAGCAGCACTTAACAACCTTGGGTACATCTGTGCCCAAGGACTCTGATTACTCCTGTCCTCCAAAGGTCAGTAAGGTCACAGAAATCTTCAAATCCATTTTGATTAATTTTTAAGTGATAACATTGTCATGCTACTGGACCATATGCACCACCCATGACTCATTTAAAGCTTGGTCTGTGTCACAAATTAGAATTTAGAATGAAAGACCTGATATACTGCAACAGGTAAGAACTGCTCTGAATAGACAAACTTAGTCTCTTAGAACATACTAAAAATTCTACAGTCCTTTTCCTTCAGAGTTGATGATGCTTCATAAAATTAAACTGCAATAAGAAATACAGTCTTTTGACAAGGGCAATGTATACATGATTCTCTATTTGCTATGAGTCTAAATAAAAAAACAATCTTTTAATTTGAAATTTTAGAAAAATTATGTAGAATATTAATCAACATGGAACATAGCCAAAACACCAGAGTTTAACATTCTTGCACTCGTAAAAAGCAGCAAAGCGTATTTTTCCTATGACACTACAGGTTGAGGACCTCGCAGAAGAATGCCCATATGAATACACAACAAAGTGCCACACTGGGGCATTTTGGGCTTTTTTTCATTAGTTCCTTTGACTGGGATGGGGTGTACCAAATCCAGCATAACCCAAACCAATCCAAACCAAACCACAAACTATTAGAAACTATTGCATCGATGATCTTGGATTTATTTTTTTTTTAATTCTTTAATTGCATACAAATTCAGTAATAAATGGAATTTGGTAATGTAATTAATAAAACAAAAGGCTTCTTTCAAACAAACACTTCTGGCAGGAGAAAAGGCCTATACAATAGCTATTTCTAATATGAGGTATATGGAAACAAGGGAATAAAAATAGTTATTGAAAACGTGTATTATATAGATTCAGCATATTGATGAGATACACTGTCCAAATTCAGAGAAAAAAAAAAAAACCTGGCATTTAAATTCCAAGCATTTTGAAATTATATCAGATGTGCAATATAGATTTTAAATAGACTTCTAGATCTGTTCTTGGTCAGCACTTTTAAGGACATATAGAAATGTGTTATAGACCTTATAATTAAATAAAATAGTCAAGTAATATTTAAAAGAATTGACTATTACTTTAGTAATGCAACATACTGCCCAACTATGTTCCCAATAACTCTCATATATTTTCTGAGTTTGTTACTTCTTCATGGATTACAGAAGTACCATTGCACTCTGTTAACACACACACACACCAGAATTCCTTATTTCACAAAGTACAGCTTTCACATTTTTTTGCTTGGGGTATTTTTTATTTTTTAAAGAAAATCAGTTACTTGGTTTTGGTTTAAAAAGTGAGAAATTTGCTTGAATGGGTCACATTCTGGAAATGAACATTTGAACAGCTAGTATGCTCCTTCAGAATTTTATATTTTTTTATATATATGGAAGAAACCAGTCATCTTCTCTAGCTCCTCCTTTCTTTTTCCCTTTAAGGTCTTCATACCTGTATTATAGTATTTCAAGCTGAACAACGAAACTGAGTTCATGTCCCAATATTCAGTTGAGCTTCAGGTCTGAACTGCAAAAATGGACTAATAACAACCTGTTTCCTCATCAAGATTTATGAAAATTAATAGCTACATTACTGACTTCTGCAAATTACAACGAGTGCTGGAAAAAGCCAGTGAAAAAGCCAGGATTTCTATCTTCAAAATAAGGCCTTGACAGTATGAAGTGAATGAGGCATGGATTCATTCAGTAAACAATAATAAAAAAAATGGAAACATTGCTTGCTAGAGAGCCCATTCAAATCATCATACCCAATGAGTCAAGATTCCTTCACAAGAAGTACTGCACATTCATTATATTGAAGTCTGAATCATAATGCATCCTTATAAGAGGGCTGAAAACAAGTGCCTTGGTTGTGACGTTTCCTAACATTTGAGCCTTAATTTCAAAACCTTTCTATTATTCTTAAGTGTTTGCCATTTGTTATATGGCTGTTACTTGCTTACAGCTTGGTCAAAAGGCAAGTTGCTGGTTTGACATAATGATCCCTGATTTTAAGTTCTTCTCATTTTGGATGACCAAATAAGGTTTCTCAAACTGCGCAACTGAAAGCATTGGCTATTTTTACAATTGTTCTCCTTTTATACAGACAAGCCGTTAGTGAAACCAACAATTATATACATTCCCCATCATTGTAAGATTGTGTAAGATTACACAATATAAAAACGATTATTAAAAGAGCCAAAATTAGTATACTAATGACTCAATTTGACGGTTTCATTATGCATAATGTGGATAACACTGGTAGAAAACTCCTTTAAATTACTCCTGCCTTGAACAAGACCACTAAACCAACCAAGAATAAACTAGCTTATGTTCTTTTGTAATAAATTTATCATAATGGTGCATATGTATACAGCCATATATTTTTCTTTTTATACCAACTGTTCAGGACAGTATTTTGATCTAATTATATTACATCTAATTATAGTTCATCATGGTTAAAATATCAAATTTAATGATATGTCATGGATTAACAGAATAATTTGATTTCTACACTGTTAATTAGAACTTAAATTTACATGATTATGGAAAGTTATATATGAATTACAAAATTAATTTTAAATTTAATTTTAAACTTCTCTTCTGCCTCATTCTAAGAGGATGTGTTGATGAATTAAATTATTAAAAAATATATTTAGGCATTTAAGGTCAACTAATGCATTTCTTGGGGAACTATGCTCTTCTATAGACATTATAAAAGTAAAAAACTAGTTAATAAGAAATGAGCCATTCATGGCTAACAAACTCAAACGTAAACTTGAAACATCCTAGGGATTCTCCAGCTAATCAGTTTCCTTGTCTTTCTCTTCAGGTTCACATCCACTGGCACCAAGATAGGAATCTCCCCTGTCCCCCAGGTGCACCCACACTGCAGTCCGGACACAAGCAGAAGCAGGAGTGTCTGGATATGTGCAAAACAAACTTGCTTCCAGGCTATTGTGGTGCAAAAACATGCATGTCCCATCAAACCATCACCTTATGGGCAAGAAGGACTTCACAGCTGAAGAAAAAAGATGTATTTGGGATTTCCTAGGACAGACAAGCAAACACAGCCACTCCAACCCAGAAAGAACAACTTTATGAAAATGGACTATTCTGGCCTGTTGCAGACCAACAGCAGATGAGTTTCTGGTATCTAGGCAGCTGAAAATGTGCTGCTGGTGGTTGGAAAAATAAGTTATTCCATGGTGTAGGGGTAGGTGACATGGACTGCTCTTCTGTTATGTCTGTTCTCAGTGCTTGGCCAGGAAAAGATTTTCCACCACGAGCTTCTGAGCTGGAAAAATTATCAGTTCCCCTAGCTTAAATGCAGCCAGTATATACACTCCATGCAAGATAGAGTGAGCATGTCAACAACAAAATGTTGACAGTCACTTTGCAGGCTGCATGCAGTCAGTCATAAGGGCAGTGGCATATGACACCATGAACTGTGCAGAAACACGCAAAAAGCTGAAGAGATGCAACATTCACCTGGAAGGACAAGTAGGGTTTTAATTCCTTCCCAGAGACATAACCATCAGCTGTGTTTGCAGAGTCCATACAGGAAGCAAAAAGTCCAGCAATTATTACAGTGGGTGAAGAAAACCAGAAAAGGAAAACAAGTCTGTAGTTGACTATAAGAAAGCACCTGATTGTGGGGATGGTTTGGTGTTGGATCATTTCAGAATACTTTAACACACCACAAAAGCAATTTTCTGTCTTTTCCTGCTTCTTCTAATTTTTTCCATCACAAACTCAAGTATTAATTCACTATGCAAATCTATTTACTGTTAAGATTTAGCAGAAATACCAGTTACTTCTGTACAATTGCAGAAGGGTTATAAATATGCAAATAAAATTTGAGTACAAAGTTTTGCAAAGCAAGGAAGGACTCAGTTGGACATGGCTGTCATGACCTTTTTCTGAGTTTAAGACATCAGATTAACAACCTATTATAAATGACACCAAAAGAATAAGAAACATATTAAGTTTCCAAGTATTTTACTTCCCTTTTTTTTCTTTTTTTCTTTTTTTCTTTTTTTTTAAAGAACAAAGAAATACAGGATATTTCATGTTTGTATTCCATGCCAACAGAAAGAAAAAGTCACTTCCATCAGGATGATATACTTTTATTCCTTCTGCTATTGCACTGGACTTTGCTGAATTCCTCCCAGAAAAGAAAACTCAAGAAAAAGTAAGATGAAAATGTAATACAGTTAAAAAATTAAAAATTAGGAGTCATCTTATTTGGGTCTTAATAGTATAAAACTGTAGTTCTTTAAATAGTACTGGTTCAAACACACTATCGCTCTGGGAAAGCTTGGCATTACATTACACTTTCAGAAATCCTAGGATGATAGAAAAACAGACAACAGGTGGAAAATATGTAAATAAGACTTTTCATCATGTAGTGACTGAACCAAATATCAAAGCCTGGATAGGGCTAATTAGCTACTAAGGCAGCTGTTGAAAATTTGTCCTATCTGAGAATCTCAAAGGGTTGCCTACACTGCAGTCATGCTGGGTGCCCAGTTCATGTCACACACTAGATCACATACAGGAGAGACACCACCACAGAGAGCCTGCTGTCTTCCCATGTTTTCACCCAAGGTGGGACCTATTTCAGATCACAGACACCATGTGCAATAGTCAGAGAGAGGCCCATTATCAGAGTTTCGTTACTGGTATAGGGGATATTACAGTCTCAAGCTGGGTTTACTGGTTGGTTGTACATTAAAACTCCCTGTTATGCACCAGGTTCTCAAGAGAAAGTAGCAAAAATTATGAAGCCATCACTATCAGACTGCAAATCTGATTTCTTTTCCCCTGCCTCTCTTTCAGTTCAGCTTCAAACTATGCTTGGTAAATTATGCTTAGTCAGTTGACATCTACAGGTCCATCCACCCATACGAGCTCTTTCAAACCAAAAGAATCACTGCCTTTTCCTTTGAGTTGACTGCCTGCCCTTTTTCTGGCATCCTCAGAGCCTTTCCAACTTTTCCTTGACTAGATGTGTTCATATTTATGCCACAGAGAAGGGTCTTCCTCACAGGTCTTCCCCACATGGTCACAAATGTTTCTGTGCAGACAAAGGACACCATCCTCCCCTAGCTGTGGTGGTCATCCTGCTGCTCTGCAAAGCTGGGCAGAGGGGATGGGAGCACACACTGGGTACGGGATGGTCTGGGTGCTGTGCAAGCACGTATGAATGAACTAGCAGGTGTCAGAAGAAAGAAACAAGTATGAAATTATTCATACGGTGTGTTGTTGGAAAAGGTCTGCCTACATATGGATATTTTTTTTTGCTGCAATCCTTAAGGACAGTGAGCACAGGAACAGGTTACTGCTCAGTATGTGCTTTGTCCCATACACCATTCATAAATGTGACAACAGACTTGAAGATACCTCAGGACACATTTCTGAATTATGAATAACAACAATATCATAGTTATACTCCCTCCCACACACAACAACAATATCATAGTTATACTCCCACACACACACTTCAATTTTTTTTTTTTTTCCCCAAAAACAAGGCAGAGATTTTTTGTTTGGTGAGAGCAATGTTCTGATGATGGGATCACATTCCTCTTACCACACTGGGAATGGGACATGCAACATTCTCTTTTTTACCCACACTGTAATAAGAGTGCCTAACTTTACTAGAAAAGGTAAGCAGTCAGTTCTCTTATTTTAGATGCAGGAAGTACCTGAAGAGTCCTTAGGGTGGATATGGTAAATCTGGGAGGGTTCTCCATGCTTTTCTTTTAAATATTTTTTAAAGCTCATGTGAAAGGATATCCTGAAAAGCAAGTTCCTTATTTCGGAAATCATTATAACTTGGTTTAAGTATGACATAATATCCAATAAAATTAATTTGTTCCAGTTATTGGTCACTGTTCAACTGGCTAATAGATGAAGGAGTTTTATGAAATAGCGTCTGTCTTAACAGAGAGAAGCCTGTGGTTTCAATCATATTAAAAAAATTACAGGTGCTGTTGGCCATTTCTAGTACAGAAATCTCCCTCCCACTAGCAGAGTAGTGTCCTTTTTCACTGAGTATTTGAACACTTTCCATCCCATTAGGTATCTTATGCCTCTTTATAAACAGTTGAGAATACCATACTTTGAAAAATGAAAATGCATAGATACATAAAAGGGAGGAAAATAAATTCAATAACTCATCTAGTTGAAAACCTAATTTGGTCAAATGTGCATTCTACAGGAATATACAAAGTAATGAGTTTTAATGATAGAAAAGTCTGAAAAATTTTATTCCAATTTACACACTGGAAATACTTAAAATTATATATTTTTAATTTAGTATTAAATATTGAAGTAGCAATAGTTCAACATCTTTCCAAAATTCNAGAAACCAACAGTAGTAGTTTCTGCAATATTTTTTTATATATTTTATTAATTAATAATACACTTATTTCTCTGAAAAAAAGAATTTCTTAGGTCATATATTATTAAACATAGATCTAGTTTTGGAAAATTGAGTGAGTATACTAGGCAAATGTCCTGGATATGAAAGAAATTCAGAGATGATACTGCAAGTCATGATGTGATTTTATGAATTTTTATCACTAGGAAGATTATTTGAATGATGGGATACTGAGTATT
>VWZG01011454.1:122413-139857 GCA_013396735.1 Grallaria varia
TTAAATAATATTTAGGTCATATTTCTTTGGAAAGTCTCCTATAGCACAGTTTTTTCTCAATTAACTGGCAAAAAATGAGATGACTTAGTTTTGTAGTGGGATTCAGGCTGTAAGAAAAGGAGCCAGAATACTTGCACATCACAAAGGTGAATTCAGCCTCAGTGTAGATACAAAGAGCTTTGCAATATGACTACTCACACCTAAAATTAGACTATGTCAAGTAGTAAAATTCAAGTGCCAATCACCTCAANAAGTCAAACATGCTGACAAAGATTTTAAGGTCAGGAGGAAAAAAATGATAATTTAGTCTGACCTTTTTCAAAACACAGAGCACAGAAAATTGGGAGGTAATACTAGCAATAAGTTATTTTTACTAAGTTGACATCTTAAGTTTTCTTCACTAGTTGTACTTTAGTAGGATTTTTCCAAGGTTATCTGGTGATGTTTTAAAGAAAAACATGAAGGTAGCAGGAGAAAAAAGGATTTTTTAGTTTGAAATATGCTGACTGTGTCCTACCCAATGTCATTTGACTGCCTATCTCAAATATTAGACTCTCCCATTTTCTGTAAGCAATCCACAGGACAGCATTCTTCAATGAAAAGCTGAAAATGTGCATTAGAACACCCTTCATGCCAAATAGAGAGGACAAGAGATCTCTTTCATTCTTTTGAATGCTCAGTATATTCCAAATAATTGCACAAATATATAGAGTTACATTTATTTATAAACTTAGAAAAAAATCTTTTCACTATATACCTTTTGAAAGTCTAGAGCTCAGTCAAACGTCACAGGAATGACCAACTATATTTTAAGAAAAATATATTTGGGTGATGGTTTTGGACTTAGCTTTTTTAGTTTTCAACTCTGGAAGTTTCAGTTTTCACAGGCCCTAAAATATTCAGGTATTTTGCTTTTTAATGATTAATACGATTGTGCAGTTTTCCTTAAGGGCAAAAAGAGAAACTATTTTCCCTGACCTTTCCAGGTACCTACAGAATTGGCCTTCCTGGAAATTTCAGTTCAGGGACATTTTCAGAAACGTACAAACACTTCAAATTCTTACATTGACTTCTCACAGTTATTAAACATAACTAAGGTAATTAGGAGTGCCCCAAGGATGGTATTTGTATGGCAGATGTCACCAAGCAGTACTATCACATACAGTGTTCCTGTTCTGTGTGTACAGACAAGCATTCAGCTTTGGCTATTCCAGACCCTATGAGAAAGGATTCATCTTTTTCCAGCAGCTTTGCATGAATAACCAAGGAGTTTGCTAACTACAGGGTCACTTTTTATTGGAAAGCTGACACACAGGAATGAGGTAGGAACTTTGGGCTGCGTCTCCCAGAGTCAGTTCTGGATGTTTTTTGCCCAAGAGAGATATATATTCCTTCAGGAATAAGTTACACCTAGGATACATCTACACTGCCTGCCATTCAGTTATTTTCAGCTCGAGATGCAACTGCGAGGCTCCAAATAGTTGTAGCACTTCATAGGCAACAGTCACATCAGTGTGCATTCTCCCGGTCTGCTTATATGTGCAAGAGCTATACACTTTATACCCCATGACATGTTATATAACGTTTGAGAGGACTTGAGTTAATTAAAAGAAGTGGTCATGATCTCTTAAGTTTATTATGAAACCTTTAGAGTGACAATGCAAAATCATTCTGCTGAAATCCCAAGACCTCCAGAAAAATGAACTCAGTTGATAATATTTATTGACAGAACAGTGGCATAATCTCATTAATATTTGCAAATTTCAATTACAGGGAGGGCATGAGACTGTTAAGTAGTCACAGTTTTCCATTATCATTAGAACAAACACCAATTTATTAATTCCTCATCTAATTTTGAAAAAGGTGAAAGTGTGATGCTGCTAAAAATGATATATGATGAAGTAGATTATTTTTGCATAGATGTTATTTTCTTCCTGTAACATTGAATTTCTGGGTCAAATTCCAGGAGAGAGGAAAGTATAAGAAAGCATAGGTCATTCTTCATATAAATGAAAAATTGAGATGAATCACTAGCATTATGAAAGCAAGTAATGCAGTATTCTGTTACTCAAGACCTAAATCTATTGGATAAAAATCACAATTGCGGTTCACAAAAAGAGGGATAACTCTATGTGTATTTCGCAAGAGGAAGCAAAAGGCAATGAAATTACATTTTGATCCTTTTATTTTTTGTTTGGTTTTTCAGCAAAGATATCCCCAAATGAGAAAATAGGCTACTAATCAAGCAAAATAGTTTGACAGCAAGGCTCTGTCCTCATAAGGACCCCAAGCAAAACTTTTGAGAGAGTAGTCTGAGCATCGAAAGACATAGGGATTTCATAATATATCTTTGCATCTTCTATACAACTATATGCTTATAGATATTAACAAATTGTTTACTAAAGTAATGGTTTACTTGTAGATTATTTCCTTCTGTTTTGTTTTGTAAATAATATAAAGCATTACCACTACTTTCTTTTTTACATTATTTGGAACACATTTGTACCAAAATGCTCCTATGGAGGATCAAAATCATTGTCTACCTCAACTAACAAACAAAAAGTTACCCAGTTCATATGGAGGCAATGATTTTAGACAGAACAAGGATAAAATAAACCCTCTGAAGCAAACCCTGCCCTCTTTCTACTCAAAGAGCAGAACTGGTGTGTTATGCATCACACATCTAACACAAAAGCAGCCATTCAGCCCCAGAAAGAATAGCTTGCAGATGTCACTGCCAGGCAGTTTTCTGTCAATCTAAAAATAAGACATACGATCTTAAAAGGAGCCAAAGAAGCATTCTAGAAACTCTTTGCTAACTAACAGCGGACTGGACACATGGCAGAGTTAATAAGCCTTTTCCAGCACAGAGTAGATGAGACGTTGCTAAACCGTCTTCCTAGAGCCTGCTGGAGCATTCAGAAAAGACTGCGACTTATCTGGGCAGCCAAAGAACCTCTTTTTCTCACAGTCCAGATACAGAGCAAGTGGCAAGAGTTCACTGTAGCTGCCATCCTCGGCTTTTTACTTCATTGTACTCCTGAAAGTACGACAGTGAAACACATCTGTTTTGGCATTCCTCATTAGATGTGACAAAAAAAAAAAAAAAANATAACCTCATCACCTATCATGGAAGATGTCACGATGTCACTCTGTCTCATCAGGGTGCACAGTGTGAAAGGATCTGGACTCATAGCTCCTTGCAGGGATGATGAGTATGTTTGGTGGCAGCTGGTAGAACAAGAAATATATTGAGCTCATCCTTCCTTTCCCTCTGGCTCAGAAAGACCTCCTCCCAAAGGAGAACAGCTCCACTCAAGCTGAGTAAGAAGATGTGTTGTGAGCTGAGAACTGTTTTCAGCTTTTCAAAATCGGATTTCAATACAGACAACACAGAATACTCAACATGCCTCTAAGGCTGAAAGCAAGAGATGGTTCAGATAAATCAGAAAGGTACACTTGCTCAAGGCCTTGTTAAAAACTACCTCTGGATAGCCTTTATCCCAAATGATCAGGCAGAACAGATGGCTAATGGGCTTCGGTCCCTGCCTGGAAGCAGTGGGGTTTATTTTGTGCCCAAAATCTGGTCCTATTCCATGGCTGGATGCCCACTGCAATCTGTGATTTGGAAAGAGTCTGAGAGCAGGGTCAGATTAGAGGAGATGGGTGGTAGAGGACCAGAGGAGAAGCCCAATGAAGTTGTGCTGGACAAGCACAGATCATCAGATTTAATTTCAGAATAGAAGAGGCCACAGCAGAAGAAGCTGTAAAAAACAGGCTGAGGGGGCACAAAACAACTAGATCACTGGGAGAAGTAACAAATACTGAATAAGCTAAATACGAAATACTTACATAAATCTTTCTAAAGGCAAAGATAGGGTAATCTTATTTTTTCTTTACTTGTATCTAGGAGAATGAATTAAGGAATGCCACTGGTTGGAAAAATATCTTTCACCTTACCTGCATTCAAGTTATAAAAGGATCATTTCCTATATAGGTTTCAAAATAATCCCACATATTTGAATAGGCAGTCAACTACAAAACCAACAATGCAGAACAGTTAATTCAGATGCAAATATTAACAATTACAGTAACACAGAACTCATATAGTTAGCACTTTAGGACCAGATACTTAGATAATGAAAACTAAAATAACTACTGGAATCTATAAATTCAGATATTCTTACCATGTATTTTTATAAATTTCAGCCTGCATATCAGTGTGTTATTAACTGAACTGAGCTTAAAATTCTGTGTGCAGTCTTTAAGATAATTTTTGAAAAGCGTAACCTTCTGAGGATAGTTATTTAAAATTCAGAAGGCTGCCCAGAATATTGGAGTAAGTTCAGCATTAGTGTAATTTTTCAACCTGACCCCAGAGGCCTACAAACTAAAACGCCCGCAGATTGAAATGCTTTTTAAGAACCATACTGCACTAAGCGTATGTATGACAGAGTTATACTTTGAGTTATAAGCAAACAATATCACTTTGGAGGTGACAATTTGAAGCATGTGTCAAATAGTTGCAGGAGCAGGCTAATAGAGAGGTCTCCACCGCAGTAAAAGTCGCTTCAAGATTAGCTCAGGGATTGGGGTCAGAGTCAGGCCTGCCCCCTACAGAGAGCAGCCAAGAGGGAGATACAATTTTGTCCAGAGTAACATCTGGTTTTGCACAGTTGATAAGAAACTATTGGCACCGGTACCACATTGTCGCCAAACATGTCATGATCTTTCTCCCTGAGTCTCAGCCTAACATCTGTTCAAAGTACCTTTATAAAATAGACTGAAATATTTAATAGCAATTTATTGCCACAAATTACAATGTTTGGATATTGAGGCAGTCTCCAAAGTGATTTGCAAAGCTAGATGATAATCGTGGAGGTTTTTCCAAGAAACAGGCTGCGTGAAAAAGCCTCATCTTTGAAAGAATGACACCTCAAGAAATCTCAGACTTGTGATATATTCTGTGTCTGACCTGGATTTGAGACTGGCTACTAGTTCAATATCCATTAGCAACAGCTTGGTATGAATTCTTCTTATTCTGGGCTGCATGACTTGTGTTCGTCAACTGAGAGGTATCATCCCTGCAGACCAAACTGAAGGGAGAGAAGAGATAAAGGCAGAGGCACTAGAGGCGTTACAGCAGGATGTAAGGAGCAGGATGCTCTTTAGATCATGAATTACAGTGGTAGATAGTAGATATGCTTCAGACACCCACGAAAGAAGCTCCAGGCCAGCTTCAGATCTACTTACTTAACTATTCTTTTTCAAGTATCACTGATAAATAAGTTAAACTTTTTTGAACACATTAAGCTCTCCTTAATCATTACATGCCACACCAAGTGGTAAAACGCATTTATATTTAGGTAAGAGTATATGCAATATATATTTAAAAATAAATTATAAATCAATATACAGAGTATATAATGAATAATCATACAGTACCTTTCTCAAATTTTTACTAGGGATCTTTCAATATTGGTTAGTACCCTATTGTTTCTAAGTATATTTTTGGAGTTACATGCCACACACAATTTTCCAAGCATGAAGAATTTTAGGAAATTCAGTGATTTCACTAAAGCAAAGTAAGTGACTTATATAAAATCTCAACTTCCTAAACAAAGCTAAGCTAAAAATCCTGGTATGCTTCATTAAGTTGCAATTTTCTAAAAAAATCTTCACTTCCTTTTTGGTCAAGCCAAATAGCATCTTTTTGTTGGTGGTGGTGTTTGGTTTGGGTTGGTTTTTTTGGGTTTTGGGTTTTTTTTGTTTTGTTTTTTGGTTTTTTTTGCTTTTTTGATGGGTTCATCAAGTTCATAATATATGTGCTTATACAATAGTTAAATCAGACTCCTTGAAATTCACCTGAGAGATGCCCTAAAAGCATCACTAAGAGAAAGAAATGGCTAGAAATTTAGATTTGTTCTTTTTTTTCCAATTTGAAGGCTCCAAAGGTAATAAATAAATGCAGCTTGCTGGAGTCCTAGCTGAAAGCAAGTCCAGAGAAGGCACTGGGGCCTCATGACCTTACCGCTGAGATTCAGTCTTACCGCACACCTGGGCTTACAGCATTTGGAGGCAATTATTTTACCATTGGTGGGAAATTATTAGCTCTCTGCTAGTTAACTTACCCATAAGAACACTGTAATTTACGTATGCAACCCATGAACCACAAAACTGGTACTGAAGGACTATGCTGAGAAGTAGAATCTCTTCTAGGTAACATTGCAATTTACCCACACCCAGATGAATAGTCACTATTTTTGAGCTATCCCACATCAGTGAAAGAATAGAAAACCTTGCAAAAGCTCATCAATGAAAGATGAAGAACTAGTAGAAAAGCTGACTTGTAGATGTTGCAAAAGATGCACAGTGACGGTAAATACCAAAAAATAAGAACTTATTATAAGAATCACTATAAATTAAATATATTTTCTCCACAACTAAATTAAACATTATTTTTCTTATGCAATTAGTCCACTGTCATACAATTACTTACTAAAACTGTGTCCAACCATCTTGCGTAAGCATAATTTTCAGATAGCTAAAAAGTCTGTATTTTGAAGCATAAACGGTTTTGATTTCTGAGACCACACCCTAAAAGGTTTATCTTTTTTTGTTTGTTTGTTTTTCCTGACACACAGAATACTCAATATTCTACCAAATACAGTTTTTTGTCTCCATCTGCGTTCCCAGTGAAAAGAAATAATGCATCTTTGAAAAGAAATGCTTGTACCCTCACTTTTTTTTTGTATCTCTGAAAAACCAGATTTGTCAATACTTTATAAATTTCTGATAACAAATGAACAGTAAATAGATAATAGCTTTCCTATAACAGCAATTTACAGACAAACTGACCCCCGCACTTGATGAGAAGCATAACTATAAATAATACAGAAAAGTAAGGGGAAAAGTAGCCACCATTTTCTAAAACATTTTTCCATGTTCAAATCTTCCACTGCTTTCAGAATATTATTGCATATACCACAGTTAATGACTGTTACAAACAAATATTAAGCCCCTTGTATGCTATTTGTAAAAATGTCACGCTGTGCTGTAGCAATACCATTTAAATCAGTTGAGTTCATTCCTAACAAGAAAAGTGAATAAACAATATCTACGTACCCATACTGACCTAAATAATTCTAAGACTACATCTATGGTAATGAATTAAACACTGGTAGGGCATGGATTCATGCCCTGAAACTGTTTTTTTCTCTAAAATGTAAAATCTCAGGGCAGTCCCTGACACTTTTTTGATCTTGGCTACTTGACCAGCTGTCCCCCAAGGGTTTCCTGGGCACAGCTAGGGCACTAGCCCAGCCTGGGGACTGTTCCCAAGGGACAGACTAGATGCAGCCTGTGCTTGAGAGGCTAAGGGAGCTTAACCATATGGAAGTGGCCATGCTTAGCTGGATTTCAGGCTAGAAGGGAGGCCTTGCATTGTTCAATTCATAAAAATTATAAGCAAGCAGCAGAAATGCAGCTGTAATAGAAAAAACAAACCCCAAACATGTAAACAACAAATATTCCCAATTAGTCTCCCAACAGTAAACATTCTAAATTAATCTCTCATTATTACTGGAATAAAAGAGACAAACCCTGACAAATCTGTTCTCTTATGTCCCTGGGGGATAAACAGACATGAGTGGCCAGCTTCTGTCTCCCACCGTGCTGGGGATTTACACTGTACCTCCATGCTGTGCTTTCCATATTGACCCAGTGCACTGGTGCTGATACACAGCTGAGTCTAGACACAAGCTGTCTCCTCCATAAGCACTACTTACTGATCCATGTCAAGTCACATAAACAACACATATTCAACTTAAGGTAATGAAACACTAGAATAAGTAAATTAGATTTCTTTCCAGCTGCACACTAAGTTTCTTATCTGCATTTGAAACCTATGTCCTGAGCCTATATATTGTTCAGTCAGAGGGCATTTTTCTTCTTAAAGTTGTTAAAAAGACATACCTGATTTCTCACTCACTCCTTTCTTTAGCTACGGTAAAGAGACACTTCTTTTCCTCTCCTCACTTAATGTCTTCCTCAATGTATTGACTAATAAAATAATCTCCACTAAGCAAGTACCTGGAATACCTCTAGTAGTTCTACTTTATCCATTTGACTAAAACCATGATCTACACAATGTTGTGTTTGATCTGAAAAGGGATAAGAAGTATTTTCCCCATCAGGAAAAATGGAGCTTTTGAAATTCTATTTTTGGAAGTCGTATAAGGAAGTTTAGAATCTCTGAAGTTTAGGAAGAAAAAATTTTTAATTTGGGACAAATCAAGAATCTTGTGTCAATATTTTGGAGACTCCTTTCAGTTTCTTATTTTTTTAGTTTTACAAAATCTCACCTTATAGATTAAGAAAAAATGGAAAATATATATTACTACAGCGCACAAAAAAAAAAAAAAAACAGAAAATATGTCTGAAAAATCTAAATTTCAAAGAAATTTCAATCAGCTTCAAATTTTTTCCTGAGAGCTGACTACACTATCTTTAAAGACAAGATTTTTGTAATAAAAAGTTTTGATCCATTTTGAAGTGACATTAGAAAAATGGATTTTTTAATTTAATATAGAATATTCTCAAGGTGACAAATAATATTGAGCCATTAATCATATATACTTACATTTTGTGAAGTAGAAAATTGTTTGATAGTTTAGAAACTATTTTTATCCCCTTTTTGTGTTCCTCCTGTTTTTCTCATTGAAATTTTTTCTTGCTTCCACAAAAAAAAGAATCACAGAAAGGAAAATAAAAATTACAGACATCGTTAAAAAAATGTATATGCTATTTAGTTCTAAAACAAACAAAAAAATTCTAGTTTGTTTTGTTACAGAAGAAAAAAAAGACAAATCTGAATGACAGATAAATCTTTTCATTCCTTTTTTGTTAAAGAAAATAATTTATCTTCAAAGATAATGCTCTCAAGTAAAGTTTGTGCCATAAAATTCATTCTTTGTTGATTCTTGCTACTAAGTTGTGTAAGGTGGAGGTATACAAAAACTCTGACGCACCTGCACTGTAAATAGTCCCTTTGCAAGCCACCAGGAGGAAAGCAAAGGCAGTTACAATACTGTAGGTCTGATTTATAAGGGAGGAAAGGGCTGTTCATTCATGTTCACCCAGATCCACCTCACCAGCAGCCAGGGAGCAGTCCCGAAGGAACTGCTGGGAAAGCAGTCACAGAAATGAAGGTCTGAGTTTCCATTTTCTGCAGTTGCACAGTTCAGCTTTTTGAAGCCCGTGTTTTTGCTATACCTGAAGGAAGTGAACTTCATTCTTAGTTCAGAAATGGCAAGATACAGTATACTGAAAGAGTATCTAGCAGTCAGTTGTAACTAGATTTTTTTTTTCATATGCAAACTGAGTACTTCTAATCCTAGAACAAATTTTTTATTAATTCTCCTCAAATATTTTCTTCCTCTGAGTGAAAACTGTAGTTGGTAAAAAGCTTATCAGTCCCATTTTCTTTTTCAGAATTATTTGCCAAAAAGATTGTAATAGATTATTTTATACAGATTGTGCATCACCACTCGGAATGTAATTTTCCATCAAAAGACAAATAAAGACATGTTCTTTGACTACACTGATAGATTCTACACTGACAGACTTTTTTCCTACTGCAAATCTGGTTTACTTTACATTTGAGATTAATCCCTTTATAAGAGGCAGGAATGTGAAATTATAAAGGGGAAGGATTTGCTGCCACCTCTGACATTATTTATACTAATAGAGCACTTACAAAGGTAAGGATGTGCAGCAGCAAATTATCTAGAATATTTTCCCCCAAATCTTAGTTCTGTCACCATGCCAAAGTTAGTTTCACTCAATCCAGTCAATCATCTTTTCAGCATCAAAGGTTGATATGAAAAATTATACAACTATTTACTGTATTAATTAAAAGGCTCTGTTAAATACTCCACTGGTCTACTGTCATCTTCCATTTTCCTAAAAACCCCACATTACATTCACTGATAATCTTTAATGTTTCTCCAATGTAAGTCTTTTTTGAGTCTTAAGAGGAAGATTTCAGCTGTGATTGTAGATGACACTAGCCTGTAGCTGGCAAAACATCTTTCAGATTCATGTTTTTCAGGACATCATGTAACATTGGCTTCAGATGCTGAGATGCAGGTTCACTTAGTTTTCTCCCTTTTCAGGATTTGACTGCTATTTTGTCTTTTTTTTTTTTGTTTTTTTTTTTTTTTTTTTTTTTTTTTTTTTTTTTTTTGACAGGACTAGCTATTATTTATAGCCTTGGGTTTAAAACATTCTGCAAGAGAACCATTGGACCCCACTGCTTTACCTCCAGGACACAGGTTAACCACTCTCAGCTATTTATTGTGCTGTCATATCTTCCTCTGTAACTTGATGGTCATACAGGAAGAACAACCAGCAAATCCCTGCTGGAGTGAGGAATCAGGCAGTAACAAAGTAGGGCATTACACAGATTTTTATATTAAAAGAAAAACATTATATATATATGCACATGTATATACACAGATAAATGTGTATACAAATGCACACAAAATCTGTTATGGCCATCTGGATTTCCAACATGGGAAATGGCTATTTTCTGGCTTTAGTCTTCTTTTGAGGCTCCCATCCTGTCGGTATGTCATCTTTAGTTACTTCTCCTGTGGCCAGAACATGTTAGGTAACTCAACTTTCATAATTTTATTTTTAACCTCAGTTGCACTTATTTTATGTTTTGCTTCCATCTTAAGGATCTTTCATAAAAGAGTGCATTTTTCCCTCCCTTGAAAAAAAACCCAACAAAACACATCCTAATATTTTTTTTCCTTCATTGCTATGCTTCTACCATTTCTGACTTTGTTTCAAGGTTCATTTAGGATTTTGCCAAGCTCTGTTTTGTCTGTATACCTGGCAAAAGTCATGCCTTCTATGTTAGCAAGAGGAAAAATAAAAACAAACCTGTCTGCACAGAATCCAGGATGCTGTGTAAATCCATTTCCATTGATGTAAACTGACTTGTCTCCCACGAGACTCCAGTTTTCTAACGCTGTCATCATAGTAGCAATGTCAGGTTGCAAAGGGAAGTTTTGACGTAGACTGAAAGTCCATCAGCTAGTGTAGCTACTACATGCTGCTGAGCAAGCTTAAATACCTGTTGCAGAGGACAAATCTCTTATTTGTTGTTCCACTTTCCACTTAATTCTACATAGGATTAATTAATTAATATGAAACTCTCATTTGCATAATTTTGAAGAAAAAATGTACATATATATGTATTATAAATTGGTTTATTCAGTCCTTTTACCAATAATTCACAGACATTTTTTAACAATTTGTGCTGTTATGTAAAATTCTGTCATCTCTTGATAGACTCAGAATATGTGTCTGCTATAATACAGTCTAATAATTTTATTTATGACAGTTCTTTGGAGACTTCAGCAACTGTGTACAGTCAAGACTGTTCAAGCCATTAAAATACAAGATTGTATTACAGTGATTTGAATGGATAAAAGTTCTTTCATTTCCAAAGAGAAATGAATTGATAGACACTGTCTTGTAATGTATTAGGACAAATGTGTTACTTTAATCCCCCAGACAGAGAGCTGTTTTTTTCTCAAGCAACACTGTTGAAAATAAAGAGACACAAAAAGTACAGGATTTATTTATTTATTTATTTACTTACTTACTTTATAGTGTGAAACAGGCTTTATCAACACAGGTATCTTAAAAAGCCTTAAAAATGTTTGGGGATATTCAACAGTTTAAACATGGGGGAATTCCTTCAATTTGACTTCTTGAAAAATACCTGAATCTTTGAGAATTGTCTAATAAATTCTATCTTATGCCATGTTAGTTCCTGGTATTATATATAAAGTTCATTTTGTAGTAGTCTTTAATTATATACTTAAACATTTACACCTTATCTTAGTTCATTTTGACTGAAAATATGAAAGAGTACAGCTGTGCAACTCTTTTTAAACAGTTAATAGCTTGCAGTACTTCTGAAATATACAGAGCATTAAAAAAAAAAAAATTAAAAAAAAGCAGAAATATTTAAAGCTTCTCCCTTGGAAGTTAAAGTTGTGTGATGCTGAAAACATTTTATAACCACTGATTTAAACACTTGAATAAACTTGGAAAAATTAATACTTTTCATGGTCATTGATTATGAAAACATCTTTGTTCAACAGAATATGATTAGGTCCCTTTGAGGTCAGCACATGCTTAAGGACTAATATTTATTTAAGGGTTTTGCTGATATGAATTGTTCTGCAATTACCATTTCATCTGATTGTGTTAACAATGCACAGTAATGCTTGTTTGTTCAGGAAGAAATGTTGTGCTTACAGACTTGTAATACTTAAGAGAGACAGAATGTGTGGGGAGCTAACACAGTATTTATGCAACAGGACAGAAGTACTGTTAAGTGCTATTGCTGGGTTGGGCAAAGCAAGAGCATAAATAACATAGGAAAACACAGTCATGGTAGTAAATGGTACCTGGTCATTTTCCTTCAAACATTTCCCTTAAAAGATTAAAAGCTCTCTTTTGTTCTGTTTTGTTTTGGTTTTTTGTGTTTGTGGTTTGTTTGTTTTGTTGTTTGTTTTTTTTTTTTTTAATTTGCATGCATTTGTATTCTGAACCCAAACTGAACTAAACTAGTTTTTCTAGTATATCCATCTTTGTTTCATTTAGCCAGTAACACATCATTTCGGTTTGCATGCTTTTCTAGGGAAGATCATATTATCAAGGAAATGTCCTGACTGCAGTAAGAGAAAATTGAACACACACACACAAACACACACATACACACACACAAAAAACAGAACATGGTTGAGACCAGACACAGTCCAGTGACTGATATTTTAAGTTGCACGTGACACTCTTTCCTTGTTCTGTTGCACTGCATTTAGATATTGTATGGTTCTCCAGACATGCTATGCATAATTTTACATACCATCTGCTTTACATGCCAGGTTCCATATGTACAATGTATAACCTAAACCCAATATTTTGATTGATTTGAATGACAGTGGAGGCTTTTGTTCTTAAATTGTTGAATAGAAGAATATAGTCCTAAATAAATTAACTGGTTAATGTGTTCTAGGATTAACAAACAATAAAATTTATTTTTAAAATGTTTTAAAAAGTGTAATAATATCGAAATTCAGATGAATTCGAGAATCCCACTAATATTGCTTCCTAGGTTCAAATACCATGAGACGTGTAAATGTTGGCTATCCTTCACTTAACAACCGTAACAATACAAGGGCATAAACATGTTTCAGAGGCAGGCAGGGACAGCAAAAAAAGTCTTGAAATAGTCATCCAAATAAAGATGAACGGCACTTATTCCTCAAAAGAGGAGGAGGTTTACAAAGATGCTAAAAGTGAGTAATGGTTATTCAGAATCATATCCTGGAGTTTCCTGTTATTTTATTACCTGGCTTCATTCAACGCTGCTTTAAATACTCAAATCTTATGAAGCCTTCATTTATAGGTAAGTCTTAAAACCTAAATTTCTATTTTGGTGATACTGTCTCCACAAGAACATGTCTATGTCTCCATATACACAGATGAAGAATATGTACTGGAACACCAAAATTTAAAAAAATACAGAATTTCAAACAATGAGTCTCAGACAAAACCAAAGATTTATTCAAATATATATTCTCATTTTTAGAACTACTGACTCTTTTCATCCAAGAAAGCAAAGAGCATTAAGCATTGTTTTGAACCTTAAAGAAAGAACCATCACTCCCCCCTCACACTCCTCCTCCCCCCAAAAAATTTTTTTCAAAACTCTTAACACGGAAATGATTACCATATTTCCACATTTTTAACATTTTAGTTGAAATGGAAGTTATTATCAAAAAAGAGGTTGCAGCATTACAATGTGTCAGCAAACAGCAAATAGAGTGGAGAATACGGGAAGCAACAAAGTAGCTCGAACAAAATTTTTCTCCATGCAATGTCTCACAAAAGATGTACCCTCTACTTCCATATATGGCACATGACAAAAGAAACATTTGAATTAATAGGAAAATTGGAAAGAAACTTGTAATAGACATTTCAAGAATGAGGTGTTTGTCTTGCCTCTGTACTTGCAAGGATAGAAGAGATAATCAATGGAGCATTTGTCCACTTTGTAGGCTTTTTTTTTCCCACTGTAACATGAACATCTTAATCTGTTCACAGTTAAGTATTACTGACACATTCAGTTCGCTTCAATGACAATTCTACCAGATGCCTACAAATAAAGCTGAACAAGATGCAGCACCTCAAACTTCTTTTATATTGCCTATTAACACAAACTTGTGATTAAAAGAGAAACATAATTATTGGACCATTACTGAGAAAGGTTGTATTTCTTCTTGTATTGGGTTTTGGTGGTGGCAGAGGCTACAGGGGTGTTTTCTGTGAGAAGCTGCCAGAAGCTTACCGTTGTGTCCAACAGTGCCAATACCACGCAGCTCCAAGACAGACTTGCTGCTGGCCATGGCTGAGCACCATCAGCAACGGTGCTAGTACCTCTGGGATAACAGATTTAAGAAGGAAGAAAAAATACCTGAGCAATAGCAACTGCAGTCAGAGAAAAGAGTGAGAATATGTGAGAGCAATAGCTCTGCAGACACTAAGGTCAGTGAAGGAGGAGAGGGAGGAGGTGCTCCAGGTGCCTGAGCAGAGATTCCCCTGCAGCCCGTGGCGCAGACTATAGTGAATTAGGCTGTCCCTCTACAGCCCATAGAGGTCTGTGGTGGAGCAGAGATCCACCTGTAGTCTATGGAGGACCCCATGCCAGAGCAGGTAGATGCTCAAAGGAGGCTGTGACTCCACAGGAAGCTCATGCTGGAGCAGGGTCCTGGCAGGACCTGTGGTCCTGAGGAGAGAGGAGCTCATGCTAGAGTAGCATTCCCCTGGGGGAACCAATGCTCAAATAGTCTGTACCTGGAGGAGTGCAAGGGACCCATGATGGATCAGCTCATGAAGAACTGCAGGCCATGGGAAGGATTCATTGGAGAAGTTCTTGGAGGACTATCTCCTGTGGGTTAAACACTACACTGAAGCAGAGGAAGAGTGTGAGGAGTCCTCCTCCTGAGGAGAAAGAAGTGGCAGAGAGAGTATTTGATGAACTGCCCACAACACTCATTCCCTGTCTCTCCTGCAGTGGGGGAGGAGGTAGAGAATTAGGGTATAAAGTTAAGCTTGGGAAGAATGGGAGTGAAGGGAGGTAGGGGGCAGAGGTGGGGGGATGGGAAAGGTGACTGTTTAAGATTTAGCTTTTATTTCTTGTTATCCTACTCGGGTAATAAATTAAACAAATTTCCCCAAGCTGAGTCTGCTTTGCATATGAAGTGATTCCCCTGTCCTTGTCTCAACCAGTGAGCTTTTTGTTACATTTTCTCTCCCCTGTTCACCTGAGAAGGAGAGTGATAGCGTGGCTTTGGTGAGTTCCTGACATGAAGCCAGTGTCACTCCAACACACCTATAATGTAATAATCACATTTTTCATGGAGCATGGGCATATTTCTGATACTTGACAAGTTTTTGACCACATTTAGCATTTTGGAGGTTCTTTCAACACTTAGATTTGAAAAGAAAATAAGAACCACACTTTCTTTTTTAGGGCATTCCAAGCAATTGACAGTGGTTAGTCAAGTTACAGGAAGAAGACTAGCTTTTGCCATTTGAATATCAATATTTTTATTTGGTGCTTCATTATATATATGACTGCTCCCAATCTCAATATTGCACTGAACAGAGGACATTCTGTGAATTAGAACTACCATTTGCTAATGTTTTTTTTTTTTTATTTTTGCGCAAAATCTTCTTTGTAGTCCATATGAACATGGGCATTTTAATTATTAATCAGAAGCATTCTTTCTTATTTGTATCTGTGTTGTGAAAGAGTTCTTAAAAAGGGGATAAAAAATTCATGTACATTTAGATTTTTCTTCTCTCTAGAGGGAGGGTATTCATGAGTTAAATGCTTATGCAACACCTTTCCTTACAAACTGTACTACATTTCTCTTGTTACTTCTCTATTCAGCCTTTCTGGGCCTGATCCACAGGCCACTGAAGTCAATGGGAGCCTATCTAATTGCTTCAGTGATCTCCCTCTCCTTTTTACTTTTTAGTGAGAACAAAGATATACCGCATTGGAAAAGTATAAGGTACTAAGTAATACTTTATAATGTCTATGGGTAAAATAATGGGCTTCAGCCCATCTTGATATAAAACACATCAAGAAATCATTCCGGTATTTCCCCAGTGCCAAGTGGCAATGAAGATCGAGAAGATTTTTCTGATACAGTGCTGCTAAACCTATTCAGTTAAAAACCCTACTTTTAAAAATGAAATATCTTTTATGTCTCTCTCTCACTTCACCATCTCCATGCCTTCTGTCCATTCCCTTTCATTTCATATTGACCAGAACTGTCTTCCTCTGAAGTCAATTGGGAGTTTTACCGTTGACTTCAATAGGAGAGTTATCATACCCAGGATGCAAAACACAGCAAGAAGAGATCATTGTCAAAGTATACATAGCAAAAGTAAGAAAAAAAATTTCAATGATTTATCAAGGTCCCTTTAAAAATCTCCAGCAACTGTGAGCTTTCATACATGTTTCCCACAAATCGCAGCAGGCAGTCTAGAAGAACAAAAAGCCCCTTGCCCGGCGTCTCTGGCATTTGGTAGCCGAAGCTGAGCCCCTGCCTGAGCGGAGTTATCGGTGCGCAAACCCGAGCTGGGCAGAGCCACCCGCTAATTGACAGCAAACATTTCGCAAACATTACGCTTCCCTAAGGGACGAGCGTTTTGCCACCGGCGCCAACTGCAGCGCAGGAGGAGGGAGCATCCAGGACGTGGAGAGGGCAGGGGAGCCGCGGGCACCTTCTCGCACCGGCCAGGGCTCCGCTCTCCTCCCCACGCCCCGGCGCGCAGCACCTGGGTGCTCCTCTCCTCAGGTGAGGTGTCCGGCGGAGCTCCCTCTCTGTCCGATCGGCGGCACCGCGGCTCCCGAAACACGGGACCGCGCTGGCAGCCCCTAGGGACGTGACCAAAACCGAGGCGGGGAGCAGCAGAGGACAGTCCCCGGGGCGTACCGGCGGCCCCGTACTCCCGGGCTCCGGTCCCAGCGCGGCGCGGAGGGGAGCCAACAAGGAAGGAGCCCCAACCACGGCAGGGCACCCTCTACACCTTACCCGTCCCCGGGGGACCCCGGCGAGGCGCGGAGCCCCGTACTCACCGCGGTGCTGAAGGCAGCAACCCGCAGCGCAGGCGGAGGGCCCCCGCCCCGGCCGGTGCCCGCTGCGGTGCACAGACCCCGTCCCTCGGCGCCCACATCCAAGCCCCGGCCGCGCAGCTAAAAGTCCTTCTGAGGAGCCCCCGGCGAGCCACGCCGTCTCCTGCCTCGGATCGCTGTCACCTCCCCTCCCCTCGCCCCCCTCCCC
>VWZG01011454.1:140243-175726 GCA_013396735.1 Grallaria varia
CCAGGTGCGGCCCAGCGCGCCCTCGGCCCCGCGGCCCCCCGCGCCCCGCCACCGCCGCCACGGGAGCTGCCGGGGAAGGGGCTGGGAGAGGCGCGCATCCTCCCCGCTGGCACACGCACCGCCGGGGGAAGGGGGAGAGCGAGGGGAGGGATTAAAAATAACGATAATTTAAAAAAAGCCCCATCACTAGGAAAGGAAAGAAAGAAAGAAAAACCAACGCAAAACTCTGTCTCTACTTCCCGACCGAGGTTTGAGCCCCCCGCCCTAAAGCTGCGGTCCCGCCGCGTCGGGAGCCGTCCCCGCCCGCGGCGCAGCACGGCAGCAGCTGCCGCTGCCGGGAGCGCCCAGCTGAGGAGCCGGAGCCTCTCCCCGCGTACGGAGGTGCCTCCCTCTTTCCCTCCCTCCTTCCCTCCCTTTCCCACTTCTTCCCTCCCTCTCTCTCTCTCCCAGTTCGCTAAGGCGGGCAACGCCGCCAGGTGCTGCCGGCTTGCCCTGCGGCCGAGGGAAGGGATGGGCAGGGCAGGGCCGGGTCAGGCCCTCCGCCGGCGCCGTCTCCTCCGCGGGCAGCGCCGGGGCTGCTCCAGGCACGGCGGCGGCGCTGGGAGTCTGCAGCCGCAGGGACACGGCTGCAGCGGAGGAAGCGAGGGGGGAGAGGGGGGAGCCGGCTGCCCCCAAGAGCTGCCGGCGGGGCCCAGGAGCAGTGGCGGAGGAACGGAGCGGCCTGAGCCGGGCAGCGGTGCGGGGACCCACCGCACGCCTGCAAACGCCGGTCCCCCAGCTCGGCTGCTCGCCTCCTGCCCGAGCGGAGCGATGCGCTGGAGAGGACCGGGGACGGTGCATCATTGCTGCGGGGTGTTTTGGGAGAGGTGGGGGGAGCAAGCGGAGAAGGGAGATGGGAGGGAAGGACATGGTTGTAAGAACCAAACGGAAAGCGGAGATGGGGGGGGGGGAGAGAAAGTAAAACACACATCAAAAAAGCTCGTTCTGGGGAAAGAAATGAAAAATAGCCACAACAGCATTGAAAGTTGCTCGCTTTGTGATTTGCCTTATAACGCTGCGGCTGCTGCCTGGCTTCTCTGACAGTGTACCCAAGGAACATGCAAGATGGGAGAGGGGGAGCTGTATACTTTTTGTGCTCTTTCCCTTCCTGGCTGTAGTTCTCTCAGTCTCTCTTTCTTTAAAAAAAACCCCCACCTAAAACCCAACCCGCCAACGGATGACACCCCACACCTCTCCTTTCATGGAGAGGTGGCTCCAGGTGGTGGTTTTGGAGTTACAAGTGGAGTTTTCTTGGGAAAGGGGTGTGTGTAGAGCACCCCGACAGTGCTCTTCTTGCGTTTTGGGCCCTCGAGTTTGGCAGCCCGGGAAGAGGAGGGAGCGGGCGCTGATGCCATCCCGGAGGGACGCCAGGTAGTGCCCGACAGCCGCCAGCGGGAGCAGCGCCCGAACCCGGGGCGCCGGGGAGCCGCCTGTTTTCCCTAGCGACTCCCGCCGTGCGAATCGAGACCACTGATAAGTGGTTCTGTTTTCAGGGATGGGAAAAAAGAAGACTGGATAATATCTAACTTTTATTTACCAGCAATTTATTCCCTGATTAAGAAAATAGCACCAAACCTTAACCCAGATTACGCAGTTAAATGTGCTGAGCCGGAGGCAGCGTGGCTGTGTGCCAGACCTATGATCCATTAACCTCTTTAGCTCATTGTTGGCAGGCAACAATAGCACACGATTAAATTCTTACATTTTAAAGACAAGCCATTTTCTTTTCATGGTGAACTCTCATCTCCTATGTTGCATTTAAAAATAGAGGATCTTCAACAATAAGAATAATAAATAATTCTGTAAGTTTTTAGCTACTTTGTGTTCATTTTATGGGTAAAAGCATTCTGCTGTGCTTCAGGTAATATGTAAAAAGTTGGACAGCAGCATATTAAAAATTCTTATAACAAGGATTTTGGATAATTTTACCTTCACAATTGAATTGTATACTATTTAGACTGAGTGCCATTCAATGTTTTAGTTCCCATTCTTTTTACAGAGAGAAACCAAGCGAAACCCAACATGATCAAAATGAGAGTATAAAAATAGGATATATAGGGCCCTTTTTCCTTCTCTGTGTTATAGATATATATACACATATATGCCCTTTTATCCAAAAATATTGTCTGAAATTATATATTCATACATAAAATGTGTATGTATGTGCACATGTACATGCTATATGTGTGTATATATATACTCATTACATAAATAACCTATTTCCAAATAATTAAAAAAATTAGAATGGAAAAGAAGTAAAGTTAAAAATACAGCTCTTAACCACCTATCAAGCTACCACCTGAAGTCACAGAATCTTTGATAGTCATAGAATTACTGATATAGAGAGAATGTGAAAGTTATACCTTGGACCTTATTCTTTACAGAAATTACTTAGGTAATAGAAATGTATCCATGGGGAAAAAAAAGTGCAGTGTTTTCTGGATCTCAGGTATTTTTGGTGTTGGACATTAGGCTGTGGCCTTAATTGCCACAATATTTATTTTGGAAAGTCTGTGTTCAGAGAAGTTGAATCTGTCACTGTTGTCTCTCTGGGAGTGGAAGATAAATAGCATAAGCAAAAAAGGTGACTGATCCCATGAGGTTCTGAGGAAAAGGAACAGGGAAGATGATGGGGATGGAGAGTAGGGCTACCTGGGTGACAACAGTGAATACAAGAAGCTGGTATGTTACAGAAGAAGGTGGGTTTGTAAACAAGTGTCGTTTCATGTGGAGGAGGCAGCATGAAAGAAGACCTTCATGCATCAGGCTGTGCTGTAAACCACAGCCTACTGCTCCTTAGATAATTAATTAATTGGTTTGGAAGATAACACATCGTCTCAAGACCTCCACACATTGTTTCTAATGGGGTTTAGCAAAAGTCTTTTCAAAATCACCAAATATGAGACTCGGAGAAATGCTAAGTTCTTGGGACTCATCCTCTTGAAGAAGGTTTTAGGGGTGTATTTTTTTGTCACCCTAACAAACTCCTCAGACATAGCCCAAAGAAAGAAAGGCCCATGACTCTTTATTGGCTATTTTACTGTTTGAGAAAATGTAGTCTTGATCCCATTTTCACTAAGATCAGTAATAAAATTAAAAAGTGGCTGCTATATTAGCAGAATGTTTTGAGTGTGTGAGACTGCCTGGCTTCAAGAGCAGACATTAGGGATGGAAAAGACATGTAAATCTACACTGTATAGTGTTAAATTTAGGCTGTATTTCCACCTGTTGTAGTAAGAGTAGTCATTAATAGCTCAAAAATGAATTGGCGTTTATTACTTCTGTAGGTAATACATTAAGTATTCAAAGCATTCAAAATATTTTAGCTGGTTGCTTTTTCTCGGTTTTCTTCACTAAGTCCAAAGTGTTTTTTCCTTCCTTAAGAACTGTCTACTGTAGTAGGGGAGAGGTATAAGTTGTCACACATGTTGGTCCATCTTTGCATGTGTTGTGTAGGATAATCACATTGATATTAGCTGATGCAAAGCTGTGAAGTTCCTGACTATCCAAATTCCCAACTCCTGAGTGGTACAAAGGTAACAGATATTTGGTAGCCATTTTAAGAAAATACAAAGTTGAGTCTTCTTTTCTTTAATAAAGTTCTGTTTATTTTCTTTATATATTTTTCTACTACAAAACATATTATCCAACAGTTTCATTGTATTAATTTTCAGTATTAGAACTTGAAGACGCACATACCATTTATTAAAAACAGGCTAGGATGAGAAATAACAAGCAAAAAAGAATCCCAAGACTGAAATGCCAGCCTTTATTATATTTATTGTATGGCTACTTTGGTTTGCAATCTCCTTAACCCCTTTAAATCAAGTGAGTTTTTGACTCAAGAGGGTTTTATAAGAAAGTTAAAATCATGGAGAGAATGTCATGGATTGGCATAGGATGGCTACTTTTCCTTATGTAACAGTATGGAACCAAGACGGTAGCATTTTTTTAGTTTAAAACCAAGTTTCACTAATAATTCTGGAAATTAGACTAGAGCATTGCTTTATTTATAAACATCTGATGTGTCATAAATGTATGTTTTATGTAATTATATCTAAATTTTTCAAACTTGCATTCTGTTCCATATGAAGGTCTCATATGCCAACTTTTTAACTAATGGTATGTTGACTTATTTTTTGGGAAAAAAAATTTTGCTTTTCAAGCTTTGTAAAAAGTGAGGGCGTTTAGGGGTCTTACAGGATTATGTAAACTCATATATTACAATAATAGATATATTTTTTAAGAAATCTAACCAATTCTGTTAAGAAATTCTGACAATTCTTATAGGTTGGAACTCACCTTCATAACCCACTAAAAACATAGTTCACTAAATCAGTAAATACTCTATGTTTGAGCTGTCTGCATATTATTGACTTTTCTGGTTTCTGCAAAGCATTACATCAGAAGTCCCTTCCCCCCATTGTTTTCATACCAGAAAAATCAATTCAAATCTTACATATACAAAGCAACAAAGGTAATCTAACCTTGATATATTTCCAAATTTATAAAATCTCCTTCTTTATTTTGTTGAAGGTCTGCTTTGCAGACTTATCTTCAGCACCTGAGAGTTTTGAGAACTCTGAATAAATAGGAAAACATACTAAACAATAATAGGCTGATAGGCAGCTTATTTAAAATTATTAGGGAATGTGACTAGAATGTTAAGGAGAGACTTTCATTTGAGAAAAAAAAAAAAACCTCAAAGGTAGTAGGCTTAGAAACAAATTCTGCCTTCAAATGTCCGTGCATGGTTCCCTTTAGGAAGCAAAAAGATAGTATGCAAAGACATAGCATTAATTTTAATGGAAGATCAATGGATATGTGCAGAGTTATTTGGTCATTGGGCCCCCACACTAGTCATCGTTTTCACAGGTTTATGCTGGTTTTGCTACTCTGTTCTGTTCCAAACTAACAAGCAAGGCCTACTGACTCTTGTTTTCCATTAAGTATTGACAAAATAACTGAGGTTTGCATATGAGAGGAATAACTCATCTATTTTACTGCCTATTCCACATTTCTTCCTAACACTGCCATTGTCTTGCATTGCTTTTAGCTTCTTCTAAGTTTGCTAAACTTCAGTGACTCAACTTGAAATTCTGTATACTGAAGTTCTGTCACAGGCTATGTCTTTAGCATACTCAGCCTAATTGTCTCTGCTATACCTGAGAATGAGATTGAGGGACATTATTTTTATTTATTTCTTGCTAATATATTCCTTGTAAGGCTTATTTTTTAAAGAACTCTAGCACCTTCAGGTAATGGAGAAGACTTGTAAGTTGGCAAGGTGATAAGTATTGGTTTAGTTGGGGGTAATTTGATGTCTCCATGAAGATTTATTTACATTTATTTTTCCAGTTCATTAACATTTGGAAGTCCAGTTCACACATGCTAAGTAGCAGTTTGCTAGAGTTATGCAATTAAATGCGTATGTTTAGCTGTTCTTCATCCAGGGACATTCAGAAGTGGCCTGGGTTTGTCTTTCCCAATGCCATTGTTCTTAAGCAAAAAGGTCTGTTTTTTTCTGCTCTTCATTTTGTTTAAAGCAAAAGGTACATTGAGAAGTAGACTGGTTCGGTCGAGTACTGGAATGAAAGAATTCTTCCCTGGATTTTTTGGGACTGGGAAGCTGGCAAGGGTGAAGGGACAGAGATTTCAATGGTAAAAAGGATGGGAGAAAGATCTGAGATCTAGGAGAAACTGGTAAGGAAGAGGCTGAATTCAGATGACTAACTGCTAGGTGCAGAAAATAAGCATGGGAAGAGACAATGGATCTGTCTGTGTGGCAGTCAGATGGGAAAACTATGTGAGAAGTTTATAATTTTGGATGCGCTAGTAAGGAAAAAGAAGAAATCAAAATACTGAAGACCGTAGCTGGCTAAGTGAAAAGTCAGGTGGAAACAAGCCAGTGAAGATGTGAAGATGAGAATGAAGTTCCAGAAGTGGGAGAGAGAGCAAAAGAACTGGAATAAGACATAAAAGCAGAAAAAGAAACAGAAAATTCTGTAATACTAGAGCATACTGCCATGCAGACCTTGGAAATGAACCAACCTTTCCATACCTCAGCATTTAGCTGTTATCAATAAATATCTGTGAAACCTGTTGGCTAAATATGCTCCTCACTCTCCTCTGTTGGTGCTCTACAAGGAGTGACCATCTGTTACCATTGTCAAGCCTGACAATAGCGCTGCTGGCAGAAACATACCCTGAAGGTCTAAGTCCTGATCTTAGTGATGAATCCTGTGGTATCAGTCCACTTTTTAAAATACTTGTGTTCATTCTTCTTTGAAGAATATTAAAGACAAGGAAAATGGAAAGGAAGAGAAAAAAGAAGGAAAACGAAAGGGAAGAAGGGGACCCTTTAGTTCTTATTGAAATAAAGTCTTGCTGTGATATATTGGGCGACAACTAAAGTTGATTTTACTAACTCTACTCAACTTCTTCCCTATTTGTGAATATACATTATAACACACTTTATAATTACAAAACCATGTACTATATTTCCTTCCATCAGTATAGGCACTCCCATTGTAGAGATAACTGAGACACAACCAATTAAAGCATGAGGATCCACCACCTTTGAGTGTAAATGTAAATTATCTAGGAATTTGCATTTTACTTTTTGAAAGGCTATTGTTTCCTCACTTCAGCCGAGAGGTGAGCAGTTCTACAAATGAGATCCAGGCTTTTAAGTAGGGCATCCCAAACTGAAATAGTCGTAACATGTGAGAAGTATGTGAACAGTTCGCTTTTGGTGGATTTTCTAGTTTACCACTAGAATTTCCCAGCAATGCAAGGGGATAATATCCTGCACTTCATGTCACTATTCAGTTTAAGAATGAAATGTTAATTAAAATGCATACTGAAACCTCTTTCACTGCATATGTTTTAAAAATAATAATAATAAGGCAGCAAGAATAAAGATGATGGCATTGTTATTAAACTCATCCCACTTTATTCCCACAGATGATGATGAAAGTGCCTGCAGAAACAAAAGATATTTTCACAATCTATGTGTAAGCTACCCTGGAGCCCACCTATACTCTAGACTAGGTCATAGCTGAGAGTTAGTTCTTCAAACATAGTGAAACTCTAAATCCCAGAATAATTTGCTACTTAAAAGCTGGCTGAACATTTATTTTTGAGCCAAACTGGAAAAGTTTGCCTACTGTCTAGAAGTGCCTGCAAAATTTCCAGCTATGAAATTGACAGCCCACTTCACTTTTGATGCTGTCGTCTCATTTTTTTTTAAAGCACTTAAGATACTGCACTTATAATAGGAGAAAGGATCCAAGCAGAGCTAAAGGAGAGGGAAATTGCTTGGGATTGCTGGGGGCTGGAAGCCTTTGCTTCTCTCCGCATTTTCTAAGAGCAATGCCAGGATAACCTTTCCTGTTTTCTGATTTGGAACAAGCATTGAAGAAAAAGTGAAATAAGACCATTTCTTCCTTTACTATCCACAACAGTAAAAAGAATCTTCTTTTGCTAAATTATGTCTTCAGGGAGTTTCAATGGGACATAAAATGTTACAGTTATTTTCACATTCATTTTTGAAGGAACTTGTAAAACAAATCTCTTTAGCGTAACAAGGACTGATTGCTATACAATAGAAGGGCTCCTTTGTCTTTGCTAAAACTCAGAGGTGGGGACTTCTGTTTCTGTGAAGTTTTGTAAAAATCACCAAATGACAATTTCCTCTGAATTGATAACCTGTTGATTAAGATCTTTCTGGCCAGGAATTGTTTTGCTAGACCAAGATAAAAAAACACCGGATTAATCTATAATCCAAAACCAGGTTAATTAAAGTTGGACCTGTGAAGAATAAAGTTAAAACCATATTCTTTTCGTGTCTGTAACCACCAGTGGTTTTCTAAGTTACCAGTTCTGTTGAGGCCACCCTACAGACTGCTACTCTGAACTTTGACTGAGCCTGATGCCTACTTGAATGCATAGATCTCGTTAACACCGGAGAGATGCTGCAGAGCTGGGACCTCTGCTCTTCTCTACAGAATTGCAAAAATTCATTATGCATATCTCGGCTCTCTCTCTTTACTGATTTGTTTTCCTCCTTGAACTGTCGATCCACAAGCAGCTCTGGACAATAGAAACAGCTGAATTTCTTTAGCTCAGACTCTAGGACTTTGGAAGAAAAAACATAAATATACACAAGTATGTGTTGAATAATGTATTTCAAGGGCTGCCAGTGAGCATGACTGTTTATGTTCACTTGCACATTTAACAGACTTTTTTTTTTTAACAAATTCAAACACTCATAATCACATACTTAGTAAATTTACATTTCATGATACATAGAGCTGGCAGAACTAGAGAGAGAAAAGTGGCACATGTATTGCAAGTGACATCCTATAAAGCGTACAAAGTGCTTCTACACACCATATTTAGAAGTTGGTATACAAATAAATTTTAATGTTTCAGGTTCATCTTCTGTAATCCGACAAATTTTTTCTTGTTCAATTTTTTCCATAAGAGGCACATGTCACTAAATATATGGGTTCGGTATCTATACATTTGGGTATTACAGAGCCAAATATTACCCTTTTAGAGTCACTAAGAAGCACCGATGTCCCTGGAATCTTGCTTAAGAATGGAAGAGGTATGTGTCATGTATCCTATTTGCCCCCCGCCTCAGGTTTATGTGAAATAATCCCATTCATAATGGGGTTAGATCTACCAATATCTCTTTAAAAAGTTTTCTTCCTATGTAATATAACAGGAAAAACACTGTCACATTTACTTGGTGTAATGGCTAGAAGCCTTTTTAATTTCCACTTCAGTACATTTATGTCCATCTAGAATGTTCTCTGTTTCAGTATTATGACTTAATGAGCTTTTTTTCTTTCTTTTACTTATCCACTGATGTATTTATGGAGCTCAATCACCTCCCTCTCTGCTTAATTTTTCTATGTATTTTCCTACCAGTAAAACAGTTTCAGGGTCATCCTTCAAACTGGTCCTTTTCTCCTGTTTCCTTCTATAACCTTCTCTCTACCTGTTCTCTTTCAAAGTTACCTTTCCCGACCAGAAGTCTCAATGCTGATTTAACCAGGGCCTAGTGCAATGACACTGTTGCTTGCTTTTCTCTGACAGGTTCACCTTTTGTGATACATTTTCAGTGTCTGTTTGTGATTTTTATGCCGCATCATACTGTCAGTTCATTCATTCTGAGACTATCACATCCCATTTCTACGAAACATTTTGGTCTGATAAGCTTCCAGCACACCAGAGAACTTTTTATTATTAACTCCATGAGCATGACCTTGCATTTCAACCTCTTCCTATTTCTGTTCATCTGCATCTTTTAGTATTAATTTCTGATCTCTTCTGCCCTACCTTCCATATGCACAGTAGCAGCGAACTATATATCATTATGCGTCTAAACTTGTGTCTGATTGAAAGCAGTAAACCAGGTGAGTTTCAAGATCATATTGTTTGAAACTTGATGAGGAACCGCCTTAATACTACTGTCTGAAACACGTGTGCGCTGCTATCCCTAAAGGTACATCTTTGTCAATTTTACAATTTCTATTTTAATTGCAACCCTTTTTCAAGATATATTAGTAGTATATCAAGTGCTACTATATCAAATATATCTAGCCAGTGACTTAATAGAAAAATCCACTACATCATCTAGGGGAAAAAGGTATATTGTCAAAGAAATACATGGATAAGGAAAAATCTCATTGTAGTTTGCCAGGAGAGAAGAAACAGTTCTCACATTGTTTTTATTGCCATAAGAATGCTTTTTTCAGCTGTTTAAAAAACCCAAACAAATAAACCACCAAATCTGTTTTTGGCTACTTAAATATTCAGACAAACCAAAACTTATGATTTTGATGCTAGAATAGATAAATACTGAATAGTATGTAGGGTTTGTATGAAATCAAGGTGATCTTTCCTGTTTTCTATCTGTGGTTGACTGTAGCTTTCTCAAAAACTTAGCTTTTGAGCTGAACTTTTCACAGCTAGATGAACCCAAGTTCTTAACTAAAATTCCAGGGTGATTCTTTCACTGATTTCAGTGTAATGAAGATCAATTAACAGTAACAAGTAAGGGAATTTTTGAAAAAGTGACCAAATCAAAACATCTCTCACATCATAAGAGACAGAGACTACTCAGGGAAAGGGTTAGTTTCCCCCGGCATTTAACAAAAAGACCAATTGACTTTGTTTTGTATTGAAGAGCAATAAAGCAGTGATGACGCAAAGAATAATAATTAAAAAAAAAGACAGAATTCGGTCCAATAATTAGTCTACAATATATAATAATATCATAAATATTATCTGAAGTTTTGTAAGCAGTACTGCTGTGGTAGGGAGTGATTATGCAATCACAGAATCACAGAATATGCTGAGTCGGAATGGACTCACAAGGATCATTGAGTCCAACTCTTGGCAGTGCACAGGACCAATCCTCAAGAATTACACCATGCGCCCAAGAGTATTGTCCAAATGCTTCTTGAACTCTTTCCCATAAAATATTTTTACCAATTAATTATGCATCTCAGAATGTATTTTTAATATAATAAAGGGTATATATTATTTCCACTGTGTTTTGTGTCAACACAATTCAGATAACTTTTTTTCTTTTGTGACTGTTCATATATATTGCACAGAGTTCCAAATTTGTTATTAAAACATTCATGTACTTTGTATAATTTCTTTAGTACACAGGTGTGTGAACTGCCAGTATTACCAAATCTTAAAGTGTTTTTTTAGTTCCATGGCCCAAGGTCTCTTTCGTAGCTTTATATATATATTTCCCACAGAGAAGCAACTGTTTGCATATTCAGCCTAAATAAGCCTTTTAGCAGGCATAAGTTTTGCTTATTCTTGTCAGAACAAAATTAGATATTAATCCAAAGCCGAACAGAGTTTACAAGAAAATAATTTAGACATGAGATTGCAAAGTGCTTTTAAGAACTCCTGTACTATTTCCATATAGAGATTGGTCTCTTAATACTCTGAAGGAGAAGAGCTATAGAATGCACAGTGGAAATATGGGAAATATTTCTTCCCTGTTAATTTATTATGGTGAATTGGCATAATGAAGGATGACAAATAGGTCTTTTTTTTTTTTTCATCCACACAGTGCTTCCCATTAAAACGTGAATATTTTCTGTCTGAGCATCAAGAGTAACACATTTAATTACACAAAAGCCATGTGTCATATGTTGAGAGTGTAATATGAAGAGCAATAGAAAATGTATTGTGTGTTGCTGAATAAAGTGTTAAAGGGACCTACACTTTAAAAGCAGACCCCTGTGGTGTTTGAACTCATTGAAAAAAAGAATATTTTTTTCTTCTGAAAGGTGGAAAAGTTATGTAAAGACTTTGCCTTGAACTTTTCTTTAATCCTGTGGGATTGTACTTGTTGCTGTCATTGTCATTAGAGAGACTGGTATGCTGAAATATCTAAACCTAATATTTAACAATAATATGCTCTGTGTAATATGTCAGTATATAATGGTGCTTTATTGATAATGTATGTAGACATTTCATTGTTCTCAATATGCATATAAAATATTCAGACATATTCATAAGTGCATAATAAAATATATAAATTCAAATCTTCACTGAATTTAATGAAAATAAAATGGATATGAATTTAACCTTGTTTACTTTAATTCCTTATCTAGAAGGTCACTGACGCTTCATAATTTACCATCTCACTTGTTATTAAAAAAGTGATAGTCATCAACATTGCTCATTTGGTAAAAAAACCCAACCCTTTATGAACAGCTTAATGTTAATAAATTATAGTAAAAAACCCCATATTTTTTACATGTTTTATGTAGTTACAGATATTTGATATATTTATTTGATATCTATCTTTTATCAGCAAGACTAATAAAAATAGAGTAAAAATATAGGTAAGATTTCAATAGGTAAACTATGGTAGTGTTAAATATAGCAGTAGTGTTAAGTATAGCATTTTCTTATTTGATTTTATTAAGCATGATACAATTTTCATTGTGTTTATGTCCAGTAAGAAATAAAAATTACAATACATAATGCAACAAAACTAGGTCATCATTATGAACTTTGAAATAAATGCAGTATTGAAAAAAACCCAACAAATAAATTGTGTTCATCTGCAGTTTGCGTACTTTTCATGGCAGCATTTACATATGTTTCAATTCTTTTTACTTGTGTTTCTTTATATGTCGAGACTAAGAAAACAAAATTGTTTGCTTGGTTTGCTTGTTAGTTTTCTTCTTTACCTAAGGAAAGGTTTTTATAAAGGGTACTGAGACTTCAAAAAGAGTACCAATTTGGAGGTTAGTGAGCTCACAGAAGAGCCACTAAGACCATCTTAGGCCAATTTTTTTGTAACGAGAAATTTTGGTAGGATGCATGGAGCACTACTACTCTATTGTTTTCACTGGAGAATTTTTGCCCCAGATTCAGGAATGTTTACTCCTTCATCTTATTTTTAGCTCTTTCTTAAATTTTGCTTCACTGACAAGGGAGAAGCAGCTGTATTGCAGTGACAACATCAGAAACATAAGAGCACAACTTTGATTGCTACCGTAACCTAAACAGATGTGTTCACAGGTCTTGCTAACAGCCTGATTTGTATCTGAATCATTTTTCTTTTCCATCATGTTCCTTCCCTCTGCTTTGTCTTGTTAAAATTAAAGAATCTTATAATTGTAATGCTTATGTGGCGCTACTACTTCATAAACTAGTTAGCTTAAATGAAACTGAAGCTAATATGACAGCACTTGCAAACCAAGTGTCATTTAAAAACTCTTTTTCACTCCTTACATGCACAAGATTACATACAACTTAAGGAACCTGTCTTCTATGTACACAAACACCTGAAATGTTTTATTTTATAGAATAAAATTGTCTTTTCTCAAAGAATCAAACTGTTAAAAAGCTTTACCATCCATCAAGATCTACTGGCACAGAAGTTTAGTAAAGTGGAAGGTTTGGCTTAGCAAAAATAAGCTAACTTAATAGGTCTAAAGACATTGTTTGCTTTTAGTAGTTATTTCACTTTCTTTGCAGAAAGCAACCTTTTTCTATTTTATTGTTCAGGGTCTTATATTTAAAGTGCTTTGTCATGCGTGTCTAGTATAAGACTCTCTATTTTGAGTGCTGACCCTTTGTAGTTCATAAATCTTTTGGATTTATGCTATAATTTTATTTGAAGTCATCACACAAATTGATATATTTTGGCTTAATGCAATTTAATAATACCAATCCTTTAGATCACTAGTTCTTATTCACTTCTTTTGTGTGTCCACATCATCTTTTAGTGCCTGCATTTAATGATTTTCACTGGATCTGAGTGTATTAAGTGAATGTACTACTACATAACAGCAGGAGTCTATCTGACTGCTTTAGCAATCTCTCTCTAAAATGCAGGAATCAGATTCATGTTATGAAACCAGAAACAGACAGCATTTGAGATCAAGCCAATGTTTGAAGGTCAGAAAAATGGGAGTTACAAACCCAAAGAAAATGGGGGAACCCAGTCCACCTACCCATGTAGAGCCACACAGTCAGTAAGGTGTGAGTGCCAATGGAAATAGCAATCTATGGATGACTGTGAATGAAGTTTGTGCATTTAAAAGGATTGCTGATGACACCTCATGAGCAAGGTGCTCTTCATTGAATGGAATAACCCTGTTACGAGAGGGTGGTGTGTGCTGTGCAGTGCTCGTGAGGCTGAAGGGAAACCCTGCCAGCAGTGTGAGGGGCATGAGTGGGTGAGCTGAAGCACTTGAACGGCCAGATGTGAGGATGGTTTTACAGCCTGACAAGGCACTGCTCAGCTGAGAGAGGCCATCACAGCGCACCTGAGAGAGAAATTCTACATTTACGATCCATATAACAGGAGGGTGGTTTTGCCCTCACCATTTCTTGACAAGTTAACAACTAATATTGAATGGTTTTATTCTGTGTAATTAACACAAAGAATGAAGGGTATTAATTCAGTGGTGTGTACTGCTACAGTGAGATATATTAGGCTTAGACAAAAATGGCAGTGTGGAAAGTCACTGATATCCTTGAATGCACAGCAGCTACCTAACCCCATGTACCTATAAACCCATGTAGCTGCTGCTGCTAGATCAAACAAATCAGAGAATTTTCTCTTGCAGCCTGAATTGAGTTGCAATGTTCTCTGTAAAATTTCAGGGGTGCTTACTTTTATTCTAAATGATAATATTTCTTTGTGACTGTTAAAAATGGTCAATCTATTATGTTTATTTTGTGTTATATAGTGCCTTTTTATGTGTGTCTCACTTTGTAACTGTTCATTCCTTTAATATTTAGTACCATCATATGAAAGCATTACAGTAACACAACAATCAAGGCAGAAAGCATGCTTTTTGAAACATAGTGACAGGCACAATAAATACTTATTTTTCATATAACAGCATGAATGTCTTCTTGAAATAATTATATAGAGTTTTCACCAAAGATGTGATACGCTGCTGAAATAAGTTCACTAGAGCTTATTGTAAATGGTATTTTTGTGGCTTACTTCCTTATGCTTTTGTCATTCTACACTTGATTTATAAAGAGATTCATGGAAAGTCATAATTATTTTAAGAAGGCAGCAGGGAAAGTGTTCTTTCAACATGTCTATAAATCTTTACTTATGCTCTACAGAGAACTCTGCTCTCCATGTCTGCTTTAGCAGTGTAAGAGGAGTATATCATAATGCCCTGAGTTGTCAGAGATTTGGGAATCTTTATAATATGAGATCAAAAGTGGAGGCAATTTCATTGTTATAGTCCTGGCAACAAAGAAAAAAGGATGCCAGTTCAGTTGGCACACTGACATGATAGCAAGGGTATGCTCTTTTGTAGAGTTAAAATACTTGTTGGATTGGAATGTGTGTGTGTGTGTGTGTGTGTGCGTATATATATGTATGTAGAGACATGCATATGCACACACATAGGTATAGCAAAGAAGCTAGTAAATCTGAGACATAAAAAAGGAGATGACTACTGCAAATATGGACAATTTTAGGGATAATATTTTGAGGGAATGCAAAACATAAAATTCTCCCTCTCTGAATGGTAAATAGCTGCCTTTCAGAAGAAAAAACTGTTGCTCCTGATGAAATCCACAGCAGATAGCACTTGGGCTATTGCTTTTCATTCTCCTAAGCACACATTTTCGAAAGACAATTTTCCTTTTCTTTTTCTCTTCTGCAAGGAACTATCCCTTTGTAAGGCTTACAGCCTATAAGAGGAAAGGCATAGTTCTGGTGGTTATATAAGGATGCAGATTTCTTGTGAAGATTAAGGAGTCTTTTTCATGGAAATTTGGAGAAATGTGCAGAGAAATATTTGGGCATTTTTTAGTTGCCGCTAATTCTGCTTTGGGTAGTGGTTAAGCTAAATAATTTTTTTATGGTACTTCCCCTTGTTTTTAAAAACCTCCTATGAGATAACAGTGGTAAACAAAAACACCTGAAAGCTATTCATCAAAACCACTTTGTTTTAAGAGCAACACAGTATTTACTGCTTCTGTTTACGTACAGTCACCCTACGGTCACTGTAAAGAACTAGTTGGTCAAGAATGGATCTGTCTGTAGTTTTAGTGGGTTCTCTGCAAGACAGGTGCATTACACATTAAATACTGTATTCTGTGTGCATATCTTAGAATCAGAGAATGGGTAGCGATGGAAAGGACCTTAAAGATCATCTAGTCCCAAGCCTTTTGCCTTGGGCAGTGATATCATTCACTTGATTCAGATTGCTCAAGATCTCATCCAACTTGGCCTTAAACACTTTCAGGGATGAGGCATCCCCAGCTTCTCTGGGCAACCTGTTCCAGTACCTCACCACCCTCACAGGAAATATTTTCCTAACACCTAATCTAAACCTGCCCTCTTTCAGTTTAAACCATTTCCCCTTGTTCTGTCACCATGTAAAATGTCCATTTCCTTCCTTTTTGTAAGCTCCGTTATGGTACTGGAAGGCTGCAATAAAGTGTCTCCAGAGCCTTCCCTTCTCCAGATAAACAACCCCAGCTCTCTCAGCCCATCTTCATAAGAGAGGTGCTTCAGCCCTCTGATGATCTTCAAGGCGCTCCTCTGGACCTCCTCTAACAGGTCCATGTCATTCCTGTGGGGACTCCAGAACTGGATGCAGCACTCCAGGTGGGGTCTCACGAGGGAAGAGTGGAGGAGGACAATCACCTCCCGCGGCCCATTGCCCACTCCTCTTTTGTTGCAACCCAGGATGCAGTTGGACTTTTGGGCTGTGAGAGGCCACTGTTGGCTCATGCCCAGCTTTTTAGCCACAAGAACTCATGCCATATTAATGATATGAGTTGAGAATGAAATAAAAAGACCTTGAAATAATTTATTTGTTGGATTCTGTCACAAAGACATTTCATTTCATTCTTTATTTTTAAAAAACAGAAGATCTAAATAATAAATAAATATCTAGAGAAAGTTGTAAAGGTAAAAATTAGGATGGTCAGAAAATAAATAGCTGGAGTGTCAATATATTTTTGATGAATTCCAGTCTACAATTTTCAGACATGCCAAAAAAATTGGATATGTTTTAGTTGTTATATAAAGAAAGCTTAATCCATTGTTATTTCCTATATTTAATGTATAGCTGTCTTTATTGTCCTTTTTTTTCCCCCCCATTAGCAGTATGACTAAGAAAAACTAAGTTCTGTCACATTCTTGCCTCATCTTTGTTTGTTTATTTTTTAAGTATGTAGCATAAGTATGTATACTTTCTGAGTGAAAAGTTTGCAATAAAATCTGTTTTATTTACACTGGGGTAAAATCTAGGAGTATTCTTTAATGCCGTTCTTTCATAATGGTGCTGCAACTGAAAAAAACCCGCCAACATACATGTAGGATATTTATTCTGCAGATTAAATCCCTTACTATTTTTGTTATGCCAATAAAATATAAACAAATAATAATTTTGCTGAGGCATGATATACTTAACTTGACAGTTTAGGAAAATTTGTAATCTTCTGGTTGTTGCAATATAATGTATTTAGAATACTCAGTATCACAGCATGAAATTTTCCTCTTTGTAAACTGAGTAATAGCCTTTCTTTACTAAAGGTCCACACACGAAAATTTTTTTTTATAGCAAATTTTTAACAAAAATATAATGTCAATTATTTCCTGGTGCCAGGTATAAATATGTTGTAGAGTTTATCTATACTTAAATTAAGAAAATAATATTATGACTATCAAAAATATTAAATACATAACTAATCAAGTAAAAAGAATGAATTTTGTTATTTTTCCTCTTCTAATTTTCAGAAGCTTTCAAAAATCTCAGTAGATAATGAAGCAGCTGTTACAGTCCTTCTTCAGGACTGTGCAGCTTTGATGCACCAAAACACAAACGAGTTATATCATGTAAAGTACCTTTGGCCAATTAATACCCAACCCAGCTACTGCCAAGGCAGGGAATTTGTCTCCAAAGACACTTGATTGACTGCTAGAAAAAGTAGAGAGAGAAAGAAGCACTTGACATCAGAGTAGGGCAGAAACTTGTTTAGTTGGTTATTTTTCCATGTTCCTTAAAGAAAGATCATCATGTGTTTCACTGTCTCAATCAGAATCTTTTTTATATCAAACTTAACTACATTCAGACATAAAGTTTTCCTTTTTTCTCGAGATGCCAGCCTCGTATAGGACACATGAAACTGGATATCTTGTGGATATAAGTCTATATACTGGTCGCAAATCTTAAAACTGAAATAACAGCTTAGATCAGTCTTAGCCCTGATAAAGACAATAGGTAGAATTAAATCTATCCACCTGAGGATAATGGTGTAGCTGCCATTCCGGTTAGGACACAGCCCTTTTCATACTCCAGATAAATGTGCCAAAGAGGTATTTGTTCATTATGGTGCAGAATTGTTACTGGACAGATAACTCACCAAAGTTAATGGGAATTGCATTTGTCCAAGGACTATGTACATGACACCTGTGTTGAACTAAGATATTTCCGTCTGCTCTCAATTCTAAGTACTCAGTTTAAAAAAAAACCAAAAAACCCTCAAAATACTACAAACTTTGCAATATATTTTCCTTAATTTCCATCTAAGTGATGTTTTTCTTAATTAAAAAAGTACAACCCGATTATATTTTGTATGTGTGGGTAGTTGAATATATAAACAGAAGAGAAAAGCCTTGTATTGAACCATAACAGGCTTTCAAAGCAAATTCAAAGAAACAAACATCATATGTCATGATTTTTCTCTTTTTTAAAGTGACATACCAAGCTGTTCAAGTTTGGCTTTTCATTCCTCTGGTAGTAAGATAGCTGCTATGTTCTCTAGCTCTCCCCTCTACATGATTTAGGCAAGATTACAGTGTGGTGCATTTAAAATGGAACTGACAACCAGTTCAGAGAGAGGAAGAGTGGGTTTCTAATATGAAAAATTGTCTGCTTCCTTGAATTTTACCAGTCATGTCATGTTACATTAGACAGAGTAATAGAACATTAGCTGTGTAATGAGACATGACTGCTAAAATGTAAAGGAGAACACACTTGCAGATTGACTAGTCCTGTTGAAAGTGATAGCTTGCATCTAATCTGCAACACTTATAGATATTATGCAAACCAGCTGTTTGTGAATTCTAGATCGTTTGGAAATTGAAAGAAATGTCAGATACATTATAAGCTTCTGAAAATATTTCTGTATCTTACTTTTTGTTCCTAGATAAAAAGAGGTTTTTGAGAAACATAATTATAAGTTATTTGCATTTTAATGCTTGACAGTTTTCTTAGATCTTTGGGCCAGAATTTCAATTGAATTATGAGGGATTTTGTTTTACTGAAGTCAACAGAGTTTCAGACATCTGAACAATTTTAAAACTACTCTTTCTTAGAGGTGCAATGGCTTAAAGTTTCACAGTACTTAACAATGTAGTGGTTAACAATGTTGGTCCAAAATAATTTTCACCTTGTTATGAGACGATGTTTCATTGCAACTAAAATATTTCATAGGATGTCTTCAGAGAAATTGTATCAGGAAAGAGGAAGGTAGAGATTTTAATTTCAGGTTATTTTGAGTGAAGAACTGAGTAAAGACCTGACTCTTGAACTTCAAGGTCTGAGGCATGCTCTCTAACCATTGAGTTGCCAGTTATACTAAGGCATGCTAGATGTTCTCTTCTGTTCCATGACAGGTAACAAGTTTTCTTTCTTTTCCCCACTCAACCACTAGCAAACAAGAATGAATTGCAGACCCTTTATATTTTTTGTGTGCTGTGTTTCTGCATTTCAACCATATCATGCAGCAATTCAAACCAGCCATTTCAAAATCTGAACATTTCTAATATTTTTTCTTTGTAGTACTACTGCTTGTCACAACAATGCTCTGTATCATGCGGGAAACCCTTAGAACTTGATCACATCCGTAAGTGGCATTTTGTGTCTGGAAAGAGAGAACAAAATGGTTGGCATGTCATAATAGACCCTCAAGATCTTGGCACTAGATTTATGTTTTGACTGTGTTGATTAACGCTGACGCAATAAATTATGAAAATAACCCTAGCAGTAAGAATATAAGATTCATTTGCTCACAAGAAAGAACGTTTAAAAATGGAAAGATTACCCATATGGAAATGTACATCTAGAGAAAGTCAAAAGATGGAAGTTTCTAATGCTATCAAATCAATCTGTTCATTATGTCCCTTATATTTATTATTTAGAAAAGAAATTCTACTTTCGAGTACTCCAGTTTATTCAGAGTGCTGCCATTTTATTAAGATATATATGCTAGGCAAACCTAGCTTCCTCTGAAATCACTTGGAATAGTCAATCTCATAAACAGCAACTCAGAACAGGAAAAATAAAAACAAGAAAAAAAGAGATTGATTTTTGCAATGCTGATTGAAGATGGACATTTAGAAAGAAAATGGAACTGACTGAGTCTATGAACTGTTATGTATGTAGTTTTAGTGAAAGTCTCTCATTTATTATTACTGTGCAATTACAGTCTTATATATCTCTACCAACTATAATTTAGCATCAGTGTAGATGAATTGCCAATACTTGGCTTCCTCTGAGCAGAAAATACCAAATTGCTGAGCTGAATTATATTATCAAGCAATGTACAAATTTTTAGCTGTTCTGTCTTTATTTGCAGCTCAGGAATGACATTGCTAAATCTCCACATGGTATCTTGAAAGAGTATCCTTTTATGACTATATTTTTCTCACATATACTTTTTATTTAAATTGAAGTTGTCTCAACTTACATTTTTAATAGCACTGAAATCCTTTGGGTTCTTGTTAGATGGAATCTAAGCACAAAATTCTCTCATCTGCTCTGCTGTACAGATCTTTGAAGGGTAAAGAAATCTCTTTTATATTTGCAGTTGTGTTTACAGACTGATATGCTTATGTCTTTACATTGCCAAAATTACAAAGTTTTATATATGCAGTTGCAGTCACACTCAAACCAAAAAAAGAAAAATGAGAAGGAAAACTACTATATGATTTCTTGAGATCCTGGTTTACACTTCTGCAGGCACAAACTTGTTAGAATTTGTATTCATAGAATAGATATTTCTTCAAGTTCTGATAGGTTTCTTTGGGGATTTGTTTTTTTGTTTTGGGTTTTTTGTGTGTGTGTATGTTTTTTTTGTTTTTGTTTTAGTTTGATTTTTTGAGGTTTTTGTTTGTTTTTTTGTTGTTGTTTGTTTTTGTTTTCTTTTTTTCTTTTTTTTTCCCCTTGGAGGGGAGGTGGAGTGGTTTGGGTTTGGGGTATTTTTTATGGTTTTGCATCGATCTTAGTAGAAGACTTGCACTGGAAACAGGTCCAGAAGTAGGACTAATGACTGGACTGTGTTTAGGACATAGGTAATGTAGTTGCAAAGATAATTTTGTTGTAAAAATATGGCTCCAAAAGACTGTATGCCTGGCCTTAGTACTGGCAACACAATTTTTTTACGACTTCTCAATATAGATTTCATCATGGATGGTATTTCAATATACAGAAGCAGAATTTTGGACCTGTATATGGCAGCTCATCAAAGCCAAGAAGGAAACCCTTTATAGAACCTGTATGACTTCTGATGCTGACCAGAAATAGGCTAAATATAATGTCTAAACTAAGTGAGAGTTAGAGACAGCTGTCACTTGTAAAAAACAAAGAAATAATAAAAATTATTTGGGAAAAAAAGGAGTCAGGATATTGAAGTTATTAAGCAATATAATTGCATTAACACTTTTCCATCTGAAATCTCATTGTGATGTTGATGATGAGGTTGTCTGTTGTTATTATTATTTACACAGGTAGATGTGCACACACTTTAATTGCAGGGGATTCCATTGTAGGATTACTAATGAAATATGCAGTGACTTTTGTGGGAGCGTAATATCTTACAAACCGCCATACAATACAGAGATACAGAGTCCTTCTCACAGCAGGCAACAAAATAAAACAAAAAACAAATAAAAATTCTGGGCTACATAATTGAAGTTCCTCTTCATTATTCTGACATTAAGTAGCCTCAGGCTTTAGAATCTGCTCAGTTGTATGAATCATTAAGATTTCTGTTGGACCAAGGAGAAGATAGCACCTCATTGTACTTTGTCGTTTGCAAGATTTTAACAAAATAACATCTGCTATCTTAAATTGTGGATGACTTAATTTTTAAACACTTGTTCCCAATCTTTAATTTTCTGCAAAACAACCTCATAAATTATTAATTCATCTATATTTCCTCAAGGCAAGCTAGACTTAAGGTCCTTCATAAATATTTAAGAATTCAATTGCAAAATAAACAAAAACTTCCCCTTAACTTTTAATTGCAAGTTCCCAAAACCAACAGCAACATCATCAGTAACAGTAAAGAGAAAGACTTCAGGAAGAAGCATTTGTTTTTTATGAAAGGATCGAGCCATTTTAAGTTGTGAAAATTCAATATGCTTTTTCACCTAGTTTGCAAAACATGCATTTCATTAGCAACAAACATCAGAAAAAAAGAGCCAATGTTCAAATATAATCCACTCTTGACTTGAAAATCTCCCCAGTGGTTCCCAGGAACATGAAGTGCAGCACATATGTACGCTTGTGTAGGCATACACATTCTCCAGGCATACAACTGTCTGTATTCGTATGGTGTGCTATCCTGGTCCAAATCTGAGTTGCTGTTTAATTCTGGCCCTGGATCTGAGAAGTGAAGCGATCTCAAGCTTCAGGGCTAGCCTAACATAATTTCAGCTGCCAACTCCTCCTCTTTACCCAAAGGAATTGCACTAATAATTATGGATCACTGCATTTGCTGTTTCTCACCCCCTCACCAGAGCAGTCCTCTTCTCCTAGGAAAAACAGCTCTCTGAACCTCTTGGAGTGATGCAGAGGTCACAGCAAAATGAGCAAACTGAGTTCTGTGAATGTAACAAATATATATGTATGTATGTATATATATATATACTATTTTCTTTTGTAAAAAAGTGTACTTTTCCATTAAATTTGTAGGCATTTCCCCCCATATCATACATGAGAAAAATACTTTAGAGTCATATTTCAACATTGTCATGTTTCAGGATTGTTTGAGTTAAATCAAATTTTGAAAATATTTATTAGTTGAATTTATGTGGTTTTTGGCATAAAATTATATTTAGAAATAGTTTTTTTCATCCCCTAAGATAAAATTGATAAATAACATTGAAGGGTCAGGTGATACCTTGCTTCATTTAAGAAATAATTTTACAGAAACAGTAATTACGTAAAAGTTTCAGTCATTATTCCAAAGGAAGAAAAAAAAAAGATTCTGCCATAAAATGCAAAAACAAAGTGTTAGCATTTTCATATTTCCTCTAGAAATAAAATATTCCTGTAAGAGGTAAAACTTGATTAAAAATCCAAGTATGTGTGCAAAAATGGATAATTCTAAATACTTTGCATCATATGGAAGGGCTTCAGCTGTTAACCACTTTTGCTGTTTCCTTTCCCTTCCAGTCTCACACAGATCATTTTTGCTGTTGCTCCCCACAGGTGTGGATTCACAGGTTATGACTACGCTCTCATCATTTCCAGCACTGTCCAAAACTAATTCCAAGGAAGCATGCAAAATACAGGGATGTGAGAGTGGAGTAAGGGAGATTTAAAAGAGGCTCATGAAAGTACTCCCCCTGCCTTGCCATATGGATATTGATTTCTCTCCCTCAGGCTGAATATAATTGCCTACTCTAATTTAGCATTGATCTACCCACCCAAGTTTCTTAAAGCACTGCACAGGCATCAATTAAATTGTTCCTAATACCACCTTTGTGAAGTAGGATGGCTATAATTATTCACACTTAGAAGATGGTGAGGGGTGAAAAGTGATTCGTTCTGAGCTATGCAATGAAACAAACCAGGATTAAAGCATGAGACAATTATATCCTGCCATGTGCCCATTATCAGATCATTCAGACTTTTTCTGAAGGCAAAATATTTGTTCATCTAATGACTTGGGATTTCAATGAAACATACCTGGTTAGATAATGAGTGTACTATCCCTGCTGCTGATCATATCAAATGTGTCTATTGCCTTCATTTCTCTCCTTTCTGGATTTTTTCCGCTGTCTTTTTTTTTTTGTGTCTTTTTTTTTCTTCCATCCATGCCACTTAAAATGTAAGAGGCTTTTATTTCCTATGGTTCAGTTCTTGGCACTTGACTGTTGTTTTTATCTTGATAAAGACTTTCATGCATTATTACATGCAAGAAATAACCTCTTGCTGTTGAGGATAACAAACATGGCTTCACTGTTCTGCTTTCTAATGTCATTTTATTTAGTAATTCAAGAAAAATCAGCTAGGGTGCTGATGAGGAATGCAAAGTAGAAAGTATTTCGTATGCACATCCAAGAGTTCAGGAAAATTAAAAGTTCTAGCGTATTCATTATGAAAGTCCAATACTAAAGCAACACATGGGTTAGCAAGTTCTTTGAGTCAGATAGTAACAATAAAATGAAGTAGGACTGGATATCAGATTTAATTTAGACAGCTTTTCTATACAATATATGACTTGTAGTCGATGAAGAGAAAAGCACAAACAAAAAAAAACCCTCACCTACTACACTATTACAAGGCTTGTAAACTGCATAAGGGCTACCATTTACAGATATGTTCAAATGTGAGGAGGACATGATCTGTAACCTGCTGATTCAAGCTTTATCTGAGAGAAAATCATATTACTATTGGAAAGCTGTATGATATGTACAAACTTTAATTATCAGCTAGGCTACGCTACCCAATGCTCACACAGAGAAACCACAGGAATGTCGATAACTCAGTATTTATTATTTAATCTCATTTTACTACACTACTTGATTTGAACAATGTTAAACCATTGGATTTTTGGCCAAGACTTTCCTACTTCAAAGAATCCCCTCTGGGTGGCACTTAGGGCCGTGGGTTAGCTTTAAACATGTTCATAATATGATCTAAGTTGCTTTAGGTTTCACTAATAACACTCTAGAAAATTAGGGATAAAGAATACAATTCCTTAGGTTGTTCTGAAGTGTACATTTTTCAGCACAGGAAATGGAATAGCAAGTAATGAATTCACTCTTACTTCCCGATGCAGTGAAGTGATGGAAATTTGGCAGTTTCTTTCCTCAGTCCCTCACAAATATGCAACCTATGATAAAAAAGGCGTGGTACTTTTTATTTTATTTTAGATTTTTGTCTGTGTGTGTTTTTTTTGCTTGTTTCTTTTCATTTGGTTTTGCTTCGAATGGGACCTAGCTAATAGGCTTTAGTTTAAGGACATTAGTTCATGGCTGAGGCCTTCTCATGAAGATAATGAATTATGAAGGATCAAAGAGTTGAAGGTCAAGTTTTTACTTATGCCACTATATCCACAAATATATAGTGTCTGGGCATCCCTTATCTATATGATGATATTTTCTACTGTAAGAAGCTTGGACTCTTTAATTGGTCCATGCATTGGGCCTTGGGGCACACTGTCAAATTTGCCTACCGATAGTCTACATAGAATCACAGAATCACAGAATATGATAACTCAGAAGGGACCAATCAAATCCAATTCCTGGCCCTGCCCCAAGAGTCACACCATGTGCCCATGAGTCTTGTCCAAACACTTGAACTCTGTCAGGCTTGGTGCTGTGACCACTTACCTGGGTGCCCTGTTCCAGTGCCGAACCACCCTCTGGGTGAAAAACATTTTTCTAATAGCCAGCCTAAACCTCTCCTGACATGTACAGCCTGTTAAAACAGCATTGTGAAGGAAGTATATCTATTTTATATGCTTATCCATCTTACAACACAGGGAATCATGTCTGACATGAAACAGAGAAAATACAATATTATCCCAATCTGTCAGTATTTACTGCATTTTATGATCTCCGGGAAACATATCTGATTCCCAAGTTGCTCAATTACCATAAAGCTCCAGCATGAAGTGCTTAGTGAAGCAATTTCTAGGCATGGGTGCTGTTTCTCCATGTCACCAGCATCAGCCCAAAAGAGAAGAAAGCTTTTCTATTAAATATTGGCTTCCTTGCCTGTGTTTACACTGCCTTTTCCATTCTCTAGGCATGGAGAGTTAGTACTGCCCTTACACAGATGTTGCTGTCCTGTCTACCCTGAAACTCTATGGAGCGAGTAGCTTCTAAAGTAACTGGAGTAGGAGAGTCAATATTGCACACGAATTTGTCATATTACTTCCACTGTCACTTTTCCTGTCAAGTAACAGTAAGGTTTGGGGACATATATTATCAGTGCTCAAAAATAGCACACCTTTTTAATATGCTATTTAGAAAGGGATCTGTACCTGTAGATGCAAAAAAATGAGATATTTACTATTGTTAATTTTCCATTTGCAGAATGAAATGGGGAGTTTATGTATGTATATCTATATCTATCTACACATGCAAAGGGAAGAATAAGTAACTAAAACATAACAAGTACTTTGTAAAAAAGCAGCAAAGAATATTTGGCTTTTTGGTATAGTCCAGGAGGTAAGGCAGATAATAGCTTTCTCTGATAAAAGTTTCCCAGTCAAAGAAAAACATTTAACATCAGCAATACCTGAAGCCCATACTGTGCAACTTTAAGCATCACCTCAGTGGTGCAACAGTTGGACATATTCATAGGGGCTTTTTGATAACCCCAGGACATAATGTATGCTCTGATCATTTACAAGAAATAGGAATGCTTTTCATATGCATGACCTACCACGCATTTTAACTGGAAAAGGAAAGGTACTTATCAAGATAACACTGACAGGTGGCAGAGCAACTTGAACAGTAAAAGATAGAAATTCTCAGCCAGAGGGTGGCAAGAGAAAATGAAATAACGCTGACTGGTGTAAGTTGATACGTTTCCACTTACAGTATCCTGCTTGTGTGAAATAGGACATTTGGAGTGATTTGGATTGATAATGCTGATAATTCTTATTTCCCCCCAACTGGAGTTCCTTAATTTTCCTTGCAGCATCTTTTCACACTGATGCATGCAATCATGCTTTGTGCAGCAACATTCAGGATAACTTTAGGATGAAACAATTGAGAATAACAAGAATTTCCTTTTCTGCTGGTGAAAGAAAAATCATTAGATTATGAATCATGTGCCCCCAATGAATCTGTTTAAATGAAGACAGGTATTTTTCAGACACACTGAGTCATAGTTCCCTTTTATATAATTTTCGTTTTGTCACACTTTTTTTTTTCACCTTCTTCATGACCTGGATAAGCTAAACATGACTCAAAAGTGGTGCATTATCCTTAGTTTAAAATAACTTCACTGCTTTATACTTTTTCACCACCAAAAAATATAAGAACCCCAATAAGAATCACAGAATCACAGAATATGCTGAGTTGGAAGGGACCCACAAGGATCATTGAGTCCAACCCTTACACTTGCACAGGATCATCCGCAACAGTCACACCATGTGCCTGAGATTACCATCCAAAATGCTTCTTGAACTCTGTCAGGCTTGGTGCTGTGACCACTTCCCTGTGGAACCTGTTCCAGTGCCCAGCCACCCTCTAGGTGAAAAAACTTTTTCTAATACCCAACCTAAACCTCCCTTGTCACAACTTCAGGGCATTCCCTTGGGTCCTGTCTCTGTATCCCATCCAGTCTTGTGTCCAAGTCATTTATGAAGATGTTGAAGAGCACAGGACCTAACATGGAGCCCTGTGGAACCCCACTAGTGAAAAGGCACCAGTCTGATGTCACCCCATTCACTATTACCCTGTGTGCTCAACCTGTGAGCCAGTTCCTCCCCTCCACATGATGTGTTTTTCCAGCTGTGTGCTGGACAGTTTGTCCAGTGATACTGTCAGAGACAGTATCATAAGCTTTACTGAAATCCAAAAACATTGCGTCAACCGGCTTCCTTGTTCAGCTAGGGGGGTTCTCATAGAAGGCAACCAGGCTGGATAAGCAGGACTTTCTTCTCATGAAGCCATGCTGGCTGTGACCAATGACTGTGTTGTCTTTCAGCTGTTTTTCAAGACTTCCCAGAATAATCTTCTCCATAACTTTACCAGGCACTGAAGTCAGACTGACGGGCCTGTAGTTTCCAGGGTTCTCTTTCTTGCCCTTCTTGAAAACTGGAACAGTGTTCACCAGCTTCCAGTCATTTAGATCTGAGCTTTAAATGATCTCAGGGTGGGGGAGGGGGGGGTTGTGTTATTGTTGTGGTTTTTGTTTGGTATGCTGTTTGGTTGGGTTGGTTTTTTGGGTATTTTTTGAGAGAAGGCAAGTATTTGATAGATGTAAAGAGATAACTTTTCATAAATATTCACTTCTTCAGTCTTACTGCTGTGTAATGTAAATGTGTCATTAAGATTACTTGAAAATATCATCAACACAGTTTAGATGTTTTGGCCTATTTTTCTAAATCAAAATAGTTAGAATCTCAGCATGTACAGCACCAGTAATCCCTTTGACAGTTATTTCAGATTTGCAGTTCTTTTGTTTTGGTGTGAACTACAGCAGCCCATAGCCCCCTGAGAAAATAGGTAAATTTGACCCCGAACATTTTCTTAAGTGTCTAAATTAATCAACAGTACTTCAGTATTATGTCAGTATCAGTGGCAACAAAAGGTCAGATTTAAACTTGTTTTAAAGTTCTTTTTAACATCATATACACTCGTTGACGTGCACACATGTACTATAAATACACAGATGTCTCTTGACAGATAACTGGTTGCTTTAATTATCTTTCAACAAACAAAAATTGTTTAAAAATACCTCTGTATTATCTGATAATATATGGGATTTGCTGCAGTTTGTATTAAGCACAAGTTAATCTCTCACAAAACAATGTTTTACCAAGTCTCAAGGTTGGCTGTAGGACACAGTATTTTAGCTAATATCACTCAGGAGATCAGTTATTTCCCATTGTGATTCTCAATTGGCATCTTGCAGTGAGCTTGTTTACTGCTCTGCAGCAGAATGGATTGTCTGTCGTTAAGTAGAAAAAAGCTGCATAAAAATAGTGTTAAGTCTCTGGTTTAAACTGACAAATTCTAAGGAAGTCTAAATTAAAGATAAAGTATCAGAACAATACCTTTTTTCTTTTCAGTAGTATTACCTTGCAGTGAGAAAGGAAGATAGCACAGGCAATAGTTTTTGTCTAACTACTACCTTGTTAGTCAGAAAACTAAGAGCTTTTACAAGGTCCTTGTTTTTCCTTTTCATATTTGAACTAAACAATGTAAGTGGACGAGTACTTGTAGGCCAGCTTTTGGTACAATTATAATTTGAAATGATTGAGTTATAGGAAGAATAGTATTTCTAATGGAGACGTTGACTGAGCAGCTGGGCAGTGCATTTATAATACTGTTAAGATGATAAAATCAGTTTTTTCAGAAGAGCCAGCCTTCTTGACTTGAGGGGTATTGGATTAACTTTTTTTAAAGGCACTGGTCTGACATTAGTATTAAAAATCTGGTACAATGACATTTATGCTTTATCTGTGTCAACCGAATCCTTAAAGACAGGCAGTAAGAAAAAAAACCAAAACATTTATACATAAAATTAAAAAGCAAGTATGCCAAAACAGACAGGAAGAAAGGGACATATTCTGGTTGCTGAGATCAGAACAGATGGATGAGTGACAGGGGAAAAAGTGCTCTTTGAGGAGGGTGACTACAGAGAAGATGACATCAAAGGAAGGTGGGCATGCCTGTGAAACAAAACAGGAAAAAAGTCTCCAGAAGGTCTAATTAAGAGACAGAACAAAGAAAAGTAGTATTTGTTGGGTAAGTTACACATCTAGGAGAAGAATTAAAAAATAAAATTTTATTTCAAGGCAATATTATACATTTTGGTATTCCTATGCAGAGAGAACCTAAAAATGAAGAATAAATACAAAACAATTCAGATCACTCCAAACTCTTAGCTTCACAGTAGGACTAGACTAACAAACCCAGCCCTTTCTCACCAGCCCCATCTTCTCCCAGTAATGTTTTCAGGCATATGGAAGGCTGTGTTGGTCAGAAGACAAACTCCTGAGCAGCACGTATGAGGGAAAGAAAAGTCTTTGTATGCTTATCCAATTGAAAAAAAAGAAAACAGTTTCTACCAGTTACTATTCTACTCTCAGACTGAATCACCTAGTGTAGACCACTCAATTGCTTAGACACTTTTTATGGACAGTAGCCAAAAAAATAGCACCTCCAGCCACTAATGTTCCAATTTATTTGTGGAAACATCTTTCTACGGTGACAACTATGGTCCTAAAACAGACATAATCGGCAATGTAAGGTGAAGGGATTTGAGTCTATGCTTCAGATTTAGCTAATTGTCCTTGCTCTATGTCACTATGTTTACTCAGAACCTCAGTAATAGTATCATTTTTTCTATGAAGCAATTCTTCTCAATAAAATTCTATCCTTGTGAAGCTGCACAACTTCTGCACAGGCTCTGCATTGAGTAGTCGCTATTTTTCAACAAGGAAGTGGGTTGAAGCTACAGAGAAGAAAGTTTGGCTTCTATTTTCAAAGCCTGAGGCTCTGGTCTGCAGTCAAAGCCAAACTCTCACTGCTTGAGTTGTGCAGTGTTTAAATAAAAGTACTCTCCGTGTTAAATTCAGGCTCTTCATGCCATAGCCATGAAAATAACATACTGTGCCTGGGAAGTGCCTGTAGGGATGGAGTTGTGCTGCTGGAAGCAGGTGTGTGCATACAAATGGCAAGCAGGGAGAAATAGGCCCTCAGAGAGCAGTGGACTTTTTGTGGCTCCTGAAGACCATGTGGCTCAGTGGTTTAGTTGTTGTTGTGGGTGGCTGGAGAAATCCACCATCTTCTGCATACATATCCTAGGATTTAGAGAATTTTTCTTCATATTTTCTGGCTAATTTTTCATAGGAAGATTAAAGGCACAAATAAAATGCTGTCACTGAACTAATGTGACCTAATTTCATATCTATTTATGAATAGGTATTGCATGTTGCTCTTATTGAAATTAATAAACACATGTTAATAAGAATTTTAAGTCTTGAAGAGCATAGCTGTACATCTCTCAAAATACAAGAAAAGTAATTACAAGTACATCCCTGCAGCAGTGTACTTGGCATTAAAAAAAAAAAAAGTTAAAAAATTAAAATCTCTGTGTCATGACCTCAAAGGCACCAGTAGTGCTTAGTGGCGGGACCTTCTCCTGCACTGTGCACATGCGCCTGGGTGCCTTATTTCAGCTCAGCCTGCAGTTGCTGCTGAGCTGAGTTTTAGATATGTCTGTGCCTTGTCCCCAGCTGATGTTGCCGGAAATTCCTGGGTTGACTTGACTTTGGACCAGACTTGTCATCTCACATTCATCCCATTGGCACTGGACTGTTACAGGATCCATTGCTGTGATGGTCCTGCCCTGCTTGCCTGCTTGGGTAGTACAGAGTGATGCCTGTTGCTGAGGTCATGGTCTGGCCTGGAGTCCATCCCTGTTCCCACTCAGACTCCTTTGCAACACAGCTCCTGCTGCTCCCAGACACCCCCATTCTTTAAAAATCTTTATTGATATGAATGATGTAAAAGGCAGATTATTCATAGGGATGGGTGTGGCCTCACTTCGAACATTGTGTGCAGTTTTGCGCATTACAACATAAGAAAGATATTAAGCTGTTAGAGAGTGTCCAAAGGAGGGCAACGAAGATGGTGAGGGGCCTTGAGGGGAAGCCATATGAGAAGTGACTGAGGGCACTTGGTCTGGAGAAGAGGAGACTGAGGGGAGACCTCACTGCAGTTACAACTTCCCCGTGCGGGTAAGTGGAGGGGCAGGCACTGATCTCTTCTCTGTGGTGACCAGAGACAGGACTCAAGGGAATGCCCTGAAGTTGCGACAAGGGAGGTTTAGGTTGGGTATTAGAAAAAGTCTTTTCACCTAGAGGGTGGCTGGGCACTGGAACAGGTTCCACAGGGAAGTGGTCACAGCACCAAGCCTGACAGAGTTCAAGAAGCATTTTGGATGGTAATCTCAGGCACATGGTGTGACTGTTGTGGATGATCCTGTGCAAGTGTAAGGGTTGGACTCAATGATCCTTGTGGGTCCCTTCCAACTCAGCATATTCTGTGATTGTGTGAATATATGGATGCTTCTTACTGGAAGAGGAATGTAGAAGCAAAACTGTTCTGAAGCACTGTCACTACTGAAGAAAGTAGTAGTTTGCTGATAGCGCTCATGGTTTACCTGCACTTCTATTTTGAAACATACTTCTGTGCAGCACCATGGGTTTTCCATAAAATTTATCTAAGGACTTTCATCAAAAATATTTTGAAGGCTTTATTTTAAATTTTTTTTTTTGATTCATGGTTATTTCTAAAAAAGAAAAAAACTTATTAAGCAAGATAATAGTTTATACTCATCTACCCTATGAGCAATGACTAGGAATATCAAACTAAAATGTTTTCAGACCCCTTTTTTACTCCTTTCCATCCAACAGGAGGAAGGGGATTATTTTGGCTTTCCAGTCCTTTCATTTCATCTGTCTTCTAGAACCAGATGAATTGAAAATGCAAACAATGTTTTTGCAAGAAAATTACACTGTCAATAGTCTTGCACTAGATCTTTTCTTGTCAGAGAAGAGAGAGGGTTTGTAAGTGTCTGGTTATAGCTGCCTGATTCTAAAAGCAAGTCTTAGTGCCAGACAGTCCCAGCTTTCACATTTATCGTTGAGTCCTTTACAGGCTGGTGTAGTATAACAGTGTGTCTCCCTGTGGAAGGGTGCTCATGGAAGAAGTGGTGTCTGGAGGTCAACAGAAGCTCCGATGTGCTGGCTCTAATGACCCTCTGATGTAAGGATCCCTCAGGTTTCCCAACTATTTGAAGCAGAAGCCTGGACTAGGTACCTAGTCCTCTGTCCCTAAATAATTCCACTGCCACCATTTATTAAGATTCTGCTTAGACTTCAAAACATCTGGAGTCATGTGTTTTGATGTAGGCTTGTAAACATCAGAGGGGGGTACAAGGACATCAGAATACCTGGCTTCATGGTACAGGTGATGCAGAGGGAATCCATATAGCCCCTATTACTGATATTCATACAACCTTTAAAGGGGTTTTCAATAGGGGTTTTTGGTTGAATAATCTTCCTGATAAAGTTGGAAATTTTTTTTTAATAGATGCTAGCAGCAATGATGAAGTCTAAATAATAGGAATAAAAAGCAAACGAAATGGAGATGATGTTGAACCAGACTTCTGGACTATAATTTGTGCACTTTGAGATCAGATTTATTTAATAAAATGTCATTAACCTTACGGAACTACAATTGCATTGTTGGTAACAGTCCTCATTGAAGGGACTAGACCAGGGTTAACCTAATTTGGAAACTTTGGGGATTAATATCGTGATGGCAGAAATATTATGATAATGTGCTTACTTCTCAATGTTATCTGATAAACTTGGACTTTTAGAATTGTAATGTCACTATTAATATTCATATTTAAATATTTATTGTCTCCTCACAGTATTTCTTTTAAGATGTTTCTAGCTGGTTTATAATCTTACTTGACATGCACAGAGAGCATTATTCCAATTACTGATTCTGCATCCCAAAATAAAGGCAGGGATCCTTACAGTTGGGTTTATAAAGACTTAATTTTAGAAGTTCAAAGTTTTAGTGCACTGAAATATACATCATTAGAGCTCTTACATGAAACATCTGCTTACATCTTATAATGTCATCCTATTGTAAGTGAACATTTAATCCTAACCCATTTTGCCTCTCCAAGCAAGCTGCAACTCTGAAACCTAGGAAGATTTGCTTCTGTTCACAGAGATTGATGCAATCTGTAATTAGAACCCCGTACTCTTCCCAGCTGCTGTTGCTGGCACGTTGCATTTGAGAATGATGTAATATATCTTCTATTGCTGCACTTCCTACTCTTTTCAGTCAAATGTACAAGCTTGCTAGCTTGGAACTCACCCATGCCAGTCACTAGCCCTTATTTTCTATTTAACTTTGAGCAGAGTTTAAAGGAGTTAGCCTTAGGTACCACTGCCATGCTAGCACCCAGTGCAGGAGTTTGTTATTAAGTGAAGGAGAGAGACAGCTGAAGATCAGAAAATGCTTAAAACGCATAGTAAAAGGATAAGTTAGAATCATATTTGTGTAGGTCTAAATTGCATATCTAGAACTGAAGTATGTTACTGTTATTACAGCATGAGAGGCTGTAGTTCTGGAAGGTGACACCTGCAAGAAGTGGTTATAGCAGGCTAGAAACTGTCCTGTGTGGTCGTATAGTAAAAGGGCAAAATTGATTTTCATTTTACAGATTTGGAAACAGTGACTCATATTTAGGATATACACAGATAATTCTACATCTGAATGTGACCATTAGCTCCAAACCACTCTTTTACTCTGGTTTCTAAATCTGTGTTAAAAACTGTGGAAGAAAAAGAATGAGATATTTTGTGTCTTACACAGATAAGAGATTCTAAACTAGAGAAACTAGTTCAAGGTAGCTTTTAATTAACTAGAATGAGCTCAAGATTTATAAAGACATAGAATTATGTTGTGCATGTTAAAAGGGGAACTGAGAAATTACTTGTTTCTGTGAATAAGTTTCTGAGGAAAATAATGGAAGGTAAAAAGCTAAAACTTAATGGTAGGAAGAACAACAGCCAGTTTCTAGAAACGTAAATGCTTGAAAAATATAAGTTTGCAAATATAATTTTATCACAGATTTTAATCTCTGAAACAACACCTGTTTCAATGTGAGTAGTCCTTCAGCTGTTAGGGTTATAAAATCAAGGTTGGATGCCTTTTTGAAAAATATGTTTCAGCCAAAACAGGTTACTGAACACACTGGAAAGCTAATTGGATGAAATGTAATATGAAGGCATTAAGAATAGAAGATTTAACGATTCCTTTTGGCCATAAAAGTCTGTGAAGCCAAGTAAAATACTCCAATTGACCTCGGTAGATTTTTTTTCTGTCAAGATAATGAAGAGCATTTGCCTTCTCAGGCCACACACCAATTATTTAATTACTTTCCATTCTGAGTAAACTTTCCGGAAGATTCACATTCTATCAGGATTAAACACATCTATTTTTTAGTGAAGAGATAAGAGACTTCACACAGAGGAGTACAAGAGATATTGAACTGTATATACACAAGTGAATTACAGCATCTGGTATCAAATCAATGGACAATCTCTGGTATACTTAGCTAGAAATGACCTGATGGCCTTCAAGTTAGTTATGCTGCAAGTTAGAAACAAGTCTGAATTCTACTGGAAAAAGAGATTGTTGTTCAGGACCTGTTAGCCAAACAGAGTGATTGAATTTAATTGCTAGTCCAGCATTCCTTGTTTAAATTTGTTATGAAGGCAGCTCTGCATGATGGCACTTCTGTGAGGGAGGTATAATATTTTGCCCATCAAAAATGCTGAGGAGGCGAAACCTTGAATACTTTCCTTGTCAGCTCATATGAGGAACATGAGTTAATGAAATAGGTTTTGTGATTGTTTCAACAAATGGCTTGCTAAAATAGGTTTCCTCCCTTCTACATTGTGGGAAATTGGAACAGCAGTAAGATTCTGTAATTAAGCGAGTATTTTTAGGTTTTGGGGGTTTTTTGTTCTTGGGTGTGTTTTGGTGTTTGTTTTTTGTTTTTTTTTTTTTTGTGGTTTTGGTTTGGTTTGGTTTGGTTTGGTTTGGTTTTTTTTGTTTTGTTTTGTTTTTTTTTTAAACTAGAGCCCATATCTACATATAAATGTTTCCATTTTTGTTACTGTTATGGCAGAATATAAACCTGGAAACAATCTGTGGACCATTAGTCAAAATGATATTTAGGAAATCAAGGGGACAAAATGAGCTTCCAATTCCTCTTCCTTTCCTTTTTTCCTCTCTCCAAAACATACTTGCATGTACTGCATTAAGGAGCATGAATTGGATGGACTCTGTTCCCTATTACACCATATAGGCCCCTTGCCATCTGTGAGATGATCCACATGGGTATCGCAGAATTCATTTCCATGTATCTTGCAATTAATAT
>VWZG01011454.1:175750-191770 GCA_013396735.1 Grallaria varia
ATTAATATCAAGTGATTCTTTAAACATGTGGTTCAAACTCTGTGGGGAATTCTATAACAAGATTTTAGTTTCCTGACAGCACTTCAAACTAAGATAGCTTCGAAGATGCAGTAAAAGGGAAAATAGTTGCTGTGGGATAAACTTAAGGGTCATTTTTAAAAGGACACATTCAGATACAAGAGTAATGCTCTATTCTGAGCTAAGGGGCCTATTCTTTAGTCTGTGAGCCTGTACTTCCTGATAACGTTAATCAGAGTTATGTATGCGTACTGAGTGGAGACTAGATCCATAATTGTCCTAATGATATTGTTTGGAGTGAGGTGTTTTCAAGGTTTTTTTTTTTGTGGGTTTTTTTTTGTGGGTTTTTTTTTTTTTTCTTTTAAAAGCCTAAGTGTTTTTTCCATTCTTACTGGATTTAGACAAATACATATAAAGGAAGGGCAAAGATGCCTTTGGGACTTTCATTTACTGAAAATTATGTTGACTGCAAGAATCAAAAGAACAAAAATACAATCCTGATTCTCACTATGAATCAACAGAACTTAATGGAAATATAAAACCAGTTGTTATTCCCTTAACGTAGTAAACTTGTAGAAATCTAAAGTAAGTGAAGATATTAAAAGCATAAAGCTGTGACTTCATTTCTTAAATGAATGCACAGCATCATTCCAAAATACCTTTCACAATCTGCAATAGCTATAGCAACCTGCTATAGCTAACAACACATTCTTTATACTGACCCATAAGCAACCTGAATATGGACATACCACAGTTTTTTTCCTGTTACTAATCTGATGCATGGAAGGTATTTTCCCCTACAGAAAAAAAAATCATAAACATCTATCATACTATCACCCTGATCATCCAATCTGCACTACTGATGACAGGAAGGACTGAAATCAAAGCAGGTACATGAGACAGTCACACCCTTGGATCCTCTCTAGATCTATGTGCAAGCAAGGAATGAAAGCACTGTGAAGCTTGGGTTGGTTTCTGACCAAGGGACATTCCCATCAGCTACTTCCTAGCAAATAAATGGAACTTGGTGCACATAATATCTACTATGATTTGCATACATAGCAGGACTGATTTACTATGATGTTATTTCTGTTTTATGGTGATATGAAACAAGTGAATGGTTGTATCTATCTTGCAGTTCTTTGTTTTCTTTTGGTCGACAAAAGACAAATTGCATGATGCCATCATTATCTATATAGGATACAGGATATTTTCTTCCTCCTTTATGGTTTATTTAAATGCAACTAAAATGTATTTAAAAACTGGTTGAACCAGGTGCTCAAGACATCCAGATTAGTGATAGGCCAATGTAATAGAGAAACTGCTGTGTTTCACCCAATAGCTGTGTCGCTCTTGTTCATTTTCCGAGTTAGGCTGTAGGAATATGCAGTTATAGTAAATGTGTTACTCAAAACCACCACTAGACAAGATGCAGTGCATGTATGCAGAGGGGTTAGGGTGCTCTTGTCACTTCCTTTTTCCCCTTCATGTTCTTAAGCCAGAGGGGCAGATTTATTAGAATAATTATAGTTTAATAAATTTTTGTTGTTACAAGAAACTAGGTTTTGCTATTGATACCAGGTAGCTGTTCACAGAGTACATTTACTTGTTTCATCATACAGTTCACTTTTAGTTACCCAGTGAGAGTTACAATGAAGAGGTCAACTGAGAAATCCACTCAGAACTGGAAGGTCACGCTGATGCACCGGTGGCCTCTTGGTACAAGCTCATAAAGTCCCTGAGGGAGCGGTGGGTAAACGTAATCGTGTTGTCTTTGCCCATAGAAGCCACCACATGATTTTCATGTGATCTGTCATCACGCAACCTGTTGTTCATGTGTGTGTTGGCCTTGCACAAATTTGGCTAACTCTTGGTGTTCTGAGTTTATCAGGATCTTTAGACTCCAGACCTTATCTATGTCTGCTTAAACATCTCCTGCCCACTCCTTCCCTCCCTGCCCTAATGTCCTTCTATTTTTAGATTACTAGGAAATAAAAGCAAAGTTATATTATTGTGGAACTCTTTTGCAGAAAATCTCTTTTCCCTTCTGCTAGGAGTTATCTGTAATGTCACTGAAGAATTTTTACTTTTCAGAAATTCCAGTATAGCAGGTGTATATGGAGATAATGTAATATGATCTGGAAATGTGTGAGTATTGGTTTGTTATTATTAAAAATTTTCAGTAGTTCCCCAGTATTTTCTGCACTCAGGAATCATGACAAAGTTTTTACAGCTGGGGACCTGCGAATGTCTCCTGCTTCCCTATTCTGCAAATTACTGAACACCACTTTTCTGTTTATAAATGTGAGAGAAAACTGAAACAACCAAAAAAATTACACAACTAAAAAAAGACCCATTGTTCTGAATCGTAAAACTGCCAAAAAGTTAAATTGCAGGTCTGAAAATGAATTTATTAAAAGAAGATGGAAGACCTGTTTTTTTCAAACCTTCCAATAGAGGCACTAAATCAAATCCCAAATCTTCAGTAGCAGATATTAGACGTCAAGCTTACAGCTCCCACATTTATCTCCTCATACTCTGGGTGTAGCTTGGTTCAGTGCTGGAAAGAATAGGGCTGCTATAATTAAGATGCAAAGGCACTGCCTCTGTGTTCTTCCTCACACTGTCTGTATCGTTAGTCCTTGAAACCTAGGCATTTAGACTTAAAATAAACTTCATGTGACGAAAAATAACATTTATTAAGGCAAAAGCTGCTGACAATTTACAACTTATTCAGGAAATCAGAACATTATGCTCCCACCATTTCTCAAAAAGTCTTTATTAAGTTATTCTTTTTAAAAAAATAATTTTAAGTGATTCATAATTTCTTTTACTAGCTGTTATAGCTTCCTTTCAAAAATGCTTCCTTTCAAGATTCAAACACAAAGCTCACTACATTTTTTTTTTGGTTACTGCTGTGGATATTTCTGAAAAGTGATTTATAGGCTGTAGATTCTCTTACAAGTAAAAGGATTCAAAATGGAAAATGATCAGAGCAAATAGCAAAGCTGACCTAAAAAAGTACAGTTCAGACTTAAAACTTTGATTTGGTAGGTTGCCCCTCATGCAGCTTGCAAATTGTTAAAACACAATTTTGTTTCTCTTCAAAGAAAAAGAAATACTTTCAATGGAAAAGTCCTGAGACAGGATGGGATTAGTAATTTACTGTGATGAAGCAGCAAAAATTAAAGTTCCACCTAGAGTATTCTGGCAAAACCAAGCAAAGAAGCCAAGAAGTGTCACAGCAATGACAGTCCTGTAAATTCAGGGATAAATGACATTAACTCTAATATCAAATGATTGCATCTATACAAAAAGAGTCAAAGCTTTACAGAATGACCATTGTAATAACGTAAAGAAACCTTTTGGTGAGAGAAGTAGGAAATACTGAGTAACCTAAATACTGCTGCAGAAGAAATAAATATTTTATAAATAGGTTGCATCTGAAAATGCAACAGGTTTGTGAAAATCTTCAGTGTTTGTTCCAGGTATATGTTATGAGAATTAAAGATGGATGGGTATTAGTTTTGTCTTACTAGTCTCTTCAGACTTTATCTCGTATATGGTGCATTTAAATTTATCTAATTTTTAGACAGCAGACCTGAGGAGCTCCTCACCAAACGATGTTGTGGATGCATGGTTTAAATGGAGACTAGATAAATTGGAAGAAATATCCATGGGAGGCTGCTGAAAAGACAAACTCTCTCTGGTTCAGGAAAAGGCCCGAGCTGAAAACTGTTAAAGTCTGTGAGTTTGCTTGGGAGATACAATGGTTGCTAGTTCTTACTTCCCCTCTGCCCTCTGGTTTGGGTCACTGCTAAAGAAAACATACGGGGCTGGTGCTGCCAATGCAAGATATTCTCCAGAACACACTTTTGCTTCAGCAAAAAATCATGTTAGAGTTTGATTCTCCTCAATTTTTGTTTCTAGATATATCAACTACTTCCAGCTATTGTTGTATATTTGTCTTATGAGTTGACATTGTTATGAATAAAAGTACCTTTCAGAGTAATTTTTATAGAAATTACTGGATGGCATTTGTAAATTAATATCCTTTTACCAGCAAAACTTAGTACCCTTGGAATTATGCTGTTATTTTTTTTTCCTACTTGGATATATATATATATGTATATGTATATTGGTCGGGAAACCCATACTGAAACAGATTGAAGGAATGACTCCTTTAGGAGCCTAAGCTGCTGCACACATTGTGCTTTAATGAACAGCTGTGCTCTTCCGTCCCAATTAGTGTCCATAGCACAAGTGGAACTGAAAACATGAGAGAAGACAGGGGGTTTCATCAGTGATATCAAGAAGTTCCTATATTTAAGTCAAAAAAAAGAGGTCCATTTATCATTTTTATCAGTTTCTGTGAGGAATGAGAGTGGAAGACAATTGAACGAAGTATGTGAAAAATAATTTATAAACCAAGGGCCAAGTAGTATCAGACTGAGCACAGATTTCAAGGACTATGAGAAGTGTAGTTATTGGTTGTAAAGGAATGGCTACTAGTGAAAGCTCAGGGCACCGATAGAAAGATTGTGCAGGTCAGCCTTTTCTGCTCAGAGTACAAAAGAGAAGGTCTGTGGTTTATAACCATCATCAAAATTATTTATAGTTTTTCACCTTACAACATAATTTTCTATTATGTGCTATGGACCTAGCTGAAACAATTTTTGACTGTATGTTTTAGATGTATTCTATTCGTTTTACTGAATTCCCCTCTCTGTTTTTCCTTATGACCTTAGCTTGCAATTTTTCTTATTCCATTAGGCTGGAAAGGATACATTATCCAGTCAGTAAGTACTCTTCACATATGGACTTGTTGAGTCTTAGGATTTACATGACACAGACTGGGACAGCTACAGTACCCATGGGCTCAGGGTGGTCATCATAGTGTTTTTTGTGCACAGTTGCCCAAGAAAATAGAGCTGGACTATAATCAGGATAAGAGGGCATTGTAAGCAGCTGGAGATGTACTCAGTCACTACTGCTGAGGTGGTATCTAGGATGGTGTTCTTGTTATCTAAAGGTCAGAAGGTACAACAAGGGTATCTGCATCAGCTCTGGGAGAGAGAAGCACAGTGGAGAGAGAGGAGTTTTTATTGCATGATTCATATGATCAAACATAGATGTTTAGTTTGAAATTTTCAGCATAGAAATGCCTATTTCTCTGTGGAAACTAGAAGCCTTTTTATTCAGATGAATCCCATGCAGAGTTCCTGCTATGGCAGAGCACTGAAGGGCATCATGGTCCTGATTTGCTGCAGAACTTCCTCTGAGCAGCAGCTGAAGCTTGGATTTTCTGCAGAAGAAAGGGATAATCTCCAAAGGTTTCACGTGCTGATTTTTACCCTCTAATATTCATTAGTTTTTCTTTTATATTCCTGCTGTGAATGTATGTCTCGTGTCAGCCATTCTGAACTAAATCATAACTTAACCATCAAGACATTTAAGCAAACACACATTCATTATTTTTTACCCCTCAGAAACTGCCTTAAAGCAAGCTACTTTATTTCATTAGCACAGGCAAATTTTTATTTATTTTGGTTGTTTTTTTTTCTTTTCTGTGTTCTGAAGCCAGTAAGGAGCTGTAAAGCGATGTGTATCTGATCAACTATGTTTACTGATGGAAAGTTCCTTATATACATTACTACATTGAAAATGGAACACCCTCTGGAGAGTCTGATTTTTTTTTTCCGAGTACAGGCAAAGTGTTAAACATATAATCCTACTCCTGTGTGATTAATTATATCTCAAGTTGCATGAGACAGGCACTCTGAACTTGCAAAAGCATGAAAACCAGCACCTAGAGTGAATACACTCAGAAATATGTATGAAAAATGAATAGATATCTTGTGAAATTTCCTAAATTGGAGAGAGAAATGAAACTGTATAAATGTACTTCCAAGAACTCACATCACATTTGAAACAATAAGATAGATGGAAACAATGTCTCCTTGTTCCCTCTTGCATCTCATATGAGATGCTGTGTCACTGTGTGACCTAAAGGAGTTGTTGCAGTATAGAAAAAGCACCAATACAGCAAACTATGCCTCATTTCTTAAGTAGGCACATAATATTCTTTACATTTTCCTGTACATGCTAGTTGACATCGCTATATTCTACAGTTTCCTCCTCCCCAGTCTCTAATTTCTTTATGTCTACAAACACGACAGGCCAGGTTCTAGAAGAAAAATAGAAGACATTAGCATAATAGAAAATATTACCCCAAAAGGAGAACTGCAATATACCTTTGCTTCAAATAGCTCTACACTTCTTCTCATAAAATAGTTAAGAATTTTTAAAAACCAGGCATTCATTTTTTCATGCTTTTAATATATGGAAAATCTGATACTTTGTATGCTTATACTGGAGTCCACAGAGAATTAATTATACCAAAGTACCTGCAGAGAAGTCTAGGGAAAGGGTGCCTCCCAGTCATTTCCCTATTATTTTACAGTTTGGCCTTGTCAAGAAAATCTGCTCCATAATTTAAGATTACTTTTAGGATACTCTTATTTACAATGTTGCACACACTTCTCATGGCCATGGATCCAACCGGGCATCGCACATGCCATTCTACCTTTTCCCATCCCCATTTTGCTCCTATGCTTCTTCCCTTGAGAACATTTTTGAGAAAGGCTGAGGACTGGGAACTGAAGTGGGTCAGCTTTGTGCCACATCAGCAACATAAAGACTGGAACAAAAGCCAAGAGTTCTGCCCTGACTATCTGACTGTGACCATGGCAATCTCTATCACGAAGATACTCATAATTTCAGGTAATTAAATGACTAGGAAGCTCATTTTGCATTTGGCAGCCAAAATTAAGCATGTCAAATGAAAAAAACCTGCTTAAATGAGTGAAATACCAAAAGTGATAATGATTGCAATTGGTTAATTAGTTATGGGAAATATTTTGATCAATGTTTTATACTCCTAAAAATGATGTTGTAAATGAAAAGCCAACATTTTTTTATTTTTTTCTCTTGCTAGGATTGTTTGGACTGGAGTACGGGTTAGCTTGTATATTTCTGTTGCAAGAACACATCTACTGCTATTTCTGCTTGTGATGAAATAACTCATAAATTTTGAAAAAAAATTGGAAAAATAGAATAATTACAAACAAAACAATTCTCAGAAAATGGATACATTCTTCACTTTGTCCATTACTTCAAAATGCAGATATAGAATTCTTTTATCAATTCTTAGAACAAAATTTAGACATCTATATCTGACTTAACATGCTCTTTGGACTAGCACAGTATCCAATGAAAGAAAAGATTTCTCTCTTCTGTAAAAAGATTCTTCTATTTTGTAAGTCCATGAAATAAAGCTCTTCAGAATTGTGCAGTTACCAGATCTGTTTTTAGAACGGTAAATGCTGCATTCAAAAGAAGTGTTATAGACTCTGGTATGTCTCAAACCACGTTTTGATAGATATCCCTTTTACTGTGCAGTGAAACAGAGCTTTTAAGAGGTTTTTAGATGTTAATATGCATATAATGGCACAAATACATATTAATATGCCTATATGCAATAATATGTATTGGTCAGATATACATTATTTCATATTTAGAAAAGTGTTCATGATCTTGGCTGTTTTACTTCTCAGAAATAAATGTTTCATTTCACAGAAAATCCAAAGGATTTGGATTCTAAGCACCCACTAAGTTTCTATTATAAAAATGTCCTGGAAGTAAACACACACAAAATAGATTGCCAGAAGAACTAATTTTCATTCTTTGCATTTTTATTATTTGAAGTCTTCTTATAAGTAGAACTTAACAGTAAGGGTAATTGAGACAAGGAATTGCTACAGCTACTGCCATTATAACTTCAAGTAAAGTAGTGCATTGCAGCAAAACACATACTCTGAGTTTAAAGAATTTCTGAGACTGGATGGCCCAGAGGTGCCTAATCTGCTGGGTACTTTTTTTTGAGGTTTGGTTCCTAAAGGTGTAACAAAATGATGAGCAAAGACAGTGAAAACAGTCTCTATTTGCTTTTGAGGGCTACATCTGTTCTCCCAAACATTTCATGTCAGTTGGCCTTTGATTACGAATGAGCAAGTCTGATGGCAGTGGCTTGTTTTTCAAACTTTATTTCTTTGAAGTTGTTGAGACGACTTTTACACTGAACTTGTAAGTAGAAAACATCTTGTGTCCAGCTATTCCCCACAATTGAAGAAAGTAGTCTTCACCCTTAAAGTTTACATCCTCTGATCTGGTAAGCCCTTGAGTGTATGTAACTAATAAAAATTTTTTGCACTGAACCCAGTGGGTTACACGCACATGTAAGAGCTTGAGGTGTTTGGAACAGAGGGCTTTTTAATATACTTGCCATCTAATGTCACACATTTGCAAATGTGCTTTGCTGAAAGCATGATGAAGTTCATATGAATCCCTTTGACACAATGATGGAGACAAGTTGAGCTTCACCCTGCTATGGATGTGCACAGACAAGAGATTTTTTAAACCAACTCAGCTAAATGAATATAGAGTGTGTCCCCTGCAGAGCTGCCAAGGTCAGTGAGAGTGCTGGTAATCTGCTGTATAAATGCCAGATGCACAAGGTATAGTGCCTCCAGGCATTTTTTAGTTCACATTGTTTATAATGGAAGTCAAATGCCAAGGTTCATTACAGTAAAAAGTTTAGTGTTTCTTCCTGTCTTGCTTTGCCATAAATCCAAGTACAAATAAATAAATAATAGTCTAAAGGTTCAGGTAGTATCCTTTTCCAGGCTAACACAACTTTCCAGTAAACTTTAAAGACATGTAGGAACTTTACATCATTAGATATTTCTTAAACAGGTTAGGCTACAGGATTTGCCCTTCTGCACAATCTCTCTAATTAAGAGGGAGCATAATAAAGCAGTTTGCAGCTGGGCATCTTCAGCTTTTTGTGAAACATTCGTTTTCTGTTTAATTCCTCCATCACAGAGGTTCACCTATTAACTAGCAAAGACAGTGATCCAACATCTTTTTTTTAGTGGCATGACATTTCATGTGCAGGTTTTCTTATTTAGTAAGAAAGAAATGGGCATTTAACCTAGAAAGGAAGCTCCTGGATCTTTGGGTCCAAATCTCAGCTGCTGCAGAGAATTATTCTTCACAATCCCTTCCATAGAAATGGCGGAGGCAAAAAGTCTACTGGAAAGATATTACATGGAATATCTTGCTCCTGATAACTAGAAACCTTCTTCTGATTTCCATGCTAGAATTATTTATGGCCAGTTCCTATCCATTAGATCTTTCGCCAATGCTGTCTTTTAGTTTAAACAGATCATCTCTTGCCCTGTTGTTTCCATGTCTGTGTATTTATAGATAGTAATACAACATCATTTAGCCACTGTTTTATTAGATTACCCAAAAGAAACACGGTTTTACTCTGCTTCTAGGACTCATGGTTCTCTGAATGCTCCAAGAGCCTTTTTCTTCACCTGTTCTTTGCTGAGCGGTCTTAAATACTGCATAGTTCTCCAAAAGCATCCAGAAGTATGTTGCGTAAAGCCACTCAATTTTCATGGCTCGTTCTGGAAATACTTCAGCTGGTACAAGTATGAATTACCTTTGTCTTTTTACATATATCACTGTGGTTCATAGGCATCACTAGTAAACACAGATCCTGTTCTAATATTTTCATCTGATAACATAAGATCTTAATATTAGTCCCTACGTGTATGATATTGCCCTTTGCTTGATTGGATTTTTATCTCATTACTGATATGCAAATCACTAAGATCATCAGGTCTTCCAAACCCCTCTTGCACTGGGGGGTGTTTCTCAGTGTCACGACACCAGTAAATTCCATTAAAACAAGCTATCTTTTTGCACCAAGGTCACTGAAAAAATTATTAGAGAGTTCCCAGAACTAATTTGTTAGTGGCAAGTTTCCTTCAACATCCTCAGCTATTTTATCCCTTTCCTTTTCTCTTCATCTAACTTCTATACTAGTTCTAAACTTGCCCATGTTAAATAATTTGTTATCCCAAAGCACCCTATGAAATGCCTAAAAGAACATCTCAGAGACATTCCTTGTATTCTCAAAGCAAATAACAAGATCTATTTAGCATATTTGTAAGGTTCTGTCATGTTTTGTGACATTTTATGCCTTTAATTCTTTTTCACCCCCTTAGAATTATTTTAAAACCTTTAATTCAGAATGTTTGCATATTATTGAGGTCCTATGCGTAGGTCATTATTGGCCTGGAAAAAAAATCTCCTCTCTAATATACTTCATGATTTTACTGTTACTCTGTGCCCTAAAATGATGAATAAGTGAAACAGAACCCCTGGGAATATGCATCTAGATTAAGTTCCCAGTTCATGGTTTAGTGCTCCTCTCATAGCGTGAAGCTGCAGTAACTCAGAATAACTAGTGGGAAAGGAAGTCACTGGAGAACAACCAAGAGTCTTTAAATTGAACCTTACATGAAAACGTGTAATATTCACTTCACTTTCTTTAAACATTATTTGTAGATTCATATTACTAACATCTTTTATTTTCTTTAATAGGTTTTATAGCTATTAGCATAGTCAGCTTTTTTCTTATACCATGGAATTTCACATGTAAAATGCTTGTTAGAAAGTTCATCTCATTGCCATTCTTATATTTGAATTCATCAAAAAAAACCCGAAAGGGCAGTAAAGAATCAAACTCCAGATTAATTTTCATTGTGATTCAGATAAAACATACCAACAAACTTTGGGGAAATAAGTTGAATTTGTGAAATGCATTTGTCAGCATCTCATTTCTCCATAAAATGTAGACTTTCTAATGAAAAGAATAACTAAAACTTTTCCCTTTTAGAGAGAGGGTTTGATTCTATTGCAGTTTGGGAAATCTGGAACATACTGTATACACTCTGTGTACTCTTGCATCTTGCCATTGGTTTAGGTGACACATTTAGGAAAAAAAAACCCAAAACAAAACAATTTCCTTATGCCATTTGAGTAAGATGATATACATGGCCTCTTTCTACCTTGACAAAGAGGGGGATGAAGTACCATATTTTATAGGGGAAACTTACATAATTTAAATAAGGGGAGAATTAACAAAAATATTATGTCTTATTGAAAGGAAATATCAGAGACTAGTAGGCCAGAGGAAAAAAATTCTCCAAAGGCACTAATGTTTTTAGAATTAATGCTTCCATTTTGCAGCAATTCAGACATAGACTTTGACTGCAGTCTTAAACACTGCAAGCCCTAGTCTTGGAGTTTATGAATTCTTCAATTATTTAATCATCCAACATACTGTATTTTATATGATCTATAAATGAGCGATTCTTGATAGTCCCAGAGCTGTAGAATTTCAGAGGGATTTAAGATTTGCATATCTTCCTTATAAAATATGGTAATTTCTTTGTCTCAAGAGCTTCCTTGCTCATAGTGTGAGGTGGAAAAAGACAAATCACTTTACTGTAGTATTTTCTCCATGGCTGAGTTACAAGTCTGGTGTTTACCAAGTGTTGAATGGCCTGGTGGCAAAACATAGGGTGGGAGTGAGGAAGTTTGTATTCTAATCCTGGCTGTGCCTCAGGCTTTTGTATGAATCCATGGACAAGTAGTTTAACCTCTTTGATCTTCAATTTATTTTACAGCAAACTGGGGGGGAAATGATACAGTCTGTCATGCAAAGGTGTCAGAAAGCTGCCTTCTGGCACTTTTAGATGGAATTGAGTGCTCTAGAAAAGCAAATCTTATTGCCTTTTAACCCACTTCTGTCTATTAACCATCAGTGTAGATAGGATCAGAGGCCTTACCATTTGCCAAGGGATGTGTGCACAAAACTCAGTTTGAAGACTTACCTAAAGATTCAATATTAACTATTAAAGCCTTCAATAATGAATTCCAAATAGACAAAGATTGCTTTAGTGACATAATTCATTTGTACTTATTATGATTCCTGTGACTACTCAAAATAAATTTCAAATGGGAGGTTAATTATTGGTGCTTAGCATCTCCTGTCTCTGACAGTTGTCATTTGGAACATATTTTCTAGGCACAATCCACACTTCAAATCAGTTTAAATTCATAAATAAATGCCAGTAGTGGAAAGATAAGCTTGGCATCTGGTCATTTGAAGCTGCCAGGTGCATCATATATATGACCACAGCTGTTCACTGAGGTAACTGAAGGGAAAAAATGAGAAAAATAGATATAGACATTAGGAATCATCAAGAGGCAGTGTTATTTTATTATTTTAATTGCAAGGGGATGCTGATTTGCATTGTAATTTCAACGTGAAATTGCCGTTGAATATCCAATATATGCCTGGAATTATGCTATCATGCAAGTTGTCAATAAAAACAGAGGCTCGTATTAGAAGGGCTGTTTTAGAACACTAAGTAGAAAAGGAGGAAAATAGAATTATGACTTTTTACCATAATTTTGGAAGGCGCAGATTCATCTCTATGTCAAGGAACCCATGACTCGACACAAGAAAAGGAGAAGAAATCTGTAAAATCATTTTTATAGCCTATGACATAACAGAAATGTATCAGATTCCTGTCATAAAAGAAATGCATTAATTTAGGGGCTTTTAGGGGTAATTATTTAGGCTTCACAGTGGTTTTTTCCCAGCAGGTTGTAGAGCAATACAGCATGCTGTATATGTATGCACTGGCCCAACTTAACACCTCTGCCTCTCAAAAAAAACCCAACAAAAAACCAAAAAAACATGACCTAGAGGCTCTTGGATCTTGTTGAGCAGCAGACAGGAGAACATCTCACAAATGTGCTACAGTGCCCAGTGGTGAGTACATTGTACGTGGTCTTATCCAACTCTTACTTTTTCAGATTTAGATAGGAATGTGACTTCAGTGAACTATAGAAATCTGAAGTGAAGGAATATGGGTAAATTTTAACTGAACACTTTGTTTGCCAAAGCAGATTTGTACTACTGAAGTTAGGAAGGATGGTCTTATTACCAGAATTTCAAAGACAAATATTCAAGTCCCAGGTCTGCCACTTCACATCTTTGCATACATCCTTGAGCAAGTCAGCTGATTTCTATGATACAAACCATAGTCCATTTTCTTTGTCCTTTCTGACAAAGAATATTTATCCCTATGTGTTTGTACTGTGCTTATCATACAGGACTCCCAGTCTTTCAACAGGTTAATGAGGTGTAAGTCACAGTTGATGTCAGCTAGTCTGTAATAACTGACTATACTTATGCCATGGTAAATGTCGGTAGTTTTCTTCTTCAGTGAGGGATAAGCTGTCTCAGTTTTATGGCAGAGTGAGAGCAAGCACTAGGACTGTTGCTAAAGAATAACAAAAATGCGATAAATCTACATCCCAGGTTACCCTGTGACAATTTATGTATGTAGCTGCCTTTCTGTACAGGGATTTTTTAAACTCAACTATAATCAGAACAGGGAGATAAATTAAGACAACACTGAAATTATCAAACCAACAACGGGCTTTAAAACATAAGTTGTGGTTTTTTGTTGTTTTGGGGTTTTTTTTGAGAAATACTGCTACTCATTTTGTCTGCTTTTTTAACTGGCTTTTCCTCTTACTTTGATTGCTCTCAGAAGACTTGGAGTGATTTTTCTTCATCATTATCCTTCCCCTCACCCTCCAAACTTCTGAATGGCAAATACACCATGAGGTCAAGACTGTAGAGGTAACTAGTGTTTGCTCATGAGTGAAAGTTAGGTTATTGATGGTAGGTCCAAGCAGTTAAATCCTTCAATCATTAACAGTCACAGCACTTAAAAAGAACTGAGAGTGAATTTCAGAATTGCATGAATACCTTTTTGATCTTTCTACTATAGCTTTTGTCACAGAGTAATCAATGTTTCTTCCTTGTAAATAAGTTTTTTCATGCAATTACTAGAAGTGGTGGAACACTTTTTGTCATAGTTGTGCTTTCTGCCAGGAAACAGTGGTGTGAAAAATTGAAATGAACATAGTACATATGCATTTTAGACTGGTTTAATATCAGTATTTATCATTTCATCAATTTTGTTGTGACTTGTAAAATGCACAATATTGAGTTTGCCATTACAATCACCATTTTACTAAATTAATATTTTCAGAATGTACTATTTCATGCAAAATTTAAGGACACTCTGGATTGGTTGGCAAAGCCAGAGACCACGTTCCTCTATTTGTCTAACCAGCTAAATTATGCACTGAATTCTGAGCCACATGATAATATGCCTGTAGGTTTGTATTATATGTTCTTTTCCGGGCTCCAAACCTGACATGAATAAGGGTTGAACCAGGGCTCCATAGGAGTATTACCTTGTTTTACAGAAACTTCTATCCTTTAATTCTTTGCAGTCCTTAAATTTTCCTCTGTTCAGCTCTATTCGGTTCAAAAATCAGTGTAAGTTCTTAGTCTGCATTAAAAAATAATCTTCCTTCCCATCATAACCGTGTAGAATATTGGAAAAAGATTTACTGTCCTTGTATCATGTCTGTATAGTAGGCAATATCTTTATTCAGTTTTCATCACACTTCCTTTCTATTTAGGTTAATTCATCCCTGGGTTATGCCAACTTTTTTTTCCCTCTTTTTTTTTTTTTAAATTTAATATTTTAAAATCCAAAATAAATAAACATTGGCTGCTATTACCAGCTAGGTGCCCTTCTAGTGTGGCTGTCTTGACACTTTCTTGATGGGACTATTTCTTTTAATTCTCCATATTGACTGCTAGCATGTTTTGTCACTCTTTCCATTCCCTTGCTCTCTGAATTGGCAGTTGAAATATAGTTTTGTCAGCTTGCATTTCTTTGCAACTTTACTTAATAGATTTTACCTTGATTGCTGTGTTGGACAAAGTTTCCAAGATAGTCTTCCTTTTTGCACAGTCTCTGTTTCCCTTTTAAAAGGTAAGGAAAACTGAAGAATGCACCCGTGCAAATTGCTGCAGTAAAGCTCATACCATTCGTTTTTCTAATAGGATCGTTATCAAGATTTTTCCTCCTCAGTGTTCATTGCCCTTTAATGTTTCCTGTTATCCCAAATTAAAAGACAAAGGGAAATTTGTTCCAAATGTGTTAGAAGTCAGAAAACCATGAAAAACTTTGAACAGTTCAAAGTCAAGAAAGGATATTATATTTCCAGGTAATTTTTAAATATTACAAACATGTAACATACAGAAACATCTTCCAAAGGTTATTGAATCGAGTCTTTGTAAACAAGGTATGGTGGAACCCATTTCGCTGCTGGCTAAGATTTGATTCACCATTACCCCACAGCAGTGGAAGCTGCTGAAGCTAATCAGGGGTGTTATCAGCTCTGACTTTTATTGCTTCTGCATAGCAAACAAGGCAATAAAGAAAACTGTAAATGCAGGATTTACTCTTTACAGGGGTATACCTCATGCTTGGAAGATTAATGAAGAATTCCTGGTTCACTGTTTACTAAAGATACCTCTATTCTATAGTATTTTATTTGTAAAACCCTTATTTGACATACTAACTAATGGTTCCTGCTGAATTAATAAAAGCAACATATTAACTTTAAATCCTCGATAAAGTAAAGATTGCTGTTTTAATATCCCATCCATATCCTTTATCTTTCTACAGGGGCTTTCAGGCCAGTAGTTTTAATAACATGCATGAATGAAGATGCTCTTTTTTAACACAAATGGTGGCAAAGAGTTTTTCCTTTATATTAGCAGGCAATCAATTCCAATAGCTTTTTAATGTTTTTTTAAAGAATCAATTTTAAAGCAGAAGCTCTTCAGGGGACCCTCTTAAACTTCTTCACAGCCAGTCTCCTAATTTTCTATTACAATGCAATCTAAAGCAGCTACAAAAATAATGCAGATAATGTTTGCTGGGTAATGATTTCCAATTTCCCCGTTCCATGTACCCTGTTATTAGGAGGATCATCTTCTCTGTGTAAATTAATTTTCAATTCACTTCAGGGGAACATTACAATGATTTATTCAGCACTGGCGCTGAAGAAAGTGTGGGGAGGATTTTAGCAATCTAAGAAACAAAATCAATGTTTTCTGATTATCGTTATGTAAAA
>VWZG01011454.1:192393-219263 GCA_013396735.1 Grallaria varia
GGTGAGAGTGTCTTTGCAGAAGAGAGAGAAGTAGAGAAATTTTGGAGTCAATAACTGACTTATTTACATGTTGGTGAGCCAAACTCTGGCACAATTATTTGCCTTGGGTCACAGTAAAAAGAAAATGGAGTGATTATTTCAGACTAAACTGTAGGTTTTTATAGAGAAGATATTTGCATTTTATTTTCTAATATGTTTTTCTGTGCTACCTAGGTATTCAAACTTTTTTCAGCCCTTAAGAGATCAAAGAGAAATATTTTTTTCATGTGAAAATCTTTGAGGGCACAGTTGAAACTACCCAAGTCCATCTACATCAACTTGGAAGAAATTGGAGTTTTGTTTAGTACATTTTTAAAATTAAAACAAAGTTGTTAAAAAATTCAAGCCACATCCACATAAAATCGAAGCTTATGAAATTGGTTCAAGGTTTTAGGGTTGACCACATTCAATTACAGGAGAAAAACAACCAGTAAGTTTTGAATTGCCGAACTGAAAATTGCCACTTTTTGTGGCTACAATGGTAGGAAGAATACCCCAAATGTAATAAATAGCATAAAATCATTTGGTCATAGCCCCAGAGGAAGTTTTGAATGATAAATGTGATTTGTCACTATTGCTAATGTCTTCATGTATCGTGCAATGCAAAAAAATACTTATTATTGAACTACTGATGTATAATTTGAAGCTGAAGAAAGCTTGATTTCAATGAGATCTGTGAAAGATTAAGACAAAAGTTGTGCAATTCCCTTCCAGTAATATCTTCCATGATTTTTTTTCCACATTGACAGTATATCAGAAATCTGAAATAGAATTGTCTTTTTTTTTGTCATGAGACCATAGTCAGGCAATAAATATATCACAGTTATCATGCTTCCAGCATCCTACTAGCATAGTTATCAAATGGAGTTTTTAGTAGCATGTTGGCAGAGTGCTAAACTGACATTATCTATTAAAAATATAACAATAAGAAAGCATAAACACTCATGACAAAACAACAAGTGAAGGTACTGTCTTTTAGGGTACATATCTAGGCTGCCTGATTTGAAAGAAACTGAAGACTTTTCTGAGTATATGATTTTGAAAAGGAACAAAATTAAAGATAAAACAATGATATTATTTTTCACTGTGAGCCATAGTCAAATTCTAAGTTTGTAATTATAACATACTCAAATTATTATGGACCTGTGTAGTTGAGGATCTAGAATTCTCTATGGATATCCGTAGAGAGTCTCTAGAGGGTCTTAGGAAACTACACATGAATAGAATAAAGATACTGTGATGATGCCTGAAATATCATGAAAGCTTTTGACAATGAGACATTCAGGGACTTCTTGTTGAAGAGACTACTTCTCACATACTTTGATAAACCTAAATATTTTCTGAGTCCATATAAACTACTGACACCGACAACATACTGCTGCAAAGAAGTCTAGTGTTTCCAAGAAGATGAAATTAAACAGTATTCCCTTTTTCTCTTTCAATCTTTCTCCCTAATGATCTCGTTTTATTCCCCCAAGTCTTTTCAATACACATTTCAATGTGCAATTTCTGAGTTCTTGCTTTTCCATGTTTGTCATTAGTTTATTCGTCTTCATATTTCTCCCTCAGTTTGGAGAGTACTGGTCTTTTTAATCTCCTATAGTAGGTAAGCTACTCCAAATATATGATCACTCATTACTTTTTTTGATACAATTTCTGCTAAAAACTTGATGTTAAGTAAAAGGAAAATGAGACAAAGTGAAATAAAATGATTTAACTATCATGCATCCCACATCAGTGCACAAACTTCCATTGTACTTCAAAATATATTATTCTTACCTTACAACTATTATAATTGTACTTTATTTGTTCTTTTAGTAGACAAAGTTCCATGGTACATGTTCTCACCTTTAGTAGTTGTATTGGAGAGATTATTTCTTCAGTGCCTGTAAATGAATGTAATATACAGATCTCATTCCATTCCCCTGCCTTTACTTGTAAGTGTCAATAATGTGAGAAAATCAGAAGGAAATCCATTTTACCTGAATCTGTCTAGGCATCCAGTGCCTCTCTCTCATCAGTGCTAGGTGTTTACCGCTTCCTTTACAGTCAGTGGGAAGAAATAGGGGCATATCTGGAGAGCTATTCATCCCATTTCAAGGGAGCTGTTTATGTTATGTGGTCTGAATTGGTCTCTAGAGGATGGGAATAATTGAACTATGGAAGTCTCTCGCTTCCATATCTCTAGGCTCTCTCAATCATTGATAGCAAGTCATAACTTTGATGAAAATGTGAACTTTCAGACAACTAATTAGATGACATTATTCCTATTCTTGGTGTCTAGGTTTGTAGGGCAGAGACAGTAAAAGAAATAATGTGATTTGGTGTTTTCATGGACAGCAAGATGTAGTTAAAGTAAAGGAGTCCCAGGGAGGGTTCCCTTCTCCTTCAGTGCCAACACTCACCTCAGAGGATAAGGGAAGCCTTTCCTCTCTGTGTAATGTGCTTCTCTTACAGTGAGCATCAATCTTCCAGTCTGCTTTAGCCACATATTTTAGCAACACATTCAATTCAGATTGCCCCTACCTCCTTCCAGGACACACATTGCAGTGAAAAACGAGATCCTCTTAAACTGGTAAAGAGGTTACTGAAACATGTCCTCCCTCACCAGACTCCCCTACTCTTTCCCCAGATGCTTGCAATTTCTTCTCTTTTCCTTTCATGTCAACAAAACAAAGAAATCATTTTTAGCTAGACTCAACCACGAGTTGTCAAGGATAACATTCTTAAACATCACTGTGCTATTGTGATAAGCACATTCCAGGCAGAAAAACTGCAGATCATGACAACCTTCAGTAAGTATGGATAATATTAAAAGTTAGAATTTTCTTGTTTAGTGCCCAAAAAGCCATTAGCAAACCTGACCAAAAAAAAAAAAAAAAAAAANAGAAAAAAGAAAAAAGAAAAAAGAAAAAAAAAGGCCATCAGGATTTCAAATCAAAGAAATTAAAAATTCATTTATGGATCCTTGTATCCCAGATCCTCTGTGGTTCTTAAGCAGAAAATGACATATACTGACTTTAGAGATACAGTTACCATATTTGAACATCTGAGTTACATGAAAATACCAGAAATATATACTTTTACATTTTCTTCCAGTTTTATTTGAGACTATGAAGATGTAAAAAGGAAAATATGTACTAAAAGTCTATGTCATGGTCTGTCCCCCTTCCAGATAAAGAAATATGACCTCTTCACTACTCCAGTAAAGTCCAATCTTGTCATAAGCAAAAGGCATTCATTCCATACTGAGTGCAAATAAGGAGATTTGTATAAAACAGACTAGCACAGTATTTATCAAAGGATATTGAGAAAGAACTGCCACTGAGTGATCCTTTCTGAAGTTAACTGAAATCCTGTTACAACTTAAATTCATGAGTCTCTAAATCATATTAGTTCTTCAATGATTGCCCCCAAAAAAGAGCAGGTTAAACAAAGAATTGCTAACAGACGATTGCTCAGTAATGGAAGTTGAGCTAATAATAGTAATGAATAGTATTTTTATGTCTTGCAAGTCACTGGATTCCGAAGCCTTTATCAGGTGCAGACTCTCTCATTTTGCTATACAAGGTGTGGTAGTTTAAATTTTAGGCTTTGGTTAGTTTTGCTGGTTTTAGGTCTTCCTGGGAAACAAGTCAGGTGACATACATTGGCCAGTAAGAGGTATTCCCTACTATATTGTCACACTAGGATATAAAGAGATAGGGAGGGAGTTTTGGGTCAGTCTCTCTTCCGGTCAGTCTCACTTCGGGTGGTGTGGGAGATGGATCACAGCTCAAGCCTGGATGCTTCTGTATTTGGTTATTATAGTGTCTTATCTGTCTTCCTTGGGTGTGTATATATCTATAGTACATATATAGTACTGTTTGAGTTACCTCTCTTTTCTGGTACCTATGTATTTATCTGTTTTCTTGTTGTGTGCATATAATGTTAAGTTCCCTTTTCCTCCTCTGTAAAGAATATATATATATGTATATATATATATTCCCCTTGTGGTCTGAAGCTTTTCAGTTTTCTCTCCTTCTCCTCAGCTTTTTCACGGTTTTTCTCCCCTTTTTGGGGGGCGGGAGGGTGGTGTGGAAATCTGTGCTGGCCCTGGGAAACTCTGCGCGGTGTTGCCTTGTTTTGGTTTTGTCCAGGGTCAACCTTTTACACAAGGGAATGTCAATGAATCTGGACTGGCCCCTGTTGTGTAATTCCCCTCACGTGCTCATGTAAGATTTCTCTGGAGCTCAAGGATCTGCAAGACCCAATTCACAGAATTGCATAGATTTGGACGAACTCTAGGAAACCAACAAGTCTTATCCCCTGCTCAGTGCAGGGACAGCTTTGAAATGGCATGAGGTTTCTCAGGGCATATTCCAGGATTTTTAAGTATTTCCAAGGAAGGAGATTCCACTGCCTCCCTGCACAGCCTCGTCAGATATTGACCACTATCACTGTGAAGAACTTTGTACTGGAATGTAGTAATTCTGAGCTCAGGTAAAGCTCTGATTGCCTCAAACCCCAGCTGTGCTGTGTGATACTAGGCACAGACCTTCAGGAAACACCAGATTGGCTTTGTCTTCCCTTTGCTGGCTACATGGCATTGAGCCACCAGCACAGGATCAAAATGCCAAAAATCATTGAAAAGCAATGGCTAAGTGAAGCACAAATTCCAGACTAGTTCTATGTTTGCCTGATAGCAGAACCTGGCCTATCTTCCAGAAGATAGAGCAGATGGACATTTCAAGAAGGATTGATAGCAGGTTCCTCTGGTTCCACTTTTCTAAAGGTTTCTCAAGATGTTTCAGAAAGCCTCCACCTCTGCAAATTACCTGGATTCTTGCAGTGTGAACATGTGGTAGGGCATTGGAAAAATATGTTTGCTTGCCAGTTCCTGAGGAACAAGGGTAAATGCCATTAACCTAAAACTTCATGCTGATTTAATGATTAATCCTATTTTTTTCTAAAATATATTTCCATTTAAGAAATTATATTCAATTAATGAAAAATAGATCTGGATATAAAGGCACTGCTGATCCTAAAATCAATGAATAACCAATGATACTAAGAACACTTATGTTGGTTTTTGGTCACTTACTGGTCAACGGGGTCTGCTTTAAAAAGCCATGATCCTGCATCTTTGAGGCAAAAATGACATCTGTTAATCAAGAAAAGAATGCCAAACTTTCCCCAAAGTAAGGTACATTTCAGTCAGAGGAAGTAGAGACTAATATAGGAAAAATGAAGCGCAAAACTATATGCTATCTCTAAAAATATATTTTATTTTATGTCTGACTGGTGGGGCAATCTGCTGTTGAATTGGATTTATGCTTTCTTTTTTGTTTATTTTCTCACCCAAAACTGTTACCTATTTTGATAATGCTTTTTTTTGCAGTAAAATTATATAGACACCACAAGTTTTATTTTATTCATAGCAAAACAAATCACAATAAAATAAAATCTATTTTAACAGTGTTGCAACATTTTTAGTTCTTTAACCCAAATTTTGACATAACTCAATAAAATGAAGCCTTATAAAGATCACCCTTTTATAAAAGTTGTAAGTGAACCTGATATTTCAAGTGTCAAAAAGAATCCAAAATAAAGGTGAAGTATTTTAACTATAAGTTTCACCAAAATCCAACTACTTACTATATCCTCATTAACATTTTGCTAAATTAAATGGATAATATGGTCTGCAATTATGTTTCCTTTTTATTTTCTTCAATAAAAATGAATAGGTATTGGAAAAAAACAACAAGATCATTTGTAAGTGCAGCTCAGAATGGCACCATTTTCTTCCTCCATAAGACTCTTAAATCTAGTTATTTTTCTTTAAGAAAATTAATGTGGCATAGATTCTTTGAAAAAGGTCTGGAATTCAAATTGACAAGGATAGATAGGCTGATTTATTTTCCTATTTTTTGTGCAATCTGAAAGCTCAGCATGCCACACTGAAGGTGGTGGCTATGAATCCCTGTTCAAGAAAATGCCAAAGGAGCAGAAGCAGTGAAGAGTCCTCTCTACACTGGGCTTTTTACTTGCAGTGAAATGCTTTTACTTAAGGGCTTTCTCCAGTCCAATGTGTGAATTATTTCTTCTTGTATCAGAATCTGTTCCGAGTAATTCTGGGCCTGTATTTTGCAATGCTCAGTGAACTAAGGGAAGTGCAACTGCTGTGCAAATAGATTAGATTTAATAATAGAAGCATATGTCCAGGGTTGACTAGCAGTTCTCTCCAGTTTGATGAGATCAAAATATTAGACATAATCATGTTTTTGTGCAAGCTTTACATAACAGAAACATTTTTTCATTAAAATTGCAGTTTGTTTTTGGCTGAAATTACTGCAATATCACAGCTGTGTTTTATGAGAACATGCATAAATTCTTTGCAACCATTTTTGGGCTGGATTGACAAATGTCATATTTCCATTTCTCTTTAAAATTATGTCGTTGTAGTTGATTGTTGATTTTAAATTTTGATGCGTATGAGATTGAAGAAAAATAGCAAAAACCACACAATATTAAAATGAAGCGCTAAGGAGAACAGTTTTGGTTTATTAGTCTTGAGTCTTATAGCTTTTGTTTTCCTTACTCAATTATGTTCTCTTTCTGAAAGTCATTTCAGGTGCAGAGAAGATAGAAGCTATTCTGTAGCACAAAGACCATTCATTTAGTATATGTGCATTTTAAATAAACTGTCATTCTTCATCTGTTTACTAATATTGCCACTTTTCAAAAAAAGCCAAACAAAAACCCAACCAAAAACCAAACAACAAACCAAAGCCCAAAGTCAACTCAAAAGTCTATACGTTCTTGCACTGTTTTTACTGCAGACTTTGTGATAGTGTTTAGTGGCTACAATGCGGCACACTGAGAATGGTAGTGGTGAATTACCTTGACCTTTAAAATGTTCTTAATTTTGGTTGGCTACTCATTCAACTCATCAACATTTATAGCCGTACTCATTTCTGGGGAAGGCAGAGCTAGGTACTAAAACAGAAAATGTCAAATGCTCCTGTACTCCAAGGACATGCTAGACATTCAAATTCTCATACTTTATTATCATAGCAAAAGACTGCAACAAGAGTAAGAAATAACCTTACATTAATCTACCCACATGACAGATGGTAAAAAAGAGGAGAAATGGTACAAGCCAGCCTGTTACGACTCTAGGATGTTTACTGTGTGGTTACCTTTGGATGCTGTTCATGGTTTCTCAGATGAGTCATAAACAAAGGGGTCACTGAACGTGATTGCTGGTCTGTACGTGCTCTGCTGATTCTCCTGCAGTCAAACCTGGAAGGCACAGCTCAGAGTCTCCCAGGGAGGCTGTACCTGCTGCATGCTGGTTACTCTGGCACTTGTGGGTCTGCTTGTGATTACGCCATTTAAAATGCATTTGATTTTAATATACTAATTAGCTAAAGATTTAGAAAGACAGTAACACTGAGCTAGTAATACAAGTAGTAATGTAGACAGCAAAGGATCTCCCTGCTTTCAAGAAGACACAGCAGAATTTCTTTCAATTTTTCTGGGTTTAAAAAGTCTTGTATACATTGCAAGTAAGCAAAACATTTTTGTGCACATCCCTCTTCCTGGCCAAATGTAAAATACGTGCAGTAATCTGTAATGACAAAGCCAACACAGAAAGGCAAAGGTCCAAGAGTGTATCTAATCCAGCCAAGACAGAGTGCAGTTTGCAATTAACAGTTTGATATATTTATTTATTTATTTTCAATGGTCACCTTGTTTGTGCTGTCATGAAAAAGTAATAAAGTGGAAATAAACCTCACTAGTTTATCTTGCTGCATCGGAGAATGCAAACTCTATATCAAGGTACTCAGTCTCTGTCAGACCAGTAAATTATTTCCCAGTCATCTTGTTATTATTCTTAACAGATAAAACCAGATGAATATATGGGTCCTGTTATGAATTTATAAGACTTTCACAAGACCAAATCTTTCAAACATTGGTGAAAAATTATCACTAAACCCTCACCTTAAATAATGCAATCTGTATTGTCACAGTAAGCGTTACTTATAACATCCAGTTATAAGTTAAAATGCCTTTGTGGTGCATTATATCGTGTTTTGGGAAAGATGATGTACAGAAATACAAGTAACCTCTGTACAGATACAAAGAGTTTCACATATATCCTCACATAACCACATATAAATTTTGCACGTAACTTTTCTACAAATTAACTAATAAGTTGCTAAATACCAGAATAATGTCTGTGAAAGTGATGTCAAACCTGTTTGTAGGGATAGGTACCCTTAACGGGAAGCTAGAACTCATTTTTTGCTTAGGAAGCCTTTCCTGACTAAGTGCTTTTCTCATAAATAATTGGATGTTTTTCTTTTCCTTTTTCTTATCAAACTGTTAATTTTTCTTTCCCTTCTCCTTCCATACCAGAGAAAAAATGCAGTATCTTCTAGTCTGAGGAGAGATGAATCCTCGCAATGTTACAGACCATGCTGGCAGTGAGCCTGGGGGTGGGAGGCCAGAGGTGATTATGAAGCCTGGGAACAACAAGAGGGTTTTGCCTTTTCTCAGGCCCCATGCTCTGGAAGCACAGGCAGATTTTGCTTTGTAAGATTTTTAGTGTTCTTGCCTTCAAACAAACCTTTTGAATTTTTTTCACTGTTGTGACATTTTTTTTGGGATACCTGCATATATCTTACTTTACAATGTTGAATATTTAAGTTTTCTAAATGGTATTTACTAGGTTCCTGCAGCCTGACCACTTTAGTTTATGTTCTAAACAACTTAAAAAAACTAAGCAAAATTAAATTGATTTGTTGTTTTCATATAAAAAACCCAGAGAGCTAATTTATTTTAGGAGAGGATCTGATCTAAATAAAGTTTGGGAAGCAGTATCTTAGACAATATGTTTCTCTTGAATAAATGTCCAGATTTTTTATTTTTTTAACAATTTTTTCCTTGTGCTTCAGTTTTACTATCTAGATAACCACTGATCCAATAAAACAATGAAAGGAAGAGTAACCACTTGAAAATCACAGTTTATGTGCAATTCTGTTAGAGGAACTTTTTCTTGTTTTTACAGTGTGGTCACTTATATTAAAAGAAATAGTTGTGCTTCCATTAAACAAGCAATAAACATTTTCACAACAGTAGACCATTAACTAAATTGTCTTTGCCCTGTCAAGTGTTTAGATTAGGTTTATGAAAGTTTTTCTTTCATTCTCAGTATTGTGTTAATTTCTGCTCTGAAACCATTGTGTGCGTAGTCAAATAACTGTATTTCACACCAGGAGGGGAAGTGATTCTTCACAAATCCCAAGGAGGGAAGAGTGTTAGGATGTACAAAATTTATATGTCTTGTTCTTGTCTAAGATTGCTCAGTGGATATTCTGGTTTTGCAAGACAGTTTGTGGTGTTGAATGTGGTAAGCTGCTAAGTTCAGGTTCTCTCATTTAAACACAGGTCATACCTGCATTCTATTACACCTGTAACTGGTTCTGTAATGTAATGAGAAAATCATTGGTAGAGAAAATCTTGAAAGACTCAAATAGCATTACACTTTTACAGCCATGTCTCTTCTGAGAATCAGCATAAGCATTCCTTATTGAACAAAAAGTTTCTCTTCAGATGGCAGATGTAGATATTCTAGCAGTGAAATGTATTCACATTTACACATAACTTTTCTAAATAATAAAGTAGGTGACTTTTAAACTTCCATCTTCGGTTTAATATCGAAAAAATGAACAAAGGTTTGAAATGAGCTTTCACACGTAGCGCAAAACAGACTCCTGGCATACAGCATACAACATAAAAACTATCAGATAGTGACTTCTGGAAGAGCGAATAGTCTTGTGAACCTTTCAGAGAGTAAGGCTGAGTCTCATGTAGAATCATGGTTCTAACTATAGAGGAAATACCTACCATGTCACACTTTCTGTAATACCTCCTCCTTCCAGAATTTCCCACAGAGGCACTAAAGTCTAATTTATTTCCTCAGTATTTATCTGTAAGGATAATAATTTGAAAGAGTAGGTTAGTGGCTGCAGTACTAGTTTGGCAAACTATCTTTTGTTAGAAATAGTCTTTTAATGATGAAAGAAACTCTAGCCCTTTAAAAACTTGCAGTTCTAGTAAAGATTTTTTTTTCCTTGCATTCTGGGGAAAGACATTAATTCAGTCTTTTTTGACCTCAGTTTCTTCACTACAAATCTCCTCTGGGCCATATAGGAATAGAAACTGGAAAAAGAGCCGCAAGAGAGCTATTCTTTCATGACGTCTTCTGTGAAAAACCTTGGACAAGAGTAAAGAATTTCCACTTCCATAGAAAGAAGATAGATATTGAAGGACAAGAGATAAATCAAGGTCTCCAGAGGTAAAATAAGGTAGATGGTCTGCAGGAAGATGAGGTGCATGTTAAATTGTTTGTTTTTTAAAAAAGAAAATATACTAGAGAGTCACCCACAGTCTGTGACAAAGGCAACCTGAGGATGATTTTCAGTTACAAATCTTAGTCGCCCAAACTCTTACCTCCTTACATCTTTAAATGCATCTTCCGACAGATTTGTCTTTTTGACACATAATCAAACTCCCATTCTCTCTGCTTCTTTCTGTCTTTTTCAGTCTCATATAACCAGGACTTCAGCCATTAAGCTACACAGTCAGCTGCCACAGCGCCCCTTGATGCCCCTACTGACAAGTCCTCACCAGCCCTCATCTGTGTGCTGAGAGGAGAGAGGCCACATATGTTCATGGATAACAACATTACTATGCAGCACAGGTCAGTCTTTTCCCAGTCAGGGAAATGACGGCTATCCCTGCCTATCTCCTACATGCTACCAATCCTATCCTCAGGTACTGAACTATTTTAAGAGGAGAGTTTCTCTGAGGCAGGTAATTAGCAACACGGGACGATCAGATATGAACATGTAAATGGAAGGTAAAGAGTTAAGGTACTAAAACTAAGGGACTGGAGAGAAGCCGAAGGGAGGTCCTTACTGAAAACTAGGTAATTCAGTCTCTTCTGGATCTTCCAATGGCTTTTGCTCTGGGAAAATTCAGAGTTTGAAACAGCATTATGCAAATAGATTCACATGCAGACATTCACACTGGGATGGGATAGAAGTGAATAAAAATTCAAAATCAAAGTAAGATACTATTTCTAATTTATATAAAGGTGACTTTTGGCCATTTTCACACTTCCTGTGTCTTGAGTCAGATTTTGTTTGTTTGTTTGTTTTTAATACTAAAATTTGTCAGCAAAGATAAAGATCATGACTTAAGCCATAAGATACTCACCTGGTCTATCCTCTAAAAGGAATTTACAGGACCCAAGGTAGAATTTCTTTCATGAGGAGACATGTTTCTATTCATTAGTTCAGTCTGATTCAGACCAGTTGATAAAGGCTTTATTCCCTTTGTTCCTCTTAGCAATGAATTAAAGAAAGTTTTGGTAGTTGTATTTAATATTCTTCTTTATAACACCAAAATGTATTACGTTCCAAAAGTGCATTGTGATCACTTATGCAGCCCTGGTATTAATTTCTTGCTTTATTGGATTTAGGCATTGTCATTCAAGAGTCATAAACTCTGAATTCTGAGTGCCTGAATCAGACTGACTTACTATTTCAGCATCTGGATTTAATTGTATTGTTGATATTTTTCTCCTCTTTGTTGGAATGTGAATAAAACGCTCTACCAAATTTTCAGTCGATATGAAATGACAGAGCACAAGCAGAAGCACAAAGACTTGCACCAGTTTGGACTCAGGAATACCATTATATTTTCCTGAAGGCAGCTGATTAGAAAATAAGTTTTGAATCTCAGGTTCTATTTATTGGTTTGGGTTTTTTTATATGAGAACACCATAACAATATCAAACATGCCATGGTCTTTCTTGTTTAAAAGGCTTATTAAATTCCCTCTTGGACTATAATACAGCTGTTATACAGCTGAACTACAGACTTAACTGTAGGGAGTGTTGTAGTCAATTTGGTGTGCAGTATTACACAATTGAATTCAATATTGTTTTTCCCCAAGCAAAACAATTTTCAGCCTTTCATTCAGGGATGATCACACTTGTTTAACTAACAGCATTAGGTGTGGCCAGGGATTAGTCCTCATTTTCTCCCTGAGTGAACTCACTGAAACTTGTCTTGATGTACAGGGGCTCTGAGCAAAACAGCCCTCCTTTGGTGCATCCCCTTGTGTTAACAGTGATCTGTCTCAAAATTTTTGCTGAGGACTAGGAATTAAAATAAGATGACTGTTGAAACTGTGGCTGGTAAGCCTCGGACTTCCTACCAGGGTCTGACCCATGACCTGTCAGGGCTAATGAACTCCTGCTTTTCTTGGCTTATGCAAGCAAATATCTCAAACAAGAACAGCCCAGGAAATATCAATGAGCACACACACTTCTCTCAGAGAAACTTTGAAAAGATTTAAAAACTTGATACAGGAGCGGTTTTACAGCCTTCTTCATATAATACACAGAAAGACTAAAAAAAGCAGAAGCAGGTTTCTTGGTTTCTGCTGTTACCTGGAGAATGTAGAGTACTTCTTCCTGAAAAAAACAAGAGTATTTTCCCTTCCTTCCATCCATTCTTCTTCCAAATTCTTGGACTCAAATGATGTCATGGAAATAGCAATCTGTCATGGTGGCCTTTTACAACCACTACAAATTACTTTAAAAATCAGCTGCCATTTCATTTATCTGGAGTGAAAGTAGGTCACTCCATTCAGTGAAAGGATCTAAGCCTCAGAGAGATTACCTTGGTCCACTGGTCCATTTCCTCTTTACTCCCTGCAATGGAGGAGAGCAATAACATGGACTTATATTTGGCAGAGAAAGCGCCCATGTCCACAGCTCAGTTCTTAGGAAATCTGAGACTCCCAGCTGGAGATTTTCGAGACCAAGTTTAGGAATGCTGTTAAAAAGAAACCAGAATCACAGAATATGCTGAGTTGGAAGGGGCTCACAAGGATCATCGAATCCAACTCTTAGCCTTGCACAGGACCAAGCCCAAGAGTCACACCATGTGCCTGAGAGAATTGTCCAAATGGTTCTTGAACTCTGGCAGGCTTGGTGCTGTGACCACTTCCATGGGGGAGACTGTTCCAGTGCCCACTCTCTCACTGAGCACCTCTTTTTCAATCTTTTTCAAATATCCAACCTAAACCTCCCCTGACACAACTTCAGTCCGTTCCCTCTGGTCCTGTCACTGGTCACCACAGAAAAGAGATCAGCGCCTGCCCCTTCTTTTACCTTCATGAGGAAGTTGTAGACTTTAATGAGGTCTCACCTCAGTCTCCTCTTCTCCAGGCTGAACAACCACTCCTCGTATGTCCTCCCCTCAAGGCCCTTCCCCATTTTCATTGCCCTCCTTTGGTCACTTTCTAATAGCTTGTTATTTTTCTTTTGTTGCGGTGCCCCAAACTGCACACAATATTCAAGGTGAGGCTGCACCAGAGGCAGAGCAGAGGGGGACAATCATGTCCCTTGCCTGGCTGGCCATGCTTCAGAATCAAACCAAACAAAACCCTGTATTGTTCCCCTTAGGCAGTGAAGGAAGAAACTGGGGCAATCTTTAGGGTCAACTTGATATCACAAATTAACACCATCAACAACAAAAATCTTGGCATTGAACAGGAAAGTTTCTGTAACAAAGACAGATATGAGAGATTCTGTACTTCAAATAAAATCAATGGCACCCAAGGTACAAATCTCCTTCTAGGAACTGACAAAACTAGAAAGGTAGAAGCATTTGGTAGACTAACTGAAGCTGGAAACAGCTTAAAGAAAGACTCAGATGCACTAAGACTGTGATGCTCCCCTCACTTGTGCAGGCCACATGGGTCCAGAGCCTGCTTCTCAGAGCTCTGCAGAAAGTGACAAAGGAAAACAAATGTGTATAAATGACAGATGAATCTGAAAAACCTCTAAAAGAGCCACAGCTCCACAAGAACCAAAGAAAAAAAGATCTTTAATCCAAAGGTGGAAATCATCTGCATTAAGCAGTTAGACCTGATGGAAATAGAAACATTATTTCCTCTTAAATTTCAATATGTGAATAACAGCAGGTAAAACCCAATTTAAATCTAAAGGGAATCCCAGTTGAAATAAAGAAGGAATTCTCAGAAAGTGAGTATTTGAGATTAAAAAAAAAACAAACCCAAAACACACTATAACAAAGAAATTATTTTTACTATAAGGTCACCTAGCATTTGTTTAAAGGACTATTTCTTGCCTTCACTGCTGTGAAAAAGTAGATAAGTGAGTCATTAAAATATGAAATGCTGTATTGTAAGTGCAAGGACTTGTTATTTTTCAAGATTTTTCCTCCATCACATTAGAAAACAGTCAATGAAATACTCAGACAATTTAATAAAATCCATCACTGGTGGTTCCATATAGGTAATATGGTAGCCTTGTGATAAAACTAAAACTGTAACATACAACTTTGTTCATAGATAAATTCTGAAAGCATGAAATTATACTTTGATGTAAGAGATCCTAAAGAGAAAAATGACCCCAGCATAGGAACTCTGCTGACTTGCCAATAGGTCGTATCTCAGAAGCCTCACAACCAGAAAACATCAAAATGGCTCCTTCTACAAGGAGCAAAAGGCACAGGTAACAATGACTAGAAACCCAGTGGAAACAAGAGAAAATAATTAAGAGGAAATATTAAAGGTCTTCTGGCATACTTATAATTCTAAAACTTTTTTTAAAAACATATTTATATCAAGCAGTGTTAGTCCATGAGTTTAAAATAACAGTTTTTAGTAGAGCAGGTAAGAAACAGTGTAAGGATTTGTCAGATCAGACAGCAAGGCAGATTCAGACTCAAGAGGTAACTGCAGGTAATGTTATTTATAATAGGAAGGGATGTACCAGGATAGCTTTTCTTACCCTTATTCGTTAACCAGCAATATATTTCTCCTGCTAATCTAAGGCTGAATACATAAGGGAGAAATTAATTCTTATTGCAGATGTTTAAACGACTCTTTGCCATCTTTAGTATGATACAAAAAGAACATGCCACCTTATTTCACGGATGTTGATTCTATTTTAAAGAGCAAACGTTTTCAAATGTAACTTTTAAAGTTGCTAATAAAAGAAATCCCCAAATCTTGGGGAAAACAACAATTCTGCAAAGAGTGATTGGTAGGAAATCATGCTAAGTTTTCTACCCAACACTGATTTTTCTCTGAAGATGGAGCAGGTTAAGAAAATTAAATGAAAAGGGGATGCTCAGCTAGCATTCAATCACTAAAAATAAGGATGGTCTAAATGTGAGAATGTTGTAATTGGATTATCACTAAAAGGGAAAAAAACAGAGAATACAAAAACTTTGTGTTTGATAAAAAGGCATTATGGCATATGAACAAAAAAAAGACTTAGATTAATGATAGCCTATATTCCTGTATTTCAATGTAACAGTTCAAACAACAAGGGCTCCTTTAAAGAAAAAAAATATCAAAAGTTCATTTTTATACAAAAACATTTTCATAACAAAAGATATATGAAATGATGGTTAATATAAGAAGAAACTTTGTGTGCTGCAAATTTAAAATAAAAACTACATAAAAAGAGTTCTATTTTGTTTTCTACATAGTTTCTGCTTGAAAAACAAGCAACCCCACACTCTTGAGAGAAAATGATCCAAAAATTTATATAGATGAGTACAAAAATAATAAAAAAGAACCATTATTTGAGGTGAAATGGCTAAATTTGTATTTGAAGACTTTTTTTTTTTTCTGATGAGTTATATTAGACTATTAAAATAGACTTACACACTCAGCTGAAAATAGAAAATAGCATAAAGTTTGGAATCAAAAATTCTACATACTAGGAGGGAAAAATTAATCCTTTTTAAAAAGATTTCTCCTTATTTTCCTACCCTGTTATGGAGCAGTACATGCATTTGCATGGCCATGAAACAGTTGACAGTCACAGAAGAGAAAATTAATGCTCTTCTAAATGACACACTACAACAAATATTGAATCCAATATAATCAAAACTAATCGTTTGATGAATCATAATGTGACAGAGTCAGATTTTCAAAGTGCTTGAAAAATAGTTTCTAGAAAATGTTTACATGCTTAAATGGTTCATATTTTGTTTCAATGCATTTTGGTAGTTTTGTTTGGGGGAGATTTTTCTCTAGGATTTTTCTGATTTGGAAATCCAAGCTGATGTAAAAATGTGTATCTCCATACTGTTAGCAAAACTGTACAAATGCATCCCACGCAAAACTCAAAGAATGTAAACTAACTGTGCAAATCCATGAAATTTATCAAATAATTTGATATATTCCAGAGACAAAGGGGAAAATAACTCAATTCCCCAGAAGACAGGAAGTAAAGTTTATTTTAAAACTGATTTGATTTCTGGAACTCTAATGCACCAGGTAAGTCACTACACAATATTAGAATAGCAAAATTTGAAAATAATAGTGTAATAATGGGAAGAAAAATTATGACCAAATGAAAACTAAACATGAAATGTTTCCAAGATTGTTTTTATTCTCATTCATACCTAAAGGAGAAATTGTAAGAACACAATTTACTATGGTCTAATAAGTAATCAGGTGTAGATCATGTGCACCAAGTGAGGCAGAAAAGGACCTTTTTATAAATGATGTGACATCTATTGTCTAGGCTGTCTTATGTGTTATTAAATAGTTCCCTAAACTGCCCATTTGTTTAATAGTTTCCTAGAATCATCTCAAATTCCAAAATCAATGAACAATTCACCGAAGTTAAAATCCAACAAAGACAAAATTGATTGCGCCTCTCATGCATCTGTGTCTGTAATAAAAACTAATGCTCACCTATTTGCCAAAGGCTTGCTAAGAGCTTCAATTCTCTGTTGCAGCAATTAATTGAGACCCAAATAATTTATTCCAGGAAATCCTGAGTGAAGGATAATAATAAAATCATATAGAGATAGAGATACTGTCAGGGAAAATTTGAGAACTTCAATAGCCCATCTATACGCCTTTTTAATGCGCCATCTCCAGGACAATAATTCTAGTTGGATGTGCAGCAGAAAGATATTGGCTGTCAAGAGTTGATCATATCAGATCAGACACTCTCCAAATGTATGTGGAAATGAATTTGATCCCTCCACCACAAGCAGTAGCTTGGTCCAATCTCTTCTTATGTTGGATAACAGCATAAGCACATAATGAACTCTGGAGATAATTAGACAGAAGAAAATATGTAACTTAGAACATTACAAAAGCCTTTAAATGTTATTACTGCACCAATATAATATATGTTTATTTAAAGGTGATTAAAATAATGTATATCAAGGAATGCCAATCATAGATTTTAAAAAAAGGAATAATGAATTTTCATCATATTTTGCTAGTTCTGTTTCATGTAAAGTCAAAATTCATTTTTTATGTTCCGCTTAAAAATAAGTTTGGATAGATGCAAATTAGGAGAGGATAGCAACCTCACTCAGGACGTAATAGGTGAACTATAAAGATTTATAGAAGCATAATTATGACATTGTGCCAGCCAAGACAATGACTGCCAAAACCACTTAGGTAGAAAGTTTCTTAATCAATCTTTTGAGATAATAAAAAAGAGGGTAATTGCCTGCCCTCCTGAAAAGTGGGAGGAAAAGAACATCTGCTTTCCTTTGCTAAATGCATTAGGCTTCTGCTATTCATCTTCTGAAAACGAGTGTTTTGTATCTACAATCTTAAGCCTCTGTTGCATTTACCCATGGAAAATAATAATAATAATAACAATAACAGCAATAATAATAACAACAATATTGATTATTATTATTAACAACAGCAACAAACACAATCCCAATAATAATGATAATACAATTGTAGAATGGTTTGAATTGGAAGGGACCTTAAAGACCATCTAGTTTCAATACTCGTCATGGCAGGAACACCTCTCATTAGATTAGGTTGCAATCTGGCCTTGACCACTGCCAGGGAGGAGTCATCCGCAACATCTCTGGGCAACTTGTTACTGTGGTTTGTCATCCTCCCACTAAATAATTTCTTCCGAACTTCTAATCTAAACCTACCATCTTTCAGTTTGAAGCCGTTGCCCCATGTCCTATCACTACAGTTCCTGATGAAGACTCCCTCTCCAGCTTCCTTGTAGGCCTCCTTCAAATACTGGAAGGCTGCTATGAGGTCTCCATGTATCCTTGTCTTCACGAGGCTGAATAACCCCAACTTTCTCAACCTGTCAATATAATAACAATAACAACAACAACAATAACAACCACCACCACAAACCACCACCAGTAGTACCAATAATAGTAATAACAATTATAATGATTATGATAATGTAGTGATCATAATAATATTAATTTTCTGGGTTAGAAGCCTTTTAATACTACTCATATGGGTTTGTTTCTAGAAGCTGAACCCAACACCCTTACCAGGCCGCCTCTTCTTTCAGAGCCCCTCTGGTCCTAAAGAATCTGTCAAAACCTCCATCAGTGATTTATTTTGCATTGTCTGATTTCACATCTTCCACTTGACCTCATGTAAGTCTACGTTCTCATGGACTCCATCAAAGGTCAAGCACATAGTACTATGATATATTTGTGTCATCTCTTGTAACATCCATTATTGGCCTCTTCTGAAGACTTAATCAAAAGCAGGTAAATATTGTAATAAAAGCACTTGGGTATTCTAAACTAATTGTTGCAATAGCTGATGAGGAAATAACCGCCAGTATCTTCAGAGTGTAAGTGTGAATTTGGTCATTACAGTGCTTTTTCATCAGATTTTTTTTAGTATTATTATTAATACTGGTATCCTTATCTTCTATTAAGGCTATCCTTATCTTCTGTCCTTTGCTAGATCTGAGAAAAATTATGAATATAAATCCAGTTACCATAAAACCCCCCTGTATTAACTATAAAAGTCTTCACTTTGAAATGCTTTCAAATTGTACTGCTTCTGAACTGTAAGTCTAGAACAATTCCATTTAATTAAGTAGACCTAACATACTATTGTAAATGCCACCAAAATCTAGTTGCTGATGATTGCATTTGTCTCCAGTCTCTAGATTTATACAGGGCTATAAGTTTTATTTAATTTTGTCTTCTAACTAGTTAAATAAACAAAACCCCTTATGCTTCAATGCAACTAGTTTTAAAAGGAGTTATAAAATATAGATTTTGTTAATCTAGAATTAGAGCTCCTAAAATGTTAATGCTTCCTAAGATCTGTATACTTTCAGATATTTTTCAATACTTGACATTGAAAATTTTAATGGAGAAAAAAACCTTTAGGAAAGCAGCATAGATTTTTATATTTGATTTCTTGAAATAAAACCAGTCAGTTCAAAACAGAATATTGATTGCATGAGAGGGATCACAACTTGATTCTCCTGTGCTGTAAAAGTGTTTGAGCAGATTTTGTTGTATCGTGCTTTAGTAAGTGCATCATGAAGAAATGGTTGTTAGGTTCCAGAAGTAGTGCCAATTGCCATTTCCCTGCCAAGAAGTTTGTGTAAAACAAAAAAGAAAAATAAAACTGAAATAACCACCTCTCCACTCCCACCCCCAGCATGATTACTCTGCCAGTCCTTTTCCCTTTTTTTGATTATAATAACAGCCATTCTTATTTATAATTTGTCTCCTCACAGTTGGCAGACGCAGTAGATGCTTGCAAGGTCTGGGAAGAAGACGAATTTTCCAATTGTGTCAAAAAGAATATAATGCAAACATCAAGCAGTGAAACACTTGGTAGATGCAAACCCAAAGGTTATAAACAATTGATACTCACGGTGATATTTACTGTTTGAAGACTAGATGGCATAGTGAGCCAAACATACTGCTCACATGTGAAGACCCAGGTTCAGGTTGCATCGTTCATGCCTGATGTGAAAATGAAAATGCCGACAACAGAGTGTCTACCAACTCAGAATTTACATACAAAAGATGTAACAGGGCTGAGCTAACCAAATGTGCCTGTCATAACAACAGAAAAGGAACATATACATGCTGTTAGAGTGCCTCAGCTGAGCAACATAAATCTCCAGCTGTAGGAGGTATTTACATTAAACAAACTAACTCACTCAGTTGAGATCACATAAACATACCTTCAGAAATAGAGAGAATCTGACAAACTCAAGGAGAGTTGCCTAAGCTCTCATACTCAAAGTGATAAGCAAACGTACAGACTGAAAGTGATTGAAAGTTTGGAATTAGAGAATTCAAGCACCTATGTAAGGACAATTTAAGAGGGAACGATGAGGAGGAATAAGAAATGCACTGCAGTGATTATTATGAAAAGCAATGCTCTCCTTGCACAGTCCTAAAAAATTCAAATCAAAGTACCAAAGAAAAATACAACTGCTTCCACAAGTACTGCTATCTTAAAACAGAAAATTCTTAGGTTTACCTGGCTAACCTACAGGCTGTCTATTCTAAAGCAACCTGTATCTAAGCAAGCAGAGGATTCACAATGGACATGAAAAAAGCCAAATAAAATTATATTAAAATGTTCTTTTAGGAAAATTTACCTTGCATAATGAGGAAGAAAAACAGACCTGAAAACATCTTATGATTAGATGAACCTCAGTGAATGCTAAAAAATTCAACTTCTAAACATAGATCAAGATTTTGAGAACATTTCCATAAAACAGTATGCTGCTTATTGTGGCAGTTTATTATTTAGATATCACTTTTTCTTGCAGCTATAAGTACTCCTAATCCAGAAAGACCTAATTTGCCAGCAAAATCTATTTATAGGGAAGAAGACCAGGCATCTGAGAATGTCTAGTCCTAAAATCCAGTAAAAGATTATTTCCCTACATATCAGTCTAGCTTCCTATTTTGAAACATAGTGCTGGCTTAAAACTATGTTTTAGAAACTTGTGCATTCTCCAGGATCACCTTCAAAATTTAGGCAGTCTGGCAAGGAAGAAAAAAACCAAACAGAAAAACAGAAAAAAAAGCAATAGAAAAGGAATAATGTCGCAATGGATTTTGTCTAGAGAAGCTATAAATAGAGTGAGCATTTATTACTTTCTACAATTAATTCCAATTCAGCAGGCATTCTAGAGGGTACTACTGGAAACAAAGGTGTGAACAAATTAGTGAATACAGAATCACAGAATGCTAGGGGTCGGAAGGGACTTGTGGAGATCACCTAGTCCAACCCTCTGCTAAAGCTAGTTCATCAAGATCAGGTTGCACAGGATTGCATCCAGGTGGCTTTTCAATATCTCCAGAAAAGGAATCTCCATAACCACTCTAGACAGCCTCTTTCATTGCTCTGTCATCCCCAAAGCAAAGAAGTTTTTCCTCATATTCAGATGGAGCTTCCTGTGTTTCCATTGTGTCCATTTCCCTGTATCTTGTTGTTGGACGCCACAGAAATCAGTCAGACTCCACCTTCTTGACACTCACCTTTAAGATATTTGTAAGCATTGATCAGATCCCCTCTCAGTCTTCTTTTCTCCCAGCTAAACAGGCCTATCTCCCTCAGTCTTTTCTCGTAAGAAAGATGATCCAGTCCCCTGATCATCTTTGTCACTCTCCACTGGACTTGCTCCAAGAGCTCCATGTCCTTCTTGTACTGAGGAGCCCAGAACTGGATGCAGTACCACTAGAGACGAGTAGAGTGGCACAATAACTTTTCCAACTTGATGGCAATGTCTTTGATAATGCATCCCAGGATCCCACTGACCGTCTTGGCCACAAGGACCTATTGTTGATTCATGGCACCACTTGCAGGCTCATAATGATTAATTGTAATTTAAACCAGACCTCAACCCAGTAAGTGTGTGTTTTCAATGTAATGACTGGTAGAAAAGTATGTTCAATCTTCCTTAATATTCGTTTCTTGTGAAAGATGTTAAACTTTTTAAAATGTTTTTCTATGTCAGATATTTACACAGATGAGATTGTGTAAGTCAATCATTTCCATTATTGCCCCATAGCCATTAGATTCAGCTTCCTCTCAGTGATGTTGAGACAGATTCATTTGCTTTATTCCCACTTGTTAAGCAGATATGGAGAACTAAAAACAACCTGTAGGGAATTTTTAAATCAGTTCACTTAAGCTCTGAAGTGCTCATGCACAGTGGCTTTCAGAACTGGGTCTTTGATTTTGATGCAGTTCATCATTTCCACATGGGTAAAAAAGTTGACAAATCACAAATAAATAATTATTTTAGCTTCCATATGAGCATGTGACGCCTTTAATGATGGGACCACATCCAGCCTTGGTTTTGTGTATTCATTAGACTGGTAATTTCCTTGAGAAACTTCATGAAAATCCTTATTCATAAAGTTGAACTTTTAACTCACAGAGCACATTAATCTCATTAGTGCTGTTGCAGTCTATTGACTTCTGCTCTAGGTGCAAATCTAGGCTTCTTTGTAATTAAATTTAATCTGGAAAGCTGGCAAGGAAAAAAAAAAGAAAAAATTAAAAGAGTATCCAGTGTACAATAGATGCAAATAACCACAGACAAAAATATGTTTTGTACAAGAGTTTAGGCAATGACCAATTCCTTGGAGCCTATCCGTGATTGCTTGCTGCTAATCATCATCAGTTTATGCTTGTTCTCTTCCCCTTTGAAAATAATGGAGTGCAGCAAATTATTTTCATATTGTAAGTTTATGTCGGCATCATACCTTTCTCCCCCGAGCAGAGTTAGACAATGTTTGTTTTTCTCTGACTCTCGAATAAAGTGCTCCAAGATCATTATTTGTACAGAAAGCTTTACATAAATCCAAGTTTTGTACTATGTGCTTTTTGTTTCTCCAGTTTTTTTATCATTAGCAAAGCAGCAGTGCTATCGATTAGCACATCATCACAAAGCAAACCAATTTGTGCTCCAGTCTTTGAAAATCCAGGGCTTTGGCACCCCTTTTTGCTAGAAAATGGATAAAAATGTAACCACTTATAAACAAAATAATCAGTATGTGGGGCTTTGCTGATGATATTGGCATAGAATAGGAATCAGAGGCCAGACTCAGATATTTGCGCATCATGGTCTATATAATTGCAAGGAGTAAACAACAGTCCCGTGGTTCCTGACACATAGTTGGACTCAAACCCTCCAGGAGTCCATCTTCTTCGTGGAAACTTGCCCTCCAAACTCTTTGTCATTGTCAAACTACTTCAGGCGTATCTGACTCTTCTTTCTTGGTGAAATTCCTGCCTGTGAAATTTTCTTTCCTTCTTCCTCTCATTTCTACACACAAGTCCTGTTTCCTTGTGCTTGAAGTCAAGCACAAGAGAAACCCTAGTCAACTGCATGGACCGGATTCTGCTCCAGCTTGCATTGGTTCTAATTATTCTAGCAGCCAGCTATGCTGTATGAAGAAATGTAGCTGCTCTTTTTATGTTGATTCTGCAAAAAGATGTGTCCCATGGGGAGTGTTAAAGAAGGAACAATAGGAGACAACGAGATTATGCTCCTTACTTTCAAGTAAGTAGTGCCCCAGAAAATAAAATGCTAAGGAAACTCACTCACTTCCAGGTAGTTGGTAAATGCTCTTTAACCTGTCTTCATCTTTGTTTTGCTATGACTTCAGCAATTTTCAGTAAGCATTGTGCATCATAAGAAACAAATTACTCTGCCTTTTAATATCCTACTATGTAACCCAAACATATGTTTGTAATTAGTTAGGTCTACAAAATCTGCATGTATCCACGTAAATAAGCCCAGAAATGCACTCAAAGAACGAGTTTTTTTTAAAAAACATACTTAAAAAAAAATATTTTCAAAGTTGTTTGTAAGATCTCAGTTTTATGGAAACCACACACATAAGATTTAATGTGTGTGACTGTAAAAACCTGCTGCACTGTAAAAAAGTGCACTACACTGTGAATGTACCTCTGCTCATCCAAGGTGTATTGAAAAAGATAAGCTAACTAAATCACAGCTCCACTGATGAAGTTTTGTCACTGGTTTCAAAGCACTGAGTTTTCACCCATTTTCATTGTTTTTGAAGTGGAATTGTCCACAGAAAAGAAATTATCTCTATTTTCACCATGTCTTTCAGAAACAAAAATGTTATGTTCTTCAATAGCTGTGTAAGTTTTAATATCAGAATACAGTATCTCAGAACATAAAAACCTATTTCAGAAAGTTGTTTTCTTCATTCATTCATTCGATTGTTCTCATACACTTGTTTATAGTTTGATTTTATTTTTTTTTCCCATTTAATTACATAATCCCTTAAGGAGATGTAAAAAAAATCGTGTTAACAGGTTCCATTTCAGTGCTTGTTTTTCCCCAAAAGGCACTATTGTGATTAAAAAAATAAAATCATATTGCTATATAATTAACAATTGGTATTAAATAAAACTACAAATCTGATATATGTTTAACATGTAAAAGATTGGTTCAATCTTTTATGCAAGAGATAAGATGATAGAATATAAAATATTCTCAGCATACCATCTCTGGGCTGGAATTTTAACCGGGGGCCACTGGTGTGGCAATGACTAAATGTGGATTTCAGGGTGAACTCAGGACCTCACTGAATACTTGGGTGACATCTTGTTTAGAAATCAGTCTCAAACGTCAAAAAGTTTTGCAGATGGGGCCAGCTAGAAGGTGGCTGAAGGAGTAAAAGTTAGGTGTAGCTGCCTTTGTCAGAGGCCATTTCTCTGTTTTGGCAACAATAATTCTTCCTACAAAAATACGGCCTAGAATAATGAAGATGTGTCTGTGCCCAGAAAAATGTGGATGCTGGATGAGTCAGGCTTCTCTTTCCATCAGAATTTGATTTTAAAACTAATTTTTCTTATATCTGGGATCTTCAGGCACAGAACCTGTGTATTTGATCAGAAGAATTCCCTTACAGAAGAAAAAAAGTAAAGACACAGTAATAACATTAGCTATTTTGTAGTGTTTACATTAAAAGAATATAGAAAGGGGACTTTATACAGATTCATCCAGAAGTGAAGTACCCTGTGATGCAAAAGGAGAGGAAACATTGTCCACCTCCAATGGAAAGAGATGGGAGGTATGTGGGGTTTTTTGGTTTTGTTTTTTTGGGGGTCTTTTTTTGGTTGGTTGGCTGGGTTTTTTTGGTGGTTGTTGTCGCCGTTTGGTTGGTTTGGGTGGGTGGGTATTTTGTTTGCTTGGTTTGATTTGTTTGTCGTGATTTTTTTGAGGGGTGGTAGTGACTGCACGGAGTTACAAAATGAGAGTAAATTCCATGATACACACATTTACTAGTAATACCAAGCACTTTCTCAAAAATTCAGGTCTTGAGAAAATCCCTCCAGAGTCATTTCAACTCTACGTGTGCATGAGAATTTCTGTAAGACCCACAATTTCATATAAACATTTCATGTACTTAATGAATCCTAATTTTTTTCACCTCTTAGAGCTTCAATTTTACCCTGCATTCAATTTTTAAAGGGATTATAAGACAGGTATCTTTCAGAGACTTATGAACATCTCATGTTGTCACTCTGTGTCTCTGCAAAGATGCATAGAACAGCATAGTGCACTTGGAGGTAACCCAGGGGATTTAGTCCCATTCCATGGCTTTTCCCTGGCAAGTAAACCAACCTCCCAGGGAAAGATGACCAGATGCCAAACACACGTGTAGTATTCTACTGTACTCCCACACATGTAATGATGACTGGTGCAGGGAATCTTAAATGCCAGGACTGAGGAAAACTGAATCTAATGTAGTAATGCAATCGGAAAAAAACCCTCAAACCGGAAAAAAACAAAAACCAAAAACTTGTCCAGAACCTCTTCCTCTTTGCACTATATTGATATTTGACAATACCTAGAAAGTCAATTTCAATTTGTAATGAAACTAAATCCCTAGAAGAAAAACAAAAAAAAAAAAGTCAAAGTCTTGGACAGATTTCACATTGTTTCAGTAAAATTCAGGAATATGTACAAAAAGGAAAGAAGAAATTCAGATAAATAGTGAGTGGTCTCTCAGAAAGAGTTTCTGAATATTTAATCAAAATTCAATATATAGTAAGATTCCCTCAGAGACTCCACAATTTTAAAACATCTGTGGAAGAAATCCCTTGCTTGAGTTATTTAGTGAAAAGAAATAATGACTTTCATCTTTTTTTTTAGGCAGGTATAATGATTGTGACAACATTCCCAGCAATTCTATGCAGCATCAGTAATGGCAAAATGACCTTTAAAGGTCCCTTTCAACACAAAGTATTCTATGATTCTATTAAAATCCATGGTGGCAGACTGCTATTTCATAATTTCTGCCAGGTTTTGCCTTTCTTGACATCATGGAACCAAACTTAACAAGTAGACAAAATGTGCACACAGCATACCTTCGCAATAGTAACGACATCCTGACTCAGCACTGTTGCACAACATAAAACTTTGAAGAAAGAGTTGACTGTAGCACTGTTGAGTGTAGACACAGTGCAAGGTCATGAGTCAAGCAAAATAGCTGTCAGGGTTATTCCCACCACGATAATTAATTATTCAAGCTGTGATGGCTGTGGAAGAGCTGTGCTTTTTCTTGTGTATGGCCAGGCTTTTAATGGCAAGGAGTAAGGAGGTTTCTTACATCTTTATAGCATTCACAGAAGGGTCAGGCACAGTTCTAGGTCCCAATTATATGAAGGGGGGAAAAGATGTCATAGAAGAAATTTTATGGGTACATGGTTGCACTGGCTAGTAAGGTAGTCAGTTTCCTATCTAACCTAATGTCCTGGGTTTCTGTAGCTGAATTTTTTTTTGGTAGTGGGGGGGGGCTGCAGAGGCGGTTTTCTGTTAGAAGCTGCTAGAAGCTTCCCCTGTCTCAGGGGAGCCAATGACACTTGGCCCCAGGGGGGACATCCGGCTCCTGGCCAGGGCCAAGCCAATTAGAGATCACAGTAAGGCCTCTGTGATAACATAT
>VWZG01011454.1:219510-239851 GCA_013396735.1 Grallaria varia
GCAACCGACTGCAACCCCCCATGGACAGAAGGAGGGGTGGGGGAAAAGTGTGTGTGTGGGGTGGGTTTTAAGACCTTTTTTTCTTGACTATTTAGTTTAGCTTTTATCCTGTTAGTAATAAATTTTAGGTATTATCTCACTTTGAGTCTGTTTTTGCCCATAAAGGTTGTAGGTGGATGACCCCTCTCCCTTCCGTCTAGTTGCAGAAAGGGATTTAATGAGTCCCTGGAATCCGGCCAGGGTCAACCCACTACACCTAACTTTTAGACTAAAATGAAACTGAGATAACAGGTAAATGAGCAATAATAGAGGAAGTAATAATTTAATAATTTTTCATTAGTAAGAAATATCTTAATGTTATTTGACATTTAGAACTGACAAATACAAAAAGAAAAGCTTTTGTGAAAACTTAGTCTTGTACTCTTATTGGTATTTCATCAGTACTTTTTATGAAAAACAAAATCTGATCTTTTTCATAGTGCCATTTTAATGTCACATTAAAAATTATATTTTTCAATGAGAAATAATTTTTTCTTAAAAATGTTATGGGAAATAATGATCATTGTATCAAGTAGAGCTATAATTTAGTATTTCTATTTTCCAAACTGGAGCTTAAAATTTATTGTTAAAATGTAAAATCAAGATACGGTCTTTTAAAAACACAATACAAGTGTCTGTGTTCTGTGTCAGTGGGCACAGATCATCAATTGCTTTTTTGCACTTTTGCATCAGCTGCTGGTCGAGTTGCTAGACTGTGGGCTGAGCACAGCCTATCAGCCAGAAATGGCTAAACGTGTCCTAAACTAGTGTGCTGCCCCCCATACAAGTGGTTCTAAATGTACAGCCAACAGAAGACTCTCTGCCAGTGTCTCAAGTGAGAGGATTTCCACAGCTGGGATCTGATCCTGTCGATTAGACCATGCTGACTAAAACACAGCATCTGCTCACTCCTTATGAATTTTTAACACACTGACTCTACATTAACATTTAATTAGAGCTTGATTATATTTACTAGACTTTAGGGTAAAGCTTTCAAGCAATGAAAAGTTAATGTTTAATAATAGGCACATGGAAAAATAAACTGGCTTCTTTAATACAATTTTGTCTTTTTGCTTCATTGCTTTTTCCCAGAAATGTGATTTTCCACTAAAGAGAGAGAAGGCGTCATTGGCTTGCACCCTATAAGGTTACATACATCAACTCCAAGTTATCACAAATATATGCAGAGTAGAAGAATGCACTTAGAGGAGACACATCATTGAGTCCTTCTAGAAATTACTTGCAAGTGTCATGCATTCAGTAATGAAACAAGTATTCACATCTCCTCTGATTTCCGGTCTTTATGTAGGAACTTTGGTGTCTCCCCACTAGACCTCTCTTTGTCTGTTGGAGTTTTTTAACTCTTGGGATCTATTTTTAATTCTTTCAAGGCACTGAGTGAAAGTTTATGATTTATTCCCTCAGTCTACTAGCTAAGGCCCTCGTATTAGAAGGCAGGATGCCTCTCTGCTGCCAGGGGCAAGAAGGTCTGCATGGCTGGGGTAGCTGCCTCTTGGTTTGTCAGAATCAAGGAGCATTGCAACAGATCCTTGCTAGACAGACAGCAGAAAGGACTTCATCAGAAAGGTAACCTCACTTTCTAGAGAATTCTCTTATTTTCAATGTCCCAAAAATTGCTGGTATAATCACCTGGATTCTTTCATTTCTCAAAAGACATGCAGTTACTTTTTTTCTGGTTAGACATATATGCTGACAGAATATAAACTTGCTGTGTTTGGATGTTGGAAAGCAGCCAGAAGACTTAGCAGGTACTTCACTGTCTATCGCACTAAGAGGAGCATCAGGGGATGTGCTGCTACTGCTGCTCCCTGGTTGGGAGCTCTTAGTTCTGTGCTCATTACTAGGAGATGCGACAGGCAGCTTCCCAAAGTGGTAGTACTGTTTGGCGTGTACAGAGACTAAACATGATTTACCCTCCCCTTTTATGTACTAGAGGGAGGCAGGGATGAGCAATAACTCACGTAGCACAATGTTTTCTGATGGAAGCTACTCTGGAGTACGAGGGCAAATGTACTGTTTGGTGCATTAGATGGGGCTATGGAAGGGTTCTGTACAACCCATCTGCAGGTCAGTACAGCTCTGCTGCCCTGTAGTCTCATTAAGGATTCAAATTGCACTATATGTTACAGTTTTTATCTATGTGACAGAATTCAGTTCCTGATTATCCCACACAAACAAGCCCAACAAAGACTGTGAGATTGCTTGTGTGCAAGCCCAAGAACTGCTGCAGAACACACCTGCCTCTGTGACTTCTGTAGTCTTTTTTTTTTTTTTTTACCCCATCCCACATTGTGTCTGACTCTCACTGACGCACTGCTCAGCCCTGCCTGTTCATCCTTGACATTCATTTGAAAGCAGGCAACAAAGAAGATCAGCTAAGAACTGATGTAGAAGTCAGTATTCCCAGCAGAAAGAGAAGTTGTCGCATTAATCATAAGAACAAGGAGCAGTGTAAAAGCGCAAGCAGTGTGAAAACAGCAATCATGTGGACAATGTAACCAGGTAGATGGGGCAAGAAAGGGCACTTCCTATTGACTGTGATGTCTGGTTTGCACTCAAACTGATCCTTAAACCTGAACATCCTACAGGTAGAGTGATGACACCCATTAACCTTCACATTATTGCGAGGTAATGAACCACTTTCGGATTTCATCGTCTCCTACAGAAACACTCAAGTTACTGCAGATTAATTCTGAGTGCAGGGGTGTGCAAGATCTCATTCTGCATTGCACAGCCTGGAGAGAAAGTGTGACACCACAAGAAGAGTGTCATTAATTTATATAAATATGATGCACACTACTCAATTTGTCTGATAAAATATCGGTTTTATTATTGGCACTCTGGATGGGGAAAAATGGTATTTCCTCTACCTGTAGCAAGTTATTTCATACCACGGTGATACTAAATTTTTAGAGAAGGCATTTTTCATGTTTTTATAAGGTTTTGTGAAACTTGTGTATATGTTTTTGGTTTTCATTTGACCTGCACAGAGTATTAAGAAACAGAACTACTGCAAACCAAGAATTTTTAATTTTTTTCCCAGTACAAAGAAACCCATTTTTATAAAAGATTGAAATGATAATTTTTTATTATGATAATATGTAAAAATGTCAGCCAGTAATCAGGACTCCACAATAAATACACTTTATATAGTGTAAACCTCTCTCACTGTATCTATGTAAACCAGATGAGGGGTATTAACAACTGGATTAATAATTAGTGCAACCTAGATTATATGGCAAGAAAATTGTGAACACCTTGACTGCTATCAATCTCCTTTCTAAATTACACTCTTTTGCTGATGAACTCCTTTCTGTCTCATTTAAACCTCAAAAAAAAATTACCCCAAATTGCTCAACTGCAATATTTTTTTGCAGTTAACCCCTATAAATATTAAGATACCAGCTACACAAATTTGACAATAAAAATAAGATGCAATGGGTTATATGAATAATATTTCTATTGGTCTTGTTAAGTTCTGGGACTTATGGAAACTCAGTGAATCTCTGCTCATAAGGTCAACAAAAAACGCCCTGTCTTCACTTCTACAACACTGATGTCTGAAAACTTACTAAACTTTGTGTCTTCTGCATCTCTGTGTGATAAAGAGGTGAGTTGCTGAACAGATGGTGAATAAATGACTCACTTTTGCTGCTTTCACACTTCCCAGAAGCAAAGCTGACAAATTGTATTTGGAGCCTGGAATGTGATTTCTTTATTTAAAGTATATGCTTAGCACTAACAAGGGAGCACTCAGGAACATTAATTCAAACGTGTAGAGTGTCTCACTGTGGGAACTGTGTTCAGTCTCTTTGAGAATTTGTTATTTCCTGAAAATAATTTTCATTGTATGTCTCTGCTAAAATCATAGTCACGGTCTCTTCATTCCGATGTCAAAAATTACTAGTAACTGTTTGCGCCTATACATATGTGCATAAATAAATAGATGCATCTATGCATTCTGTATGTAGCAGATAACTCTTGAGATAAATGATATTTCTGTGCTTGAAAACATAGTCCAAAAATCTGCAATACAGACATCGAAATAAAATACCTAATTCTTCAGGGAGATGCATGCTAACTTTTTTTGCTTTGTCTTTATCATAAGATTCTGTTTCATACTGTGTATGTTTGACTGCCTCCATTCACAGTGAATTCAGTATTCTAACTCTTCAAACCATTCACTTAATAATATCGTGTCCTGCTTCACTCATCTTTACAGTGCTGCTGTTTTTACATTGTTTCATTCCTCTTTGCTCCCCCACTCACATTTCTCAAAACTCATTGCCCTGTCACCAAATTCTACTGCATCCATCACCTGTTTGTTTTGTTTCCTGTCTGCTACAGACAACATTTTCCTCACCTTTTCTACATTTGTTACCAACTGAGCTAATTTAGATTTCAAAAGTTCTTGGCATCATGTAAGGCAGAGCACTGAATTAGGAACAGAATTTCTGCCACACTTCTCTTTGTGGTACGTGTCTCAGCACTGAATTATTACTGCTGGAAAGGTATTGGGGCAATAGAAAAGTAGAAAAAAAAATATGGAGCAAAGTTTGTGTTGTGGATATTTACTGGGCTTGTCAGTTTCCACAAAAGGTTGGTATTGTAAGGTCTTTTAATTCCAGTTGTAATCTAGTCTCCATTCTCCTCAAACACAGATACTCCTGGATACAATTTCAGAAGTTCATGTATAGTAATTCGCTGCTAGAACATCTTGCTGCCATCAAGGCTTGAGGTTTTAACAGATCTGCAAAAGTAGAATGACACAAGTAGGATTAATAATTAATCAAAACAATCTCTGTGACCATGACTGTTTTGTTCACAAAGGGAACAATGTATTACTTTACAAATGACAGTTCCTTGTTGCTCACTTTTTTAGACCACCACATCATAAACTGACTGAAGTTCAGATGCCTCAAACCAGATTATTTTCAAGTATCTTTGAGATACTCATAATTCACAGTAAGTTGGTTTTCTGGTTTTGATATATTCTCTTTTGCTTTCTCTAACCTGTTCTTGTTTACTTAACCATTTAAAAATTCCCATGACTGTAGTATTTTGAAAGCTAGTCACTAGAAGCATATGCTGAAAATAATACTTGCTTTATTTAACCATGTGGTCATTTAGTCTGATTTCTATTATCTGGTAATGGTCAGAACTATCAAGGGATTATTTAAAGGTCAGAACAAATCATACAAAAAGCAAATTTCCAGCAACAGGCCATTATAGGAAGAAGCTGCTGCATGTGTATACCTGGGGAATATAATACATCCAAGGATATGGGACAAATTGATGCACTCTTTCCTGAGCAAGAAAAAATCAAAGATCATCATCACTAACTTGGCTACAGGGATGATCAGTTACAGTCTGTAAAATCTGCTGGGTTGGAGGAAGATGGACCTACAAAGACAAAAGAGTAGGAAAAAAGTGTCCTCCAAAGTCCAGCTATTCCTAATGAAATACTCTTTCTGCACTTCCACTCACCATCCTTAAGGTCACTAAGATAACTTTTCCTATCTCTTTTAAAGGCTGGTAGAGTGCTGCTGCTGCTGAATGCTGTCAAGTACTCAACCATTGTTTTGTTACATTTACTGTTATCAGTGCCACTTAATTAAAGATAGATAGCAACCTTTTCCTATTTTCATCTTCTCCCTCTGCCCCAGTTTACATATTGAGGCATTGGACCGGAATTTTGGATTATGTAAAACAATGTAAGTATTCTACTTTTCACTACTACAAAATAAACTCTCTTATGTGACTTAGCCCTAAGATTAGCTCCATTGGTTAAAGGATGGTGCTAATAAAGCCAGGGTTGCGGATTGAATCCTTGTATGGGCCATTCACTTCAGAGCTGGACTTGATAATCCATGTGTGTGCCGTCCAACTGAGAATATTCTCAGAGCTTATTATTATTTAGCTCAAGTCAGCACGTACAGATACAGGACTATTCATTGCAATGACTGGAGATTATATTCCTATAAGTGAAGTGGGCTCTTAAAGGAAGATTTCTGTGCTTTTTTATGCTTTGAAATTCCATAATATTCCACATATGCTGCCCTTCGTGACTGGTGGTGATATTTTCAATTCTGTGAAAAGAGTTTGCACCCTACTAAACCCTGCAGAGTGATCTAGAAGAGAAAAATACAGAGCTATTAGTTTTCACTAGCATGTACCTGTTAAGCATTATTGATTCTGGCAATTAGGAATGCTGTAGTTTATTAATGGAATTAATTTTTTGTTGGGTTGTTTTTTGGGGGGGAGGAGGTTGTTTGTTTGTTTGTTCATTTTTTCCTCACAATGCTTCCTTTTTTTGTACTGGCATTTTACACAGGACCTTCTCCCACTAACAATGAGGTGACACTTTTTTCTGGGCACAGTGACATCTGAAAGAAGTCCAGCATGCTGCCTCTTATCCCTCTTGTTGTCCCTCCCTCTTCTCAGCAGACTTCTCAGATACAGTGCCAGGATAAAGGGTTAAAGTCCCATGACAATGTCCAGAATGGTTCAGGAAAGTTAAAAGCTCTTCTTCTCTTACCTTGCTTCCTGGAAAATGAAATTTCCCTGGATGTTTCATTTCAATTACATTGTGGACAACTCTAATGATACCACAGATAGGATTTGCAATGGGTTCTCCTAAAACAGAGTATAAATGAGCCATCTGTTCACTGCTTTTTCTTCATCACAGTTAAGTTAGAATTTTTTAAAAAAAGAGGAAATATCTACTAAGAGATACAGTGAAAGAGATGGACAATAAAATCTGCAGATATTTAAAGGCAGAGATGTTATAGTAAGGATCATAGCAAAGTTTATATGCCACCTATGGAGCTCAGAAGATTATGTTGCATAGTATGAATAATTCAAAAAGTTGAAGCAGAACTTCTCTTACTATGTGTGGAGCAGGTTGGTCCCTTGGCATGTGTTTCCTGCATTAAATACAGAGATTTACAAATATGACTTGGATAATGCATATGAAAATAATGCTTCTTAGAAGAGTTCAATACCATTAGAAACATGTAAGGACATAATAACATTTGATGAATTCATTAGATGGTAAATTAGATTTGTTCTTGAAGTGCACTGTGATGTAAAAGCCTGTGATTTTGTATGCAAGGCAGAGTGATTTCACAGTCTGAATGGCCAAGAAAAATAATCACACTGGTGTAACTTGGCTAATTCAGCAAACATTTGAAAAGTACAGGTAAAAGAAGAAAGAACACTGTAAAAGTTTTTGCAAAGTATGTTATTATAGGAATAAAATCAAATAAACCACAGTAAAATCTGAACTGTATTATAAAATAGATCTGGTATAAGGATCTAATGAAAACAGTAACAGGTCAGCCGAATAATTTAGAGTTGGACTGGACATCACACTTAAGAACATAGTACATCATAGACAAGAAATCTTGCTTTGGCAGAGGACTGGGCAAATGACTTAGTAGGTCTCTTCCATTACTAATTCTTTTCATTCAATGCTTTTTGTAAACCAATGTTAAGTACCTCTAAAAGGCACTAGAAAGATTAGACCTCCATTTACTTCTTGTCCTGAAAGCTAATCTTCGATCACAGAGCAGTGAGATACCATGTCTATTAGCTGCTGTTGTTTACCCTGGAATGAAAGAATATTTAAGGACGACGGATAAAATAAGAGTTTCTAATCAATCAATGTGAATTACTCCAGGAGTTTATGCCAACACACTAACACCCCGTCACTTAAGATGAGTAATGTTTTAGAAACAGTTACGGTTGCTAAGCTATCATTTCATTAAGAAGTATCAAAGGAAGAATGAATCATCTATTCTGGCTTCAGAAAGAGTTAAGCAGCAAAATTTGGGGTTAATCCTTTAGCAAAAGTATAGCCATCTCAAGAGAAATACAAATATATTTGTATTCTTTGTATACTTTATATGGTTTGTATATTGCTCTTTCAGGCATTATATAAAATGGCATAAGGGAACTCCAAAAAGTGTGTATTTATAACATTTCACAAGGTTTCTTCCAGGAGACAGACTACTTAGGTACCTCTAACATCATAAAATTCAGGTTAGAAGAACATATTTCCTCTTGTTCTGCAATCTCTCATGATTTATTCTGTTGATTTTATACCACCCAACCTTACGGTTTCTGTAAAATCTGTAAACTTTGTAAAGTTTTGTATTTATTTTGCTGAAGTGTTATAATATATAAACAATTTCAACAGATTCATAGTGAATTCAATGTTTGGAAAACAATCAGGCATATTGTAAATGTTTTCTCTTTAACGGCAAGGCATTTTTTTCTGGTTAAATTATTAACTAATGAGTTAAATGCTTTTTTATTTGATGTATTTATTTCCTTTTTTTGAACACAGAAATTTGAAAACACTGTGGGGTTTTTTGCTTTGGCAGTTTTAAATATCTATTCCTGTTTGTCTTCATAATGAAGCCTTAGTTTTGAGTGTGAAGAGAAACATAATTGCTGTTTTGACATTACTTTATTAATGAGACATAATTATACCTTTATTCCCCAAACCAGGAATCGAGTTTAGTACAAGCTTTGTACAAGCAATGAAGCAATGAGTACCTTCTCTGACCAAGCACCACCTCAAAATTTAGAAGAGATCATCACAATTTCTTTCCCCATTTGCTTTTGTTTTGGAAAAGAAGGGAGGAAATTTCCCACTTGACACAATGTGTTCACTAGTCCCAGGAGCAGGCATTTAAATTAAATAAACAAATTAAGTTCCCTCGCCCCACAATCTGCTGCTGAAATACACATTTTTTTCTCACTTTAGAGGAAGAATCCCCAGTTTCAGGATTCCTTCCAGTGCTAAGGGTTGTCTTTCTATTTATTGCCTTGCAGTGGCTTACTCCTCAAGGTGGGTGAAAAGGCACTTAGGAACCTCTCTGTCAAGAATTTGTTTATAGCATCCAAGGGGAATGGTTTGATAGGAATAGTAAGGCAGGAAAAAATTAGCACTTAGTAGTTATGCTAAAAAGGATGCAGGTTTTGAATAGAACTTTGCATTTTGAGCTAAAAAACCCCAAGAACCTGAGACTGGAAGTATTTTATTTACATGGAGGTCACATAATTTAGAGGGTCAACTAATGTCAACTTATATGACTGCTGTCTGGATTTTCCTTTCTGCTCTGTAGGCCAGAGTACTAAACTGGAAAAACAAACAAATAATTTGAAAACATGAAAATAATTCCTTCGAAGAACATTTTAATTCTGCAGTATGTTTTTGCATCAGGGCAGTTATTCTTCCATAAAATTTTATTGGTCTAATTTTATATATCAAAATTTCAAATGTGTTACTTAATCAACCCGAATAATATTTATGTTTTCTAAAATCCCAATAGAAAGTTACCTAAAATCTGGATATCATGGACTTTGTAAGAGCAGTTCTCAAAAAAAAATTCCCCTGGGAGTTTCCAAAAGTGCTCGAGTGAAAATGTGTATTAACTACTGTATGACATGCATACACGCACAGATACACAGACATGTCTAAAACCAGAACTTTTCTGAGCAGAAGGAAATTAAAACAATACAGACTTGAAGATAAAATGGAATATTATAATCAACAGAAAAATAGGCAAACTGCAGCATTGTTTGTAAATTCCAGGTTGTTTTCTTTATTACTTTTAAAGTAATTTAAGTAATTAATTTTAGAGACTGAATTAATTACACAAATAAAACAAATTAATGAACAGCTATGGCAGGATTTCTCCTGGCATGGGATGACCTAGCAGGATGTCAATCCAATCAAGAAGTCTGATGTGTATATAAACACTAATTTAACTAGAAGAATATTAAGAGAAAAAAAAAAAAAAAAGCTTTTATCTCATTCCTTTGGAAAAGGAGAATAAGAAATAGCTTCCTTTCAGATATGGTCACCATTATTGCATGAAAAATGGTGTTACCTACAGTCACTGATGAAAAAAAAATAATTCAAGAACTTGAGAACTATTGTTTAAAAACAGATTTAGATCTAAAGAAGCACAGTCATTACTTCCAAAACAGAATATTGGCCATTTTCAAGAAAGAAAAGGTTTAATATTCTAAGAAATTATAAAAAGACCACAGATCTTTCAAAAAGATAAGCAACTCCAGAGAAGAATGTAAACTTTTTAGATTTATGAGCCAATCAGTGACAGTCCTTGAAGGAGTGAGAACAAAAATAGTAGTCATTGCCAAAGGGTTTAAATTATTATCTTTTAAACTTGCTAAAGAATGTAAAGGAAAGCAATCCTTGCAATCTGAAGAATTCTTTCTGGCACAATTCAGAACTGAACTTGGCTGTACAAGTAGAGAAAAATACTAGGCCATTAGGCTTTGGAGAAAGTCAAGAGAAGAACCATTACACTTTTCTGTGATGTTCTGTGCTCTGCCAGTCTGGAAAATATTCTCCATGCTTCCTCAGCTTTGGTACAATTGTATTTCAGGTATTTTGGACCTGCTTTTTTGCCTTTCTGCATCCTGTATACTTGTAGATTCTAGCAGGACCCTTACCCTCCATGAATGAAATATTGTTGGTATTTAAGCTAACACTTGGCTCAGCTGCAAGCTGCTGTAAAAAAAAACAAACAACATACTTCAATGGAATTTGATCATATGGTATTTACTAATGTATTATTAATGGGCAGCTGAATGGCTTCAATAACAATCCTTAGTATTTATCATTCCCTACAAGGGTAAAATAGACAAGGCCCCATTAATCTGGGTTGTTTTAAATAAGCTACACAAAGAGCTAAGTGGGCCCCTTATTTCCCTCACATCATCCCACAACAAGAAAATATGATGTGACAGGGATTTGTCTTGACTTATATTATATGAAGAACAGGCCCGGTGTAGACATAAAACTGCCTTTCTTTAATGTCTTCTGATTGTTTCACTGAATTTATATGGCTTTGGTGCATTAATAATCAGTCTTTGAGAATTCCTTGATATATCAGCTAGTTATTCTCCAAGAGATTTCTGTAATATAAACCTTGTAAGTACATTAGCTTGTAGTAATGTTTGTGTGCTTGGCTTAGAGAACTAGTTCTATTTTTTGATGTATTTACTCATTATGTGTCTAGACTATATCTTAATCCTCCATATAAACTAAATTGAAAGTATTGTTATTTTTATTGCCACATGATGTGTACAGGGTAGAATAATCAGACTTTCCAGAGTGACTAAAACTTTGGACATCTGAGAGAAAAGGTCTGTCAATTGCCAGACCAACAAAACTCTTGCTGCTTGATGATAACCTTTAGGTGTAAAGTATTTGGTTATGCCATGGATACACTCATCACTTTTTACAGTGACATAAATTACAGGAACTTTTTAGGCTAAATTCTGTTCTTCATACTGAATAGAAGCTCCATTAGAAGCTGCTCTAAAGAACAGAATTCTGCAGTGCAAGATCTCTTGCCAACTGAATTTTGTTGACACTGCAATTGCAGGTTCACATGGTTTTCTAGGAGGACTGGAATGATTTATAGTTGATGTTCACACCCAGCATCTTGATGGGTTACTGTGCATCAGCATAGGTTTTCAAATCCCTTCAGTCCATCTCTGGCTTTACCTACACTTCAGCTTTTGATGATAGACTTATCAATTAATATTGGTTCAAAAGGAGTTTAGACACTCTTAGATTTTGCTCTTAAAACTTCACAGGCTTATGGAAAGATTTACAAAGTTGTTTAATACTTTTGAAAAATCTGTCCTTAAAGTAAAGTAACAGACTGGGAACCCAGCACAAAGCACAAAGAGAAGAGACACACTTAGAGAATCACACAGAAAAGTCAGAACTCACTTCTGAGTCATAAGATCTTAAGAACAAGGCAGGTTGCTCTGCCCCATGCACACATTTTCCAGCTCAATAAGATTAATAAAAGTCTAGTATGTATTCAGTGTAAGAAGAGTGGAACTAACCATATATCATCGTGGTATTCTGAAAGCTACAGCTAGCTGCAGACTACAAAGGAGTGTAGAGACAAAACAGAATAAAGTATTGAATTTTATCATTTAATACCCAGAAAGAGATTTTTCATGAATTTCCAGAGCGGGTCCAGATTTATCAATATTTCTTGGCATAACCATTCCGTTGTTCTGACTGATTCTGTGAAGGACTCTTCATTCCCGGTGAGTCTGACCTCAGCCTGCAGAGTTACAAGATCCATGGCAACAGGGCAGATAAGGATGAAGCACCTGATTGCAGGGACCTCGAGAGTGTCTTAAGGCCATTCTGTGATATGCCACCCTGATATTGACTGAAAAACCCACGTCAGTGTGTTTGAGGACACTCTAGACTGAGAACTTCTGTTGGCTGAGAATTTAAATACTATTTTAAAATTAAAAAAAAAAAGTTTCTTAAAAGATAGTAAACTTGTTGTTTTCCCCAGTCTATTTATTAAATATACAAGGTTCCAAAATTCAATAAAATCTCATTTTGAAGAAGAGACAAGATGCTGGGTGAAATGATCTACAAAGAACAGTAAGTGAATATCTAAGCACATATTTTTGGCCTGAAAATAAATAAATAAACAAACACATAAACAAAATATGGAGACTGCTACCAGTTTTGTTAGCAAAAGGTCAGAGTCTTCCAAATGAAAAGCACTGATGCATCAAGGACAAACAAACCAAGTGCCTTTCAAACTATGTGGATTTCTACAGGAGTTTATTTGTGTATATCCTGGGGGATCTACAACACATTAAAAGAATGCATTTTAGCCTTGTATCCTAAATAGATGCTGCTGTTGCTAGGTGATGTAATATCCTTGTAACCCTAAGAACTCCAAGGACAATTGCATTCAGTGACATTTCTGTTACTAGCAGCAAGCGGCTGGAAGAGTGGAATGGGAGAATTTTTTAGTTGATGTTTGTTCTCATAAACTTTTCAGTTCAAAAGATTCGCACTAATGCAGTAGATTTTTAACACTACTTTTTCTCCAAAAAGTACAACTGTACTGTTTTCACTCTTGAAATATTAGTCTTATCAAACAGCCTTTGGAAAGATTCAACATCTAGTTTTAAACTGAACTATCTATTTAATCTCATATTGGAGGCTCCTGAGTCACAGAAATTACATTGGGAGGAGTTCTTCAACTCTTGACCGTGCAGTAAGCCATCCAGTGCAGTGCTTCAAAGGTCCTGATTATTCTCCAATGTGTGTGCTGGGAGGGACGAAAGTAAAAAGAAAGAAAATGGTGTTAGAGGTGGAGTGATAATAGCAGAAAATGAATGTTGGAATGAGAGTCAAATTTAATTTAAACTTCTCTGACAATGGAATTAAAGAATATATATATTGATTGATTTTGAACCGAACGTTTCACAGGAAAAAAGTCCAAATATCTGCAGAACTACAGCATATTATTGAAGATATCAAGACCAACATCCATATCATAATATCACAAGTGGACAGAGTGTTGAGTGAAAAACACTAAAATGAGACTAGTAAGTGGATCATGCCTCACAGGAGGAAAAAAAATAAAATCTATAAGCTAATTAAAGAAACTGCAATTAAACTACAGCTCACCAATGTTCCTGCCAATCTACCAGAGTTCCATTGGTGTAATAGCAGCTATGGAATAGCAGTGAGAGAATAATTTCTTTTTTAGTTCAGTTGTCTGCTACAGAGCTCTTGTGTGTGTGACAAATTCAATGAAAGATGTAACTAACAAAGTAGTCTTTTCCTCCTATACTCTTAACTGGCTAAAGGAATCTAGCATGAATGTCTTTAAAGACTTATGTTACAAAGATATGAAATGAAAAGGTCTTGTTTGCAACATGAAAGAAAAATATAATAGTCTTAGCAGTGGAAAGAGCTTATTTTTCCTTTTTAGTGTTATTATAGTATTGAAACCATAGGGAATATAATTTGCTGACAAGACAACCATGTGCGATTCAAATACAAGGAATGCAATTTTTAGGATTACTTAAAATTTATCTGAATTGTGGTGGTTAAAAAACTTCAAAATCCCTTTGCATCAGCCTCTGACATTTCTGTATGTTTTTCAGAGTCTGAACTTCCCCTTACAGAAGAAAAAGAGGGAAAAACCAAAAAGAAAGAGAGATTTTTTTTTTTTTTCTAAATATTTAGAAAATTTCTGTTGGTTTTGATCAATCTTTCAAGACTTTTCTATTTTACTAAGCCAGTTGATTGACCTTACTGAAGAAAAATATCCAGGTTGAGATACTGTCTTCCATGCCCTCAACTTTTTCAAGCAAATGGTTCATTTGGGATCAAGTTATCTGATCTACAGAAGATTATAGAGATCAATGAGAAAATATCAATAAGACTAAGAATATTCTTCAGTTTCAGTTTTTTCATGGTGCAAATGGCCCTCAAAGCTCTATTGGCAGGGCTGCTGATTTACCTATACTACTATATATTTATATTACCACTTTATTGCGAAGCATGTTTCACAATGTATTGAAATGGTTTGCCTCTTTGGATCAATAATAATCTGTTCATAAAAAATTAAAAAATGGAAAAGCCTTAAGTTTTCTTAAAAAAATTGAGGTACAGCTTCCTGTTCTGTTTTCTTTATGTAATAATTGAAGCAGATTTCCTCTGTTTTCTTTCTGTATTGTTTCTGAAATGCTTTTTATCATATACTTCAATAGATGTCTGGGTGTAGACTGTACTCAAGACTCTTCACAAGGGAAAAGTACAGTTCAGGAAAAGTCCAGATTTCTTGTAGGTGTTAGAACATGACCTGAAACATGAGCATGATGCCCACCTGTCCAATCTTGCTACTTGGCACGGCAAAACCTGAAGTTTCAGACCCATGACTCTCTGATAAAATGGTCACAATAAAACAAAGTAATAATTCTCATGCTAAGCAGCATACAGAAGAGTTGTGTAAAAATAAACAACTCTGTACGGCTTGTCAGTATACTGAAAGCAAATCTGTGATAGAGAGCATGATTTAATGGATTTGTTTACAGTTTAATGTGGCTTCCTGAGCTCCATTGCCAACTGCATTCTGGTGCAATTACATCCTCTGGGGATAATTGCTCGTTCTCTATGAACTGCTCTTCCATTTTGGCCTGGGTTTCAGGAGGGCAGGCAAAGCAAGACTAACATGGAAAGCAGGAAAACTGCACTACTGGAAACAGAGGTGGTGGGTGGAAAAATGGATGCATTTGTTCAAGAGACTGTCTCTGTAGCAGTCTTAAGAGGCAGTGGAAAGAATGACACTTTCTGAGGAGATCAGCACAGCCTTTCTGCAGGGCACAGTGTAAAGCTTGATCTAGGTACAACTGAATACTGCTTGATTGAAAAGTAAATCTGGAGAACAGAAATGCTGCTGCAGAGGAATCTAGATGCAGTTAGGAAGGGAAGATTTGCTTGATGTTTGGGTTTAGGGTTTTTTTTTGGGGGGTTGAGGTTTTTTTTATTAATATTCATCATATCTTTTTGCTTACTAACATTTCTAGATTAAAAGTTGGCTTAATAATAAACACTGCTTTTAGGGGCTTCTAGAGTGAGTACACCAGAAGACTTCAGAAAACGCCTGAACAAACTGTACCTCATATCTGTCACACAGTGCAGTGACTTACCACACCACGAAACCAGACTGATGATGAAACTTGCCAGACTTTGGAGTCTGCTAATAACTTTCAGGTAGAGCCAAACAAATTGGTTTTCTTGACTTTTTGCTGTGTGTTTATCTATCCCTTTTACGAGGTGAATCTTATGGTAGAGAAAAATCTGATGGATAATAGAAAACAGCTTTGCATATTTACACAGCACACTGGTAGCACTCCTACCTGCTCTAATAACAACTGTGCCACATCTATATCTCAGATAATCACGGTCTTTATGCAACGTTGCCTTCAGCCATACTTTTCTTCTGTGCCATGCTGTTTCTTAGCACTGCTTTTGACAAAGCAGCACTGGAGGTGCATGGATCCATTTATCCTGCTCCAGCTAGTGTTGCATAATTTTTGCACATCCTCACAGAAGCTTTGCTATCTGAGTTCGTAAGTTTTCAGATAAGAGTTGCTCTCACTGGCAGGGAAACTGCAGAGGCAGATGTGCCGGTACCTGCATTCCACAGCTCACAGGGAGAGCTGTGGGACGCTTTCAAGGCAGCTGTACGCAGACGTAGATGGACATAAAAAGATGCCTTTGGTAGAACAGAAACAGATGGATTCAACAATATTACTTCATCAGTTGCACTGTATAACTGTGTAAGCATATCTGTCACATAATGAGAAAACCCTTCCATTTTCTTCTAGCTGATAAATTGGTATTTCTATTAAGTCAAATACTCTCAGAAACAGGTATTCTGTGTACAGTAAAGTAAGCTATGAGGGAAGCAACAATAAGCAAAACTAAACTGACATTATATGAAGAAGCATTTTCTGCCTTTTACTTTATTTTTGTACTGTGCAAATATGCAAAGGCAAATTCTTTTTTTAATCATCATTATACTGATAAAAGCCTTCCAGTTTTCATTTATTTCATCTCTTGTTCCTTTAAAGTCTTAGACTAGAGTTTGCAGAACAGTGACAACACTGACATTGTGTTCTTTAATATTACAATTTTTCAATTGCTATAATTTAGTTAAAAGAAATGATTGCCTGAAGTGGAATTTGGTATATTATTACAACCCAAAATTTAGGATTTCAAGATCTGCACAAAAGCAAGTTTATAAAATTTTTGAGAGCTGCTTTCTGCAAGTCATTTAATAACCAATAATAATCCTCAGTTTATTTAGTTCTCTCTGAATCTTATTTATTCTTGACATATCCTTAGTGAAATCATTATATTAAGAGCAACTGAATTGTCATGCTCTAAGAATTTTCTGAACTAACTTCTTTCATAATACAAAAGTGTTGCCAGCTTGTTGGATGGGAAAAGCCAGTGTCTCCAGCTTCTGTCAAGATTGTACTTGTCATTTATGGCCACACACAGATTTGGGAATTCAAATTCTACTTACTTTTTGCTGAACACAGCTCATCTTTACTGCCAAGGAAAGGTAGGATCCTCTCTGACATCTGTTTTGCAGTGGGAAGTCTTTTAGAATGCTTGAAAACATAGCAATTGGGTTTTTTTATGGTTTATCATGTTTTAGGCAGAAGCACAGAAAACCTTCCTAGCTCAAACTTCTTTTTTTCTGACCGGTATCTGAATTCTCTGATTTCAGATAATGCTACGTTTCATCTGAAGCTTAGGGTAATAATCAAGTTTATCAGGCATTGAACCTAGTGTCCATATACGAGCTATTGTGCAGTCATATGATAATTCTCTAATTTTGATTTAACTCGTCCCACACTGCATTTCATTTTCCCTCCCATCGAATCATAGGATGATAGCATTCCAAATTAGTACCTTAAATATTTTCAGGATGAGTTGAAATAACTTACTTTATTTTTTGAAAGATAACACAGGCATGATGAGACTTTTGCATGCTGTCTTCTTAATCTCTACAATCTAAGTCTACATTTAAAAGAGAAAAAAAAAGTATGTTGCACTATACACACTTTGTATTTTGAATATTCAGCAAGTTCAAAGATCATGATTATAAATAAAGTTTGGTGCAATTCACCTTGAGTAACAGACCACCATGCACATCTTCAACTCTCTATATTGAAAGAAAAGTCCAGGAAGTCCTGTACGCACCTCCCTGTTTAATATCTTTGTTGGTGATCTGAACGAGATGATCAAGTGCACTGAAAGTATTGTCAAGTATTGTAAGGGCTCCCTGGGGAAGTAGTGGAGTCACCATCCCTGGAAGAGTTCAAGAAATGACGACCTGGCACTAAGTGCTATGGTCTAGTTGATATGGTGGTGTTCGGTTAAAGGTTGGACTTGAACTAGAAGGTCTTTCCCAACCATAATGATTTTATGATTCTTAGTCCAGGAAGACTAGATGAATTCTACAGGACAGCCAAATGCAAAACTCTAAGAGATACAGGAAAAAAATATATCCAGATATGTTGACTGTAAGAACCCAGATCAGTACCTCAGGGATTATGTGTTGAATTTTTTCAAGGGTATTCAGTGCATTGTTTCCAAAGAGCAGTGCAGGAGAACATTATTGCCTTTCATTCTCAGTGGGGCTCTTCCTAGAGTGTTCACACTTTTTAGCTTGAAATAGTGTTTGATGGATGACTGATTAAACACATATTCCAAGAGTTGTACAAATCTTTTTTAGATCGGAAGAAATGCAATGCATCATTACTGTCTTGTGTGCAAGTGACTCCTGCCTCTATCACAAATTCCTTGTGAACTTTCAATGCATTGATCTCATATTGCTAAGAAATAGGTGATCTAAGCAAACATCTAACCTTTCTCCTGTCCTCCCTTAACGAAGTAATAGCAAGACAATATAAGTTATTTTCTAATTTCTTAGATTTCTGCTGGCTAAATTTCATACTTTACTAGGACAGTAATGGACTGATACCATAATCTATCATCAGCCTTTACTGACTGAAATTACTGTTTATGGCATGGAATGTTACAAGGGGAAGATGTCCCAATCATTTTCCCATTTTTTAGTAGCTAATATTATGAGTAAATGAATTGAGGTCTGTTCTCATGAAGTGATTTTCTTCAACAGAAACTACAGTCTTTGGCAGCAGGAAATACTTGGACAGACTAGAGAAAAAAACTAATGTCCCCTCTGATAAAAGCATGGGACAAAGGCCAAACTCCCCTTCACTGGAAAGTCACCAGGTGCTTGGGATTTTATCCTAGTATAGAACTCTGTCTTTTTTGCTTACTAAGCCCAAGTAGGTTCCAGGCATCACCTCTAGTTTAGGGCGTATTATCGAGGTTGGAAAGAGAGCTTGACTTCACAACACAGTGATCTGGCTGAAATAAATTCAATCATCCCTAGATTCTCAAGTGTTTGTTGGGTTTTTTTGTTTGTTTNAATATATATATATATGATAGATTTGATATAGCATTTTTAACAGTTATTGCCTATTTAGCATACCAGCACAAATGACACACTAAAAACTGTTTCTGTGGAAAGCTCTGCCTTGGAGATCAACACCAAACAGGTTGGTTTGTTTATTTGTACGTATGGGAGCTTGTACATGTTTCCTGTCAGCCTTTGGGGGCTACTTTGCATTTTTGCTCCAGTAGTTCAGTCTTATGTTCTGAACCATCAACCTATTTTCGAGCCAGCACCCCATGTCCTACAGCCCTTGTTGTCTGACTTTTCTGACAGTCCCAAAAGTTTCCTTTTATTCTAACAGTTTGTCTTTTTGATTCTCTTGTCCTCCTCTCAAAGTACATGAATATTTCCCCATCAGTAAGCATGGGAATTGACAGTACTCCTAGGGAAGCTATTCTGCTTCTATTCATGTCCCCTGCAGAAAAAAGAAACATCTCCCCACTATTTCAGCCACTCTGTTTTCTGTCTTTCATATGAAAGACAGGCATTTATTCTGATGGCTTCAGAGACTCCTTTGTCCCCAAGGAACATAACACCAGCCAAGCTGTCTGATTGCCTACTGTGGACTCTGAGACATTAGGTGGCCTCACAAAAAAACAGCTGCATTTCAAAAGCTGTTTGCATGCAGCCACATGTCCTCAAGTTGCTATCACAATTCATGCCCAGGTGTTACATAATCCTGGAAACTTCTCAGCTCCTCTCTAGTGAAAACAAATGAAAAGAAATGCTTTCCCCCTTTTTGTCCAAAACAACGTGTCCTTCTGTTTCAAGTTCATCTCACAGAATGATTGTCAATGCTTTTGGTACGGCCGGGTTGGGACTTTGTCCCTGATTTTCTGAGACTTCTACCTGTAGTTAAACATATGGAAAGCATACTTTCCAGGGGCTTGGGAAATAAAAAAATGTAATATTTGATGTCCAGGAGGCCTTCTTAGGTTTATTAGGCTTTATTTATTTACAATATTTTTGTTATCTTAGGAATATATGTCTTTTCACAGGAACAAGAATCATTGAACTATCTTTCAAAGCTCATAGGTGTTCAGATTTCATTCCCATTAACAGGTTTCAGCCCTCATGCTTATCACTGTATTTTCTTAAAAATTTCCCTGAAGCTCTTTATTTTCAAGACATTCAGTTTTTACCTTTACCGCAGGTAAGGCTTCCTTCTTTCTTTTAAACAGCAGTTGCAATGGAGGTCTGTGGGGGACTGCAGCGAATCTNACAAACTTTTCCACTGCTTCAATACCACAGGTATTTTGGTGGTCAGTCTTTCATATATATATATCTAAATATATATATATATGATAGATTTGATATAGCATTTTTAACAGTTATTGCCTATTTAGCATACCAGCACAAATGACACACTAAAAACTGTTTCTGTGGAAAGCTCT
>VWZG01011454.1:244784-260862 GCA_013396735.1 Grallaria varia
AAAAAGTGAAAAAGTGATACATCTTCAGTTCAGGAAAGAGACAGTTGAGGACTAATATGAGGAAGTTGATGCAATCCATTGCAGAACATAGAGGGAAATGATAAATACATTGGTCCTTGGCAAACTAACTGCTCTGGGATGTCGTGAAGGCCAAAGGGATAATTAGTTTTGGAAAGAGATACGTGGCAGATATATACATAATTTACATCCCTATACTGGTGGCTATTAAACATCATGATAAAAATATAAGATTGATAAAATGCTGATTGCTGGAAACTGATAAGGTGCACCAGCAGTGAGATTGTTCTTTTGTTGCCTCCATTATTATATTGTTTTCTGAGACAATGTTATGCCTGGTCAAGCAAGACCCTTGGCCTAACCCAGTTTGGTCAGCCTTGTACTGTTGCATATCATGTACCTTTTTTCTCCACAGAGCCCTGATTTCTGACTTAATATCCATGCCAGACCATGTTCACTCCTTTATAGACTATTTTGCTCATCATTTTTTCCTGTAGCCTTTCTCATGGGACCCTTTAGGAATCCTGCTTTCACTGATTTTTCTTTTCTTTTTTTGTTTCCTTCCTTTTTCCTGTTCACTACTCATCCATTCTAAACTTAATTTATACTAGTTCAGAATAATGCCAACATTTTGAAAATATGTGAACTTTGTTATGTAAACATGTGAATATGGGCCTGTTTGTGATCCCCTGAGGCCTGGCCTGCTTGTAACAGAAAAACATACAAAGTAAAATTTGTGTCCTGTTTCTTTTCTCATTTGTTGCGTTTGGGGGTTTTTTTTTTGGTTGGTTTGGTTTTTTTTGTTGTTGTTTTTTTTTTTTTTTTCATTTTGTTTGTTGGTTTACACTTTTGTTATTTGGGGTTTTTACTGAAGTCCACAGTGAGAATTGTATTTTTTGAATCCTTGCTAAAGAGATTATTTTTAAATGTGGGTGTTCAGATCCTTACAAGAGAATAACCATGCTGCTAAAGGTTTATACCTGTCCTGGGTATACTCACAAAGATAAAACATTCTTTTGACTGTGTGATACTATCTGTAAGGTAGTACAATAAAAACAGAGATGGGAAGGACTACTGGCTTTCAGATGTTCTTTTATTTTTTTTTTCCTCTTCTTATTTGCAGTAATCTATTTGCTTAGTCCAGGCAGAAATGTGACTACTTATGCAAAGGTTTCCTGTGGTTTCAAAAGTGGAATTCAATATACTCTAATGCACATCTCTATTGGAGCTTCTGTCATAATAAAGTTCATTCACTTATTCAAACCACCCTTATTCCCAACTGTACCTTCACAAGAAATAGATCCTAATCGCTGTCAGTTCCCTCGGGTCTTAGAAAGCTGAAGCAATACAAAAGTGTGTATAAGTCTCAGATAATGTAGTCACATTTTTCTAATCATACTTCTAATTTCACTAGCTTGTTATACAAAAGCACTGATTGGGGAACAAGATCATAAAAGCCTAAGAGATAATACTGAATCACTCACACACCAGAATGTAATAATTGTAGAGCTGTTTAAAGAGCTGCCATAAAAATACAATGGATCCCCAAAGCTGCAATTTCAGGGTAGTTTTAAAGAGGAATAAATAATGCCCAAGGGTGGGGCAGGGGGAAGCTTGTACAAAAACAATGATTTCCCCAATAATTAAAATTTTAATCAAACCGTCTATTTCCTTCCCCATCCTCCAATACACACATTTCTGTCTGAACAGGGAAAGGGCCACTTTTCAGGAAGTAGCTCGCAAATACATTCTCACGTACATTTCGATTAAGAAGAAAATGAGAATACTGTAGCTGAAAACTAGATACTTTTTATTGAAGGTGATACCTTTGTAGTTCTTCTTTTTACATGTGTCATAAAAGAATGTGAGTAATTTTGAAGTTTAGAAAAATTGTTACATTTTGATTTCTGAAGACTGCCTAAAAGATAGAATAAAATGCCATCTTTGATAGTTCTGTATGTATTTTTTCACAGCAGCAGTGAAGGGCGCTTTTACATATTGAGAAGGCGGTTGGAGGCTGCTTTTGTGTCTCGTTTTCAGCATAAGACTGTGAAATACTTACTGGCTTTCAATTTTCCTTGCTTTCTGAGGATGTGGATGTGCAACGAGGCATGTACTAAAGGTCGTGAAAGATCTAGCACATCAAGTTATACAATGATAAGGATGCCCAGAACTATGTGGCATCTGGAGGATATCCCTTGGGCCCCTTCTAATATGAAACTTCCAAAGAAGTTGCAGGGCTCAAGAGCAATAGGGAACAATGAACACTTCCCGCTTCCACCAACCCTCCCATTCCAGACACAGCCAACACCAGATTAGGAGATTTAATGGCATTTGCATATGCTATAGAGGTATAGCCACTGCAGCACTGTACTGAAAATGTTTAGGCAAGACCCTGAGTCTCGGAGATTCTGAGGCAAGACCATGTGCCTGAGGGCATGAGGCTTGTGTCAGGTATATAGGTTCATGGATGTCCTTCCTCAGAGCCAGGCTCCTGAGCCCAAACTCTCACAGCAGCAGAATAGAATTAGTGTCAGCAGTCTCTTGCTATAAAAAGAAAAATTCTTTTGCCTTTCCAAGTAGTAAAGCAAAGCCTGAAAATACAATCTGAGCATGTCTGTCTGGAGCTGCTGATACCATTAGTGTAATTATTAAAAGTCTCAGAGCCTGGGCAGATTACTTACAGCAGCTGAGGGTGTTATCACTTAGGACAGACTTGTAGCAGTTCAGCCTGATGAGCATAGGTGGGAACTTTGAGGTTAAAGCAAAAATTCCAGTAATGCCTTTTTCTAGAGTCGGTACATTTACAACAACTAAATCTTCAGGGGCTTATCCACAAAAACTCACAACTGTTTCAATTAATCAGTGTGACTCTATCAGAGGAGAGACTATGGCTGAGTTATGTACCTTCTAAAAATTCACTGTGTAAAGTCAAGCTTTTATAGGAGCTAGTTTGAACCAAGCAACCAGACTGCATCAGGGGTTCTGAAGGGGTCTCATGCTTCCAATCTGTCTCCTCTGATGTGGGGCAATAGTCCCTAGAAGAGAGGTAAAACCAAATAACTAGAGACAGAAATAAAAGCTGCTGTATCCATACCTTTACATAGAATCTCTCTACAAGCTGAATATCCCTTTTTTAAAAAAATCAGACCATTACTTCTATGTCCACTTGGTAAAGGATTTATTTATTTTCATCTTTTTATATAAAAACAGCTGTTTTGCTCAGTTTCTCTCTACAAATGAGTGGCACATCGTCACTGCTTCTGGACTGTTTTCCTGGACTCTGTAGCTAGCTGCTACTGTATGAACACAAAGCAATTCTAAGAAGAAAATCATACAGTCATGAGATGTACATGTCGTGGTCTCCGTTGTCCTACTAGTCACGACATGATTGTGTAAGTGAATATTTGCCTATATAAATACACCTTGGACTCCCTGATGTACACAAAAATCTATTGTGAAGTAAATAATAAAATAATATGTGGGGGGGGGTGTTGTTGTTTTTGTTATTTTTGGTTCGTTTGATTTTTTTTTTTCCAAATAAAATTTGTGCTCCAAATCACAACCCTTAAAACCAGACCTACTGGTAAGTTTGGAGTCTTTTCTTTGAACACCTATTTACTGTTACAAAATGAGATTGACAGCTCAGACTTTTTGTTATAGTCTGGAGAGCTAAAATACATATGTTTCAAAATCAAACCAGAAATTCACATATAATTATTAGACTGCAGGAGCTGGTTTTAAAAATTGATGACAAATACCCCAGTGCTTTTGACAGAATTGCAGGAGGTGACCAACCTTGAAACTCAATTCATGGTGTGTAATTGCCTTGGCAAGGCACAAAGTAGTAAGAATGTACATTTCCTTGTACCGTACGGGAATGCCTTGAATTCTTGATTTTCCTCCATCTACAGAAGCAGCACACTGCATGGAATTGTTAGGTGAAGTTCCTTTGAAAAAAGAAAAAGAAACCCTTTCAATGTGCTTTTGTCTCCACATATAGCCTTTACAATCTACTTGCTCATCACAAATGTCATAAAATCAAAATCTTCACAGACAGAGTGCTGGCCTGTCTCTTTCACAGTGCAATAAAAGAAATAATCAGTAATTTTACTGTGCACCTTCTTTACACCATCTTTCCTAGGTAGCAGTTAGACTAATTGCCATACATTTTTCAGACAATTGGTTCACATTTTCTGCTGTACACAGTGGGGGAAACAAACGGATTGAATCTATACAAGTGGAATCAAGGCTATTATTTCTGTAATTTCAATAAGATTTGAAAAATGTATGATGCCTCTTACTGTACTTGGTACTCCGTATGTAATAACTAATGCTTAAACTTTTCAAGAATAAAGGTTAATATAAAAATTAATATTTGTTTCAAAATGTAATAAACCAAAGTTATTACGGCTAGAGAAATCTAGATGCTGTTCCTAAAATGTACATTTTCCCTCAGTGTAATTAAATAATAGAGGAACTGTCTTCTGTTTGTATTATTCTGAACATCAGGAAGCGATTCTCCAAGACATGTTGAGATCAGTGATTCTGATACAAAATAAAAGAGAGAAAAAAATTTTAAAATCCTGTTGGTTTAAAGGTAGCTTAACAGTTACAGTAAGACATACAAAATACTTCACTTTCATAATGCTAAGGTTTTGCAAAAACAATGAGAAATCAACAGTAAAGAAAAAAATTTAAGTACTTATTTTTTGGACTTCTCACTGAAGTCAAGACAATATGTATTGGAATTTATTGGAAGTCAAGTGATGAAGAAAATTGAAAATTAGGGTATTGTTGTCATTATTATTTAAATATACATTGCAAATGGATATTATGACTGCCATGAAAACCTACAGAGTCCAGTCAAGTCCTAGACTTTGGGTAGGGAATGATCAATGTAGCCCAGTGTAGACTGATACTAGTGAGTTCCCAAAGAAGGAAGTGTTGCTTGTCACTGACTGTCACACCTTTACCACAAATCCTGATAATTCTACTCCTGTTCTGCAGAGGTGCGTGTACATTGTGAACAGAGGCGCACAGAGGTGTATGCTGTACTGCTTGGGATATCTGTGCTTGACTTTTTTTTTATCATGTAGAAATAGGTTGTCTCAAAGTCTGCTAGACAATCGAAGATTTTTTTTCTACATTTTGTCCATGTTTCTGTAACCTACAGCCTGTTTTCATGACCGTAGGAAAATCATTTAAAAGAAGATACTTCACTGGATTAGGCCTGCTTACATGGACAACAAAGTAGAAAAAAAGTCCATGGTCTCGTCGGTAGTTGGCCAGGATGCCCTAGTCCCTCTAATATACAGCTCTTCTAATTGTCTCTCTCTCAGAGACAGACTCATACACAACCACAACTGGCCCACAATGTACATGCTTGCCATGTGGTGATGTATGGTTGCTATGAGCCCTGGTCCTGCTCCAGTGGCTGAACTTAGCTCCCCATGCACACACCCAGCCCCACATACACGCATACAGAAACCCTCACATGGGAAAATAGGTATAAATGGAGTTTAGAGAGAAGCCAGGACTGACTGCAGGCACCAGGCACAGGGCATGGCCAGACAGGTGTGCTGATCAGCCAGCTGTTCACAGCTAACCCATTCCTTCTCTTTCCCTGCACTCAATTCTTCCTATCCCTCCCTTTCCTCACTTTTGATTCCTCCCTAAACATCCTATAATGAGTGTTATATCTTCCGAAGCACCCCTTAATGATTTCATACCCTCCAGCAGTGACTGGTAGTCTGTAGGTGATCTCAGAAAGCCTATCCCAGAGACACACTGGTGGGTGTCACTCCCAGAGCATGACGCTGACCCCCTCCTTGGCCTGGGGTGGCCAAGGGCAGAAGCTTGTTTCCCTGACTGGGTTATTGAGTTTTCCCCATCTGGTGCTGTGCCTCTGCCCCTGCATGTCTGGGCAGATGAGCCTTTAATCACACATCCTAACAGATACATCAGCCATTACCGACTATGTCATGAAGGAAATTGTTTCTTGCATCTCCCGTGAATGCTGGAGAAGAGTTTAAGGAAGGGAAATGGCCACACTTCTACCATCTCCTTCAGCACACAAGGAGCAGGAGTTCCTAGGCCATGCTAAACATCTCACTGATTCAGTCTGCTTTACGGCCTGATTGGACCTGAACCTTGATCAGTGCTAGGGACAGTGGAAGGTTTCTAAAACTTCTGCACATTATCAGCTGCCTCAAGAAGTTGGCACTGCCAGTGCCAAATCCCTAGGAAATGGGTAAAAGTGACACTTGAAAAGAAATGAACCTGAGTATTTTTCTCATCATTATTCTTTGACCATTTCAGTCACACTTCAGTTCCTCTCTTAGTGACTCTTACCAGACTTTGTGCAATCAGTTATAGAGAAACCTTTTCTCATACCAAGAGCTGAAATAGACCCTTTGCAAATGACTTGATATCTCCCTACCTATTACATCAGATGAAAGACCAGAGAACATTTCGCCTGCTGTTGACAGTTGCTGGAGTGTCTTGTGAAGGGCAGCCTACAAGAAATTCCATAAAACTCTGAAGAATCTCAGAATGGTTTGGGTTTAAAAACACTTTAAACAACATTTTAACCTCCCCCAGAGCAGGTTGCTCAAAGTTCCATTCAATCTGACCTTGAACACTTCCAGAGATGGGGCATCCACAGCTTCTCTGGAAACCCTATTCCAGTGTCTTACCACCCTCACCTTAGGTATGAAGTATTTCATCCTTATATCTGATCTAAACCTACCCTCTTTCAATTTGAAACCATTATCCCATGTGCTATCACTGCATGCCCTTGTAAAGGTCCCAGGAAGGCACATCATTAGGGATGATGGTCATTGTTAGGAAGAGTATAGACCAATTCATGATGATGAAAATAGTGGTTGTGTTGGCCACTATTTTCACCTGCAAGAACTGAGATGTACTTATGCTCAGAGTGAGTTTGCCCAAGATAGGACTAGGGAAAGGTAATGCTTCAAGTAGTATCACCTGCTGTACTACATACACTTCAAGTTTTATGACAATAAAATGTCTGCATAAAAAATGGAATTCTATCTGTTGCCTGAAGGCAGGTTTTTTACTCAGCTTCCATTTGCTTGAACATAAACATGTCTGCATGACTACGTGATCATTATTGTGATCCCAGTGCAAACAGAGCATGCCTTAAAATTGCTCACATTTTTCAATTCTCCTATCTCTTAATATTTAGGACACACTGAAGCCAACTCCAGACACCCCATAGCTAAGGTTTATGAAATGGGAGGGAGCAACTAACAGGAGAGAAACAATAAAAGCCTGATTCATGGGTTTCTGTGTAGTCACCGACTCTGGGAACATTCCTGATCCATTTCAGACCAAAACCAAATAACTAAGAAAATGTTGAGGGTAATTATAGTTATCAAATTTATGCTTTAGATATAAAGCATTGTTGAATAATGTTCAGTAAAGTTTTTTCTCCTAGAGTTGCTAACATCCAGAACAGATCTGGGCACAGAACTCAAGGACCATTTAATTAGCCGTGGGACAATGAGACATCCACAATTGACAAAAATATACTAATAAACACAATTTAAATAAAGTATACATTTTTATTTGGAAGGCATTTTGCAACATTTTAGAAAGATGTTACGAGTCTGGTGGGTTTCACAGAGAATGAATATCCTAGTTCTCCAACAATAAATAAAAATAAACATCCTAAGTCTGCAACTAAGAGTTCATTGAAGTATATAAGTATTGCATGTGGCTCTGTATAAATGTCATTTGATGTTATTTAAAATATTTGGTGTTTGGACTTTTTTTTTTTCTAAATATAATACAAAAACTCAAGAAACAATAAATTCTTGAGCAATGTAAATTGGCCTATGTTGACCTGCATTTGAAGAGTATATAGATGGAATATAACAAACCTGATTCACTCTCTCAGGACAGAATGTAAATTTAATTCATTAATTGTTTCTCGCTTTATTTACAGGCTAAAACTCCACTGAGACACATCATTTCACATTTAGGAGATCCTGGTTGCATGGTTATCAATCAGCATTGCAAATTAGTTAAGCATATAAAGATTACTTTGACATTTTTCCCAGCTTCCTGAAAATATTCAGCCACAATAAATAAATCAAAACATCCATGTTTTGCTCTGCACAATGTGACTTACAGCTGTTAGTGGCCTCTGAACAACCAGAACACCAGTTAAAGATAAATTAGTCTTCCATCAAGCGGTGATGAATGTCCGGCACTTTCTGGTAGCTGTGTGCTCTCTGTAGAGTGCTGTACCTGAGTGAAGATGTTGGTAGTCATCCTGATTTTCCTTTTTAAAAGATTTTTTTTTTCCATAGGGGCAGGTTTATTTGCAGCTGACATTCAATTTTGTTTGGAATTCAGCAGAAAAAATTCTGCCCCTACCCATGCTGAACTATGGTATTGATTTTATGATCCACAAAAAGATGAATAAAAGATGAATTTTGGCTTTGTGAGATTTTAGCCAACCAAAGTTCAAAAGTTCATAGGAGTACAGCAGAGTAATAGTAACAGAAATGTGGGAGTAATGAAATGAGGCCAATATCTTAGTGGACGGGTATATTTGGAGATATAGTCCTCAGCTGTTTAAATACAATGATACTTGAAATTTATTCTGCAGGCAATTTGGACCTTTGTATAACTCATACTGACCAGAAACAGGAGCAGAAACATATCAGTGATAGAAATGCTTTGACCAAAAAAGTGAGATTAAGAGGAATGGGAGAAGACAGGAAAATAGAAACTAAACTTTCCAATATTCGCGTGTAAACTAATCTGTTCAGTTTTATTATACAACAGTGCATGTGAATGTGTGATATCTAAATATAGGTGCAAAAAGGAGAATCACAATGTTTCCGCAACCATGCAGGAGCCCACAGGCAGTCAGGGGCATGCAAAAGCACATATTAAGAAGGACTGTGTGTGAAGAAAGCTCAGGACATAGTGCAGAAAGGGAAGCTTCCACACGAGGTTGCGCAGGAAATGACACAGGTATCAACAGTTGTGCAATATTTTTCTTACGTGTGGTATTACCATAGAAATCGGTGAAATTCTGAATGGTCTGGAAAGAGCAAATATCAACTTTTCATTCAGTGGTTTGTAATAGAAGACTGGAAAAGGAATCAGAAGGAATTAATATGCAAGAGATTTAAAATAATTGAAAAGTAACTGTATCTTGAATTTCACTACCAAAAAAAAAAAGTTGTGAAGGGCAAAAATATAAACTATTCAAAGAGTAACTAGTTAAATTTATGGAAAGTTTTTCCATAGGAAATAAAAAAAGCTGAGTTCCAGATGGAGCTTCCAGTTCTTGAAAACTCTGAACTGTACCACTGCATTCACATCCTATTTTAACTCTTTAAAAAATTCCTGTTATTTACTGAAAGAAATGGAGTTTTGTTTCAGCCTGAAGATTCTTATATACTGGGACTGCAGCAGTGGTTTGAATACGTCATGCTGGATCCTGTGAGAAAACACTTTACTACCAGTAAGCAGACTTTTAAAGCATTTAACAAATGATCTCACAATTCAGTGTCATTATGCCGAAGAAGAAATGAAGAAGCCTCCTCTTAAACCATAGATCATATGCTTTTTTTAGCAATGGGACTTATTTTTACTTAACCACATACAAATATGGCAGGGATAGTTATCCAAAAATTTAGTCACAAGTAATTTGTCATCCTAGTTTTGTAGTTTCACACTTCCAGTGTGAGAACAGAGCTGTAAGGATGAGAAAATAGCCAGCTTAGTTTCAATGTCACAGGCATCTGAAATGGGAGTAACAAGTCTAACAAATGCTGGGGACTCCAAAATTAGGTGCTTGAATTTATTTCAGTTTTAATAAATCAAAGTTCTTGCTAGCAGCTCTGTGACAGAATTTTAAAAAGTGTGTTATTCCTTTCTCAGCATAGACTCCCTTTCTTTCTGAAATAAGAATGAATAAATTACAAACTGAGGTCTTCTGGGGCAGCACTCACTGTTATACTAAAAGCACATTTTAACTACAGTTGTCAACAGGTTAAGATCAGCAATTTTTACAGACATATCACTTCTCTTGCTATAAAGCTGGCATAATAATTTCCTTCACAGTTGGAAAAGTATTTAATATTTGTTTCCCTGAACTAAACTATAGCTCTTTGAAATGAAACCTTAGGTGTCCTTAATAACATGACCTTTAAATTTCAGTTCCTTTTTGGCTACATGGGTAGTATTAAATAGAAAATGAATTCTACTACATTCCAGGAGATGAGTAAAGATATGCTAATTGTCAGCTTTTCTCTTCTTGTAATGGTTATGTATTAAGAAATATTATCTCTTCAAGGTTCCCCAGTCAAGATTAGCATTCCTTTCAGTATCAGGCCACATAACTTGCATAAGCACCACAGTACTCCATTGCTCCTCAGTGACTGAATACCAGATTACAAAGTCCAGAGGAAACATTACAGCTTTAGGACTGTATTTATTTCAGTCATGGAAACCGTACCAGTAGATGGTGCTCAAGAACACTTCGCATAAACAGCTATGCATTGCGGGAGACTAGGGAGAGGGAGTAATGGATAGTGCCATTCTGAAGCAACCTTCTTCCAACAGAGCTGTAGAAGCAAGTAACCTTAGCTATTGCAAAATGTAAATGGGTAAGAATAAGGAGGGTACTGTGTGGCAGAGTAGGGAGATCCCACATGAACAGTTTTGTGGTACGAGACTTCAGCTGTAAAATTTGCCTAACCCACTTTAACCACAGTGTCTAGGTAAGAGCTTGTTGTACAAACTGCCTATATACAAAGTGTGTGTGTTGGGGGGGAATGAAATACCACCAAAAACCTCATTTGAGTTTGTAGGCTCCCTCGAGCTATTTTGTGTGCCGCGTAAAATACTTGAGAAAGTCTCCACTGGCTTCCCATCCCAGGAAGACCACAGACACAGAAGTGGATTGGCTTATTAATTCTTGCCTACTGTAACGCCTCTTGCGTTTGATAGGCAGCCATCATTGGAGTAATTGTTAAAGCTCTGCCAGAATGGAAGAAAACATAAAGATGTCTAAGGATAAAAGAAGCTCAGAGAAATTTATTTTCATCTTTTTGACTGTATACCATTTCGTCCAGATATTATGTGGATATATATGAGCTCTGATATCCACATTCTTTTGGAAAAAACCCAAAAAACAACAACAAAAAACCAGTTAATGGAACCTTCAAATATTTTCTCACATCTCCAGTGCTGAAAAAATAAAATAAACCTTTAAATGGGTATGTGCTTTTTCTTTTTTTTTTTTTTTTTGTTTGTCTGTGTATATGTGCATGCATATAAAATATAAACATACAGACATATGTATATATCTATACATATAAAGTTACTTTACTTTGTGAATTATAGCATTTAAAATAAATAGGAAAACAATAGGCGAAACATTTCCAATAAGAAAATAAAATGGAATTTTTGACTTGATTAGTCATTGCCACGGGATATTTGACACCTGGAGCAAGATGCTGTTTTCATATTCTTCCCTATTGTAAAGGGTAGGGAGTAGGAATGTGTTCAAAGGAAAATCACACTGGGAATCACTCATAGCTGGCCTCTTGTGGAATAGATATTAAATTGAAATTCTATGTCTGCCAGTATATTTGCCTCCTTTTTCAGAATTCTTTCACTTGAGTCTTGTTGCAGCCTGATGAGATTCATGAAGGAAATCCCTAGAACAAAGTTTACAACGACCTATTTATGGTTTCTTTCTATACCTCTGATTTGAATGTTACAAGGTGTTTTCCCTGCTTTCCAACGTGAAACACAAAGGTCATTCCCGCCCCCATAATATCAAATATGTTTCATGAGGAATACTGATACCATGGAGATTTCATTTAATACACATATCTGTGTAAGTTTTCCTTGCTTATTGTTGTGAATCTTTATGTGGTGGCCTCCATAGTAAATATGCAAGCAGTATTGTAACCTTTGCAACAGAAAATCTCCCTCTTGACAGCTCCACCCTGTCAGAGTCTTCCAAAAAAGCATTACTGATGGGAATTTAAAGGTAGAAATTAATTACAAGCTTCAATTGTTTCACCACAGTGTGCTGCCATGTTTGTCACATCACTTTCAGCTTCAGTGCTTGCAGTCACTTGTGTCTCAAGTATTGGATTCTAGTAATTTTACAAATATATAAAAAATACATATTTGTCGATGCATCTTTGGAAATCAGAATTCTGTTGGTGGGTTAGGGCCAGGGGACATCTATTCTGTTTTTCAAATATTTGAATTGAAATAATTTCTTTGAAATATTACACTACTATCAATGGACAATGAGGCAGAAGCAGGAAAGGAAGAGACAAAGGCCAAATGACCTGTTGCAATGTGTGCTGGTACCACTATGCAATTTTTCTTTTTGACTGTTCCTTGAAACTTTGGTCTTTCCTTTTCTAAATACATAGCTGTCAGAGACTTTAAATGTCCACTGTGTTGTGAAGTTATGTGTAAACAACTGGCTTGCTTAACCTCTCCCATCAGGTGACTTTCAGCTCTGCCATTTATTCTGACATGGTTTATTTTTGGGTCACTCTAGTAAGGGTACTTGATTTATAGTCCCAAACTAAAAAATGATTTTTAAAGAAAGAGCATTGCAGGTTAATTTCTGACCCAGCAGTTTTTTAACTCAAAACTCCTCTAATAAGTGTTTCAGAAGAAGAGACTGTTCCTCCTCATTGTCCCTTGTTAATTTCTTTTTCTATTTTGCCTATGCTTCTTATTACATAGATTCTGCAGACTCAGCCTGGAGTCTAGAAGACAAATTAACTTACTTCTTTAGTTAAATAGGATTCACCAACCCAAAAGTTAGATTAGTTTAAAACATAGTTTTGTATTTGGTTTGTGAATGACTGATTATTTCTGACATTTTAAATGCAGATTTTGTCATTCTTGTTTGGATGGACTTTCAATTTTGGGGTCTATTCATTGTGATTATTTACTAATTTTCATGTTTGCACTAGTCCAGAATCTGATTATGGACATAATCACATAATAAATTATTCTATGTTATATTATTATCCTCTACTTTGAATTCATGGGGCCTCATCTGAAGCACTATGCCCAGCTTTTGTCCCTGCAGTACAAGGGAGATAATGCAAATACAGCAAAAAGCTCCTGGGATGAACAAAGGGCTTGAGAGCATAGTATTAGAGGAGAGGAGAGGAGAGGAGAGGAGAGGAGAGGAGATAAATGTCCTGTCTAGAGGGAGTTTATAGAGGAAAAAAAAGCCACACCCATCTCAGAGGTCCTTCATCCATGCAAGGACAAGCAGCAAACTCCCCAAAGGAAATTCTTACTGGATATAAGGAAAAAGATATTTTCACAGTGAGCATGGTAACTCCTAGAAAAATGCTGCTAGAAAGGTTTGGGACATTTGCTGGAGATTTTAAAAATCTGACTGGACACAGCACTGAGCAACCTGCTGTAATTCCAAAGTTCTCCTTGCTTTCAGAGATTGGACTAGGTGAACCTCAAAGTTCCTTTCCAACATAAATTATTCTGTCATTGTAATGACTAATCTTTCCACTTTTTCCTCCTAATATTTCCCCTTTTTCAATCCCTCCTTGCCTTCCTCTGTCCTTTCCCTTTCCTGCTCATCTACTTGTTCATTTTCTCTCTTCTTTTGTTACGCTTTCAATTTTTCTTCTATAATATTATTTCATACTTTACTTTTCTGTTGCTTTTGTAATCTTTCTGCAATACTTTGTTTACATGTAAAACTTCAGTAAGGCAGGCAGGAAAAAAAATTATTGAGAGAAAAATATATAAAAAAAATACAAGGAGACTGATTAAAAGGATATGCAGGTCTCATTCCCTTCAGTTATTGATAGGTAACTTCTGCAATAGCCTGGAGGTCTGACTACTCTTCCACTTTTTCTTTTCTTCTGTACTTAACAGGTGGCATCTTCTTAACTTTGGTGCTCTGAACCTCTCTGTCTGAGTCCCAATATCTGACTCCTGTTCCCATTCTGATAATATTGTTGCATCTTCTTTACTCAGCTTTTATCTCTCCTTTTCCACTCAGTGTGTTTGTCCTTTCACGTCTTTCTTCTAAAGGCTCTCGTTTGTAAGCTCATCAAGTCTTGCCTAGTTTTAGATATATCTTTTCACTCAGTAGTCAGATATTCCAGTCATGATTTGCAGTTTTTAAAAAAATTCACTGTACCAGATTTTTCTTATGAGTCTTTGTGCTTATGACAATACCTAAAAACTGTGTCAAGTCCAAATGTGATAATTTTTTTTGTGGCAAAAAAAGAAAGTGACTATATCGCTTCCAGAAAATCTTTTCTACAAAATTTCAGTGCGTAGCTTGGAAGATCAGAACTCCAAAAATTTCAGCTTTTTCAATAAATAACTATAAGAATTTGTTATCAATAGCAATACAACATGTTTTCTCATTCTCAGAAATGGTCAGAGTGCATTTATGGAAACCTTATGTAGTAAAGTTGCCTTAAGGCAGACACCTGGCATGGGAAATTTGAGCAGGAATAATTATCTCCCTGAAGTCTATAAATAGTTGAAAACTGTTATGTAGAATATGAAGTTATTTAATAGAGGAGAGATGTTTCTAATTTGGTTTATAATACATTGTTGCAGAATTTTATTTTTGTTGAAATTTAATGTGTTTAGAGATTCTATTCCTGCTCTACTGCCAATTTAATACGGGACACATGCCAATATTAAGTCTTGATCAATGTTTGAAAGCACAACTGTTGATTTCTCTTTTTTTGGAGGTATTCTGACACCATTTCAAATTCTATTTTACGTTACCTTTTTCTCTCACTCGGTAACCACGTTTTTCTTTTTTTATCCAGTTGACTTATTTCCATCACCTATCCTTTTTCTAATTAATTTTTACTGTGACCTTAATTTTCAGTTTTATAGAATAGGATCAATCGTAGGATTGCTAAGGTTAGAAAAGAGCTACAAGATTGATTCCTACCTTTGACTGAACATCATCATGTCAACTAAATTGTAGCACTAAGTGTCATGTCCAGTTATTTCCTGAGCACTTCCAGGGGTGGTGACTCCATCACCACCCCGGGCAGCTGTTGCAATGTTTAACCATCCCTTCAGAGAAAAAATTCTTCCTTATGTCCAACCTGAACCTCACCTGGCACAGCTTGAAGCTATGTCCTCTTGTCCCGTTGCTAGTTATGTAGGAGAAGAGGTTGACCCCCACCTTGATACAGCCTCCTGCCAGGTAGTTATATAGAGTGGTAAGATCTCCCTTTAAGCCTCCTCTTCTCCAGGCTAAACAACCCCAGTTCCCTCAGCCACTCCTCATAGGACTTACTCTCTAGGCCATTCATCAGCTCTGTTGCCCTTCTCTGGACATGATGCAGCACCTCAATGTCTTTCTTGAAGTGAGAGGCCCAGAACTGAACACAGTGCGTGTGGTGTGGTCTTATCAGTACTGAGCACAGAGAGACATTTCAAGTCCATATGCAATCATTTCCACTGATGAAAATGTCTTTTCTTCACCTTGGGTGTTCCTATGATTTTTCATATTATCATTTTCATGTACAACAAGAATATCTTATAATGTTGCTGCAGCTATTTTTCTTTTAGATAAAGTCCGATGACAAACTTTTTATATGGCTTAAATGAGACCTTATTGTTCAAGCTCTTATTAACTACCTGACTCTCTCTTTTTCTATGTTCTTGTAATTAATGATCTGGCAAAATAAAGCAAAAATATGTGTTACTGTATTTCTTACGCACTCTCATCTCTCTTCACATCACTGAGGATTTTTCCAATCAACACTGTACCAAGTGTTTTAAAGCATTTCCAGGGAATTTGTTGTTCTGGTCTCAAGCTGAGATTTGTCTCTAAATTGAATTAAATCTCAATTCCAGACAAGGCACTTGCCTTCCTGCATTTTGCTAGACTTATCAAAGAAGGTCTTCTTAATCACCCCAAATATTGAGTGCGTCTAACTGTTTGCTAGGCACCTAAGGGTGAAAAATCACCAAGGTGCTCCAAATCAAAAAAAAAAAAAAAAAAAAAAAAAAA
>VWZG01011454.1:261249-276363 GCA_013396735.1 Grallaria varia
ATATATTAAAAATAATAAAATTCTTTTTTTGATATTTAATTATCATTTACGAAGGTATATAAAAGAGCAGAAACTGTTTAGATCTCTCTTACAATCAGAAAAGATGAGTATGAAACAAAGAGTGGCAGTCTGCAATCACCTTGCCTCAGGAAGCGTTCAAGAAAATTGCAGACGTATAACAAGGCATGGGTAATACGTGGTCCTTGAGTGGGCGCCATTGCTCTACAGTATAGTGACCCCTCCATTGAGAATCAGTTATTGCACACATTGCAGAGATTTTTTAATGTGTCATTTCACATCTACAGTATTAGAAGAACTGATAAGTCAATCTGTATCTTGTTTTCATGTTAAAGGTCTCAGATCCGTATTGGTGGTGGGTCTGGTTGAGTCAGAATTTATTTCCCCATAGGACCCCTCACAGTGCTTTGCTCTGCATTGGTGTCGATAACACACCCATGTTTTGGCTACCACTGAGCACAGCACTGTTCAGTCAAGGGCAAGATCCTGGGAGGGGACACAAATAGGCCAGCTGACCCACACTGACCAAGGGGATATTCCATACCATATGATGTCAACCCAGATATAAAAGCTGGGGCAAGAAGCAGGAAAGGCAGGCACCCATTGTCTCCAATGACTGCCTGCTAACATCCTACACACGCGTGGGGGCCCTGCTTCCCAGAGACGTGGCCAACCATGGCTGCACATGGGAAGCAGAGATTAATTGCTGGTTCTGCTTTGCGCGCACACGCTGCTTTTGTTTTTGCTATTTGTATAAATATAAACTGCCTTATCGCAACCCACGATTTGTGCTGGTTTTTTTGTTTCCACCCTTATTCTCTCCCCTGTCCAACTGGGAAGGGGAGTGATAAAGCAGCTGGGTGGGCACCTGGCATTCAGCCAAGGTGAACCCACCCAGTATGAAAGTACATTTCTGGGAGTGGTGATAAATAATGCCAGTAATCCCAAAGATACTCCTGAAACACTTCTGTTCAAAATGGAGAGTTTGATAACCTAGAGTATGACTAGTGAAACATAGGAAATCTATTAAGTTTTCAATGTGTTTGTCAGACCTTAGAAAAAATACTCAGAGTAAAATTTGAGCAAGGTTTAATAATTCACTTCTCTTTAAAACAGCCATTCATACAAGATATCTGCACAATGACAATTTATTTGCAAGGCCTTTCCCCTCTGATACTTTAAAAAAAACCAAAAAAGCTCTTTAAAAGACTGGCTCATGAGGGCCAGCAAAGAATTAATGGCAGATGCCATCTTTTGAATTAAGGAATGGAAGCATAAATCCATGCCAGGTACAACTAAAATCTGTTATGATCTTAACAAGGTACCAAAGTCTCTAATGAACCCCCAGTTTGCTCAATTTATGGGAATAGAGGAAAAATATGCAAGAAAAAACAAGAGCGTTTCTAATTCCCACAACAGTTGAGAATATTAACTTAACAATGTCTCGTGGGGATAGTTGTCTCCATGATATATCTTTTGCAGGTCAAAGAAAACATGATTATTGGAGAAAGCCCTGGAATCAGGCATCAACTGTTCCATCCTGCAACAGGGACTACAATAATTTTTTTTTACATATTTATTCAAAGCAACTGAAAATTCTAATAATACTACTTCTATTTGGGTATTTTTCAAGCTCTGTAATCTCCAATTATTAATCTTCCATATTCTAAAAAATATGATAAATTCCATAATTCCAAATATGATAAATAACAAAATATACTTAATATTGCTTTATTGGATATAACCTCTGCTTCCAATCGATGCAGAACCCCTCAAAGCAATGAAATCTCTTGTGCCTTCTGAAAGAAAAACAGATATACAAACAATCCAAACAAAATACCCCAACTCTGACTCGAAAGCTTTTAAAAAATGCAATGGAAGCAATTGATTCGAAAGGAAGGTCATGCACATTGGATGACATTATATTCTGCAATCTTGGTAGCTCTATTTTGCTTTATGCACTTGAAAAACTGACTAATGCATAAAATCAGAGAAATCAAGGTTTATTGTCTTCAGTCGTATTACTATGCACACTCCCAAGATCAAGGATGAGCCCATTTGAAGGGATGGGACAGGCAAGGAGACGAGAGACTAATGCTGCTGGATCTCAGAAGTCAATACAGACGCATGTAAACTGGATGTTGTATGCTAGGCCAAAATCTACACTAAGCTTCAGGATGAGTGGATATTGTTTATATTTTCCATACTTTTTAAAAGATATATATTATATATTTATATTTGATATATTGATTTTTATTTTATCTGTTTCCAAACTAGGCCAAAATCTACACTAAGCTTCAGGATGAGTGGATATTGTTTATATTTTCCATACTTTTTAAAGGATATATATTATATATTTATATTTTATATATTGATTTTTATTTTATCTGTTTCCAAAGTCTAAACACTTCTCATCCATTTCAATTGTTCAGTCTTTTTTTGTGTGTTTTATTTTAAATGGTAACTAAGTTTACTATTCACCATAAAGGACTATTGAAAATGTCATATGTAGTAGTCAAATCTGAGTCTACAATGTGTGATTAACCACATCCATAATTGTTTCTTCTAGATTATAGATTTTCTAGGAGGACAAATGAGCATTAGCTGAGATCATCTAGGCAAACTTGGTCCATTACATACTCTTTCTTACAGATCATCCTACTCCTTATATACATTGTCTCCCAAGACATTATCCCCTCAGCCACCACTTACCTGTTGCCTAGACAAGAGAAGAATTTACGAGCTTCATGAGTCAACTGTGTTTTTCCATTTATTTGTACAGGCAGAGATTATTTTTGTATTGTCTTTGTAAAATATGGGAACAGTTTAATTTCATACAACTCTATATACAAAACATCTTCAGAGAGTAACAGCATTGCAATTCCATAATTACGTTCAGAATTTTCTTCCCTTATAATGCCATGAGATATTTCTTCAGCATAGCTTTAATGAGGTGAATGATTTAAACGTCTTATCATGACAATCCAATGTATAAAAAGCTATAAAAAAGATATATAAAATTGTAATATCCTAAGCATATTCCAAAGCAAAACCAGTTGCATTAGTAAAGAAATAGCTACTGGTATGTTTTTCTGAAAAGAAGAACTGTATATTACGGAAAGCAAAGTAGTCCCCGTTGGAGTATTAGAAAGTCTGGGACTTTATGTTTGGTTCTTATGACTAAAGCATTTATGGCATCGTAAGAACTGCTTAATGAATGTACTGCCTAGTAATACTCCACAGGGCATAGTTTAGTCTCTTCCTATTACCACTTTTGTCTCTACAAGCTCACTGTTAAGAAAGCAGAACATTTCCTGGTCATGTATGTTTATTAAAAATGGTTTTCATGGAGAATACCAGTGCTTTGAATGATTCAAACTTATCCAGATATTTTACAGGTAATTACACACAAATGAGAAACAGTGACTGCTGCAGTTTTCTGCATTATGATTATTATGCTTAATAATATATCAGTGTGTATTGAAATAGCATTACACCTACTTCTACAATGTTCCTGGAGGTGATTTGATGTATAGGTTCATGTCCTTAGATTTTCTACAAGTTAGTAATTTATGATGATTGGTTCTCTTCAGTTTCTGAGGAATTGCTTTCTTTTTTGATGGTTCAATTGCTAAATCCAGTATTGCAAAATAGTTAAGAATCTTTTACTCTGTGTCTTTCTTGATTTAAGTTTTATGCCTAGGACTTTAATTTCTTTTTAGTTCAAATATATTACTTGGCAATTTGATGCTTTAAAGCAAATCTAATTCTGGACTAATTTGCTATATACATGTTACCGTGTAGGACAAAACAACTGGAATAGTTCTACCAAGTGAAACCAATCCTACTCAGGATTTTATATGTACATGATATTCAATGTGGGAATTTTTTAAATCAATGTGAGGTTTTGATTTTTCTCCTTTTTTATCTTTAATTTTAAATTAGTTTCATTTATTCTGGTCTGTAGTATTAGAACTTCTGAAGCACATATTCCCATTTACCCCTCATCAGAAACATATCAAGTTCATGTGCTCGGAAACAGGTTCACAATTCAGAAACAGTGGAAGTATAGGAAGAAGAGAAGAGATGATCAAGAAATTTGCTTTGAAAAAGCATGCAGGATCCAAATTCTAACACTAAAGCAGCTGCACCTATGTGGGACCAACTCAGGCATATATTACTAAGAAGTGTGTTCTGATATGATGTGAAAAAAAATATACAAGATTGTGCATCACAGTTGCTGGAGGAAGAGATACTTTTGCTCATCTGGGATTGTACTGTATACTACAGGGAAAGGTTCTAACGTTGGAAGCCAGGGCTTGCCTTGCTAAGATGCAAAAGGGAACTCAGAGAACATGTAGTGAATGGAGAGTCATTTATACTGAATAAATCTGCCTTGCCTTCCTCTTCCTGTGAAAAAACTTCCCAGATCTTCTTCCTAGAAACTGACAGATGCCAAAAATTGCAGAGGTCTTTTTATAGAGACTTTGCTGTTAAAAATAAATTCACTGCTGGTTTTAAGGCGCTTAAAATTTCTTTTGTGGTATGTAAATGTGGTGGGTCAACCTTGTCTGGACAACAGGTGCATACAGGTGCCTCTCCATCACTGTCCCTGTCAGTTGGACAAGGGAGAGAAAATATATCAAAAGGCTCAGGGGTTGAGATAAGGACATGAGAAGATCACACACCAGTTACCATCACAAGCAAAACAGACTTGACTTGTGGAAATTAGTTTATTACCAATCAAATCAGAGTAGGATAATGAGAAAAAACACTAAATCTTAAAACGCCTTTCAGCCACCTTTCTTTTCTTCCCAGGTTTAACTTCACTCCTGAATTTTCTACCTGTTCCCCTCCAGTGGCACAGGGTATGAGGAAAGAGGGCTGCGGTTAGTTCTTCACACACTGTCTCTGCTGCTCCTTCCCACTCAGAGGGAGGACTCCTCGTACTCTTCCCAGCATGGAATTCCTCCCATGGGAGACAGCTGCCCATGAGTTTCTCAGAGATGAACCCTTCCCACGAGCTGCAATTCTTCAGAAACTAATCAAGTATGGGTTCCTTACAGAGGGTACAGTCTTTCAGGAACAGACTGCTCCAGTGTGGGTCCCCTGTGAGGTCACAAGTCCTACCAGAAAACCTGTTCCAGCGTGGGCTTCTTTTTACATAGGGCTACAGGTCCTGCTAGGAGCCTGTTCCAGCGTAAACTTCCCACAGTCGCAGACTCCTTCAGGCACTCTCCTGCTCTGGCATGGGAGTTGTCCCCAGTCTGCTGACGGATCTCTGTTCCTCTCACATGTGCTAACTTCTCTCTGGAGTTCCTTCAGACATGTATACATAATTAGATTTTTTTATTGTATGGAACCAAGGGCTCTACCTTTTTTTCTGTTACCTGACCTAGTGGCTACTGGGCACTAGAGATGGTATACAAGGGTCATACAAGTATATTGTCGCTTTCCCACCTAAAATGACTTCAAACAACAGTCATCCTCCTCTAAATATTTAAAAAACATTGAGCCAATTACCATGATTAAATCATAACTAAGGTTTCATGTATTTCTGCTGCTAGTTAGACGATTAGATAATTTATTGCTGTAATTTTCAGTTTGCTCTTTCCATTGCACATTTTTCTTTTCCCTTTTTTGTTTTTTATGGAAGTGCTGCTCAGGACCCAAAAGACTGCTTCCTTTCTCCTATCCTTAGCAGAAGTTTTTGCAATTCTCTTACTAGACTATCCTCTTCCTTTCATCTTTTGTATTTATTTCAGTAATTCTAATATAACCTTCCTAATTCACTTTAACTTGTTTATTTATGACCCCATTTTTTTTGGAAGGTGCATGTAGAAATTTCTATTGCAATGTTCTACTCACAGCTGGGTGGACACTGAATTAAGATGTCAGGGCTTTGGATCTTGAAAACTTCCACAAATTGAGATTTCGAAGGTTGTATGGGAAACCTATTGCAATACTTGACTATTCTCCCAGTGAAAAGTTTTCTCTTTTATTTTAAATATATGCATTTGAACATATCCTGACTTTTTTATGATCATTGTTTTTTGTTTACCTGTGTTGATCTCTATGAATAACCTGGCTCTTTCTTTTCCATTGCCTCTTGTAGCTGTGGGAAGGTTGTTTCTAGATGCCATCAAAGCCAGCTCTTTTTGAGACTGAACCAACACAATTGCCTCAGCTGACCCTCACAGGGCGTGTGCTCTATTTCAATCTTGTTCAGTGCTCTGGTAGTTTAAGGGAAGCCTTACCTCTTATTGAAAGTTAAGGTTGTCCATAATTTGTAGTCAGTGGAGTTTTTTGTATCAAAACAAGCTTCCACTGGTTACAAGAGCAGGTGCTGGGATTTTCTGCCTCTTGAATACAAGATGCTGTACTGGGGATCACTTATCCTCTACTGATATATTTTCTAGAGGCGCATGACCTGGAGATGCTGCTCTTTTGAGATGCTTTCTGTGTGGAACATGTTGAGAGCTGTGAGCTTGAGGACTTCTGTTTCTTTTGAGGCTAGGCATTCTGCAGACAATTCTAGAATTGATGGATTGTTAAAGAAATATGACTTTACACGATACCAGTAAAATGTCGGATGGGACAAGGTCTTGAGGATTGTTTTTTAAACATGTTAAAAGACAATTATTTGATTTATTTAATAAACTCGCCCCATTTATGATATAACAGATGTTATATCTAGAATATGGGGGAAGCTTTTCTGAATTTTCTTTTTTATCTAGATTTTTTTTCTTGTTCCCTGGGGCAGCAGAAACCTTTATAGTTTTTCATGACTATTTACAAGATGATCTCTTTATTTAAAAACCTATGTGCACAGAATACATGTATAAAGAGACTAGAAACCAGGACTCCTATCCTTTGTAAATTTTCCTTTGCCTGTCTAAAATTCCTCTACACTATCTCATCATTCCGTGTCTCCCACAATTTATGTTAAACACAATTTCTAATTTTTAACACCATATTATAGAAAATAGTACTGACTTCTGGGTGTAAAACTTCTACCAGCAGTAATGTGGAAATTTCTTCTTGCTTGTGTAAGAGAAGTCAATGTGAAGTCTCAACAGCATCTCAGCTGAGGTCATACCTGTGGCTGACCACAGGGCCTACAGCATAATTGGGAAACAGCAGCAGAGAAGTCTTTCTGTTCATTTGTAGACAGAAAGAGCACTTTTTTTTCTCCTCAGTAGTAGCAAGGACTTGTTCAGTAACCTTGCTCTAACACAATAAAGCATCCCTTCATGCTCCAAAATTTGATCATTTTTAAAAATATATTTTGGTATAAGTGGTTACAAATGTGTTCTTTAAAATACTTACGGCCAGTGATCTTCTCTCACTGCCAGGAAGAGCCAAAGTTTCCAGTTGGTATCAGCTACTGGACAACACAGCACAGCTGAGTTCAGCTGGATGGTAAAACAGTTGGTCGTGTAATGAGAGATTTGTGGTATTCTGGCCAACTCTGGAAGAAAACTACTGAAGAGTTCTCTAACGTTTATGTCATTTGTGATCCCCTGATATTAATTTTTTAAATTTTGCTCTCCTTTTCTTGATGGTTCTTTCAAGAACACATTATTCCTACAAAACATACATATACACATATATATTGACATATAAATATTTGATTGTATACATTGTATATGAAGGATTTGGAAAGATGTGTTGAAAGGCACTGTGAGAGTATCTCTAGGAAGTCACTCTGGGTATTATTCAATTAGAGAGACACTACAGTGCTTCTGTTTATAAAAGCTTAAATATTAGAAACAGTTACTTGAGAACAGTATGCCAGCAATGCAAGGACTTAAATATATCCTATTAAATAGCTTCTTCATAGACCTGTATAAATCATAGCCTCTTTGAGTACAGTTTGATGGGAGCAAACATCTAAATTTGCTGTATAAACTGCTAACTCTCATTTGTTCACCCCATTTTCTTGAGTCAGTGTTTCACACTTTAAAGACTTTAAAATTATTTTCTCCTGTGGTCCTCTTGTGACTCTTTGGTATCTGAGGTAGTGAATCATACCTGTTTGTCCTTCTCTACAATAATATAATTTGCTGGAACTCCCCTAGCATACAGAGCCACTCTTCCACCGTTTCTCTATCTCTTAGACAAATTATACCCATCTCAGAGGAGAGTGCTTTTAAGAGAAATATCCCCATAAGTTTTTAGAGAATCTATTGTGACCTCAAAGTAAATAGCGAATATTTGTCAAGCTTTAGAGATTTCTCCTTGTCTTTCTCATTGCTATTTTTCAGTGAACCTTTTTCATGTTTTCAGGGATTTACTGTCATAAAGATGTTGATTAGTGGGTATTAAGCACTTAGATAGTACTTGCTTCTCTCTGTGCCTGTTGATGTCTCATCCTGGGAGGCTGACAAATAACAACAGCATGTGTAGGAGTACTGGGTGAAAGTGGAATTTATGAAGGCTGTGTTGCCTAAGTGGTGTTAACAAAGGGAAATTCTTTTATATGTAATGACACCCAAGGAGTGTGTATATGAGCTAAGATAAATTATAGCAGACCTTATTAAGGAGGACCCAGTGGCACAGTAACAGTGTCCCGTACTGGGAGGATCCTCATGAATCCTCATGACTAATGTTCTCTCCAGAAGGCTGTAGAATGACTGCCACATTATTGGCACTGGATTTGGAGGTTCCAGCTTGGATAACCTGCACACTAGAGCATCATCTATTTGAACAAGTAAGCTAAAAGCCATCTCCAACATGGAGTAAATTTGCAACAGAACAAAACCCCCCAAAAAACCCTCCTCAAACAAACAAACAAACAAAGGAAAAAGAAAATAACTAAATACCAGCATAAATTTGGAACAAAAGGTTAGAATGCTTTAATTCTGGAAGAGTTTTTTGCTCCAAGTTTGGGTTTGGGTTCATATCCTAATATGTTTTGTGCATAAATCCAGATAGTAAACTGTGTACAATGTGTTCAGAAATTAATACAAAAAGACCTTAGGGGATACATTAAAAACCACTAAAGACAAATCTAAAAAGTGAGAGAAATCTTTGTTTTTCTTTTAATTAACAAGGCAACATCTTCCTATTGCTGAACATGGGATATCCTATAAAAGCACAGATTTACAATATCAAAGTCTGCATTTGTAGTTGTTGTTCAAAGATCACATCTTTTCACATGCCTGACAAGTAGAGCTTTGCCAACAGAAGTTGGTAGCTTAGACCTGGACATAATTACCTGATGGTATCCCTATTAAGTGGAATTACCATCCCCATTAAACAGCAGTTATTGCTATTAGGTGTCATTAGTCTTAAATTGCTTCCTTGGGAAACATCTCAATTAAGCAAATTTCCATGTAAAGTGCATCCTGATTAACTGAACTGCACTGTACTGCTTTGTTTGTTCATGCACCCACTTCAGTAGGCTTCATCCCTCATTTACAACTCTCATGAGTCTGGCCTTTCTAAGACTCACTGAAAAAGTCCAACCAACTGAAGTGTGGACTGTAAAACTGTATTTTGATGTCTTGCCACATTTTATTAGTTGATTTTGGAATTCAAGTTTCACTCTTGTAAGGTGTGCCCATTTTAATTAGTGTATAACTCTCTTGCTACATGGCACATTCCAGCTTCTGTAAAAGGCTGTGAATCATGCATGCAAAGAGTGATGTGATTTTACTCTCTAACATATTTTTAGACAAAAGTATAAAAATAAGTCTATTGCTAAAATGATATAATTTTTCTTTCTCTGGAATGTTTGTACTTCAGGGGTCGGAGGCAGTGGTTTTAGAAACAACGTGGCAATGAATCTCACCACTTTTATTTGTTGGAAGAGCAGTTTTATTACAAGCAGGTTAGAGGTGAAAGTAAAGCCAGATATATTTAATGTGATATTTAATTTTGAGTTCAGTTTATAACAGTTAGGCTAGCCCTGGATGACGCCAGGGTGAGGAATACAAACAAACCCCTAAATCAAATCAAGCCTTTCATTCATATTCAAATCCACGAATATTAACGTGACTTCAAGACAAGTTAAACCTTAAACAATCTTCTTTTAAGAAATTATTGCATGTTTTTAAAGTTAAAATGGTTTGATTATGTAGCAACTTTTTATGAATACGGATTACACTCAAATAATACGAACCAAAACCACATTATTGAAAACTGACATGGTTTTCTTCTGCTTGTAAGAACAGCATTTCAAAGCAGTTGAAATTCTTTTTTAACACTAAATAAAATTTTTATTATAATTTCTGCTCATCTGTATTGTCACTGAATCCAATTCAAAAGCACACAATAATAATTTCTGAAATGTACACTTGCAAAGAAAAAAAAATCAAATGTACTTATTCAATTCTTCCAGTGATTCTTTGGGATGCTGAATGTTGTGGTAGTTAAAATTTCAGGCCTTGGTGAGGTTTGTTGTTTTTCAGGCCTTCCCTAACAACTGGGGTCAAAAACTAAGGAAGTATTCCATCCTATTCCCTTACGTCACCAGGTGTATATAACTAGGTGAGAGGGAGGTCTTCTCTTCTCTTCTCTTCTCTTCTCTTCTCTTCTCTTCTCTTCTCTTCTCTTCTCTTCTCTTCTCTTCTCTTCTCTTCTCTTCTCTTCTCTTCTCTTCTCTTCTCTTCTCTTCTCTTCTCTTCTCTTCTCTTCTCTTCTCTTCTCTTCTCTTCTCTTCTCTTCTCTTCTCTTCTCTTCTCTTCTCCCTCCCTGTCGGATCAGCTCAGAGACAGCAGCACTCAGTGTTGGGGCTGAGCCGAGAGCTCTGTCCAGCCCCATGCCGGAGGGGAAGGAATCTGCTGTTCTTAAGGGAAGTTGGTGAGATTTTATTGTATTAGTTATTTTGTTAAACTAATCCCTGAGTTCTGATTGTGTATATCTGCTGTGGTTTTACCGCTTTTTGTCCTTTCTCCATTTTCCCTTGTCCCCTTTTCTCTGTTGGGATTGGTCGGGATTGTTTGGGGTTCCTGTTCATATGTACATTGTGTTTACCTGCATATAATTGTATATATGTAAAAATATATTCTTTGCTGCAATTTTCTTTTGCTACTGGTTTTTTCCCTTTCCCTTTTGGGAGGGGGGAGTCTGTTGGGCTGGTGTTTGGGTTTGGCTGGGAGCCAACCAAAACTACCACAAATGTCAACCTAAAAATATTAAGTAATTTGATTATTTTGACTTCTAAAGTTGCAATGGTGAGTGCACACATACACACAAATTTATTTCTGAAAATATTTGGGGTTGCTATATACTAAGTGCCCCTCTCTTCCCTATTGAGAATACGACAAAGCAGTAAATCAATACCTTCCATGAGAAGGCTTTTCAGAAGAGTGGTTTTCATATTTTTGTAACAGTACCATATTTTATCTGGATATTTTCATAAATCTTCCTAGACATGCTTAATGCAGTCTAATATGATTTTAAAATGTTTTTTACTCTAAAAGTCGAGGTACCACTGCAGTAATCTCTTTTCATTAAAATGGGTGTTAGGGTGTCCATAAAAATAAATTTCTTTATTAAGAAAAATGGAAATCAAAGTTAAAATAGACACTTTTGGTCTTCAAATTGCAAGTGATGGAGAATTCATTGCAAAACTGGATAAAATGAGCAGGTGGTCTCACATTTCTGAGTGGGGATAATGATATGAATGTGGTTTTGCTTGGAATTATTTTCCCTTCCATTTCCAGTCCCTGGGTTTTCTTTACTAAACTGTAGATGTTATTGACCATAATTAAAGACTGTACAACTTTTTCTCACAATCAGGTGTAGCTTCCTGTACATCGGTTTCTGACCATTGTCTCTAATCCTATTGCTTGGCACCATCACTAAGAGCCTGGCTCCATTCTCTTGACACCCTCACTCGGACATCACTGGACTGAAGCTCCCACTGTAAGACAACTTCTTTCCAGACACAATTTTCTTCTTTGAGATGGCAGTTTCATGCATGATTTATCCATAAGGATATGGACCCATAAACATTAATTTTCCTGTTTTCTTGAGTTAGTCATAATGTTGAAAAAAATACCTTTCTTGACAGAGCTCTAGTCTCCTTAAATACAACTTAACAATTCCCCACAATATCAGTGATAATGCATATTACAGGATTATTCCATATTTTATGCACTAAAAGAATGATGGATTTTTTGTCCTTATGTCTTCAACATATTGATAAGAGACTTGGTGGATTTTATGTCTAATTTGTACCTCCTAGATTTTGTTCATTTTCTTACTAGTCTTTTTATTATGTTGGGTTTTTAAAGGCCTCCTACTAAGGCAGAAACATTTGAACTGTGAAGTCTACCCCCATGAAAGGCAGGTATGCTCTACATAAACATGACGTGTGTAAACCAGACTGTTTTGATTACCTGTCTTCTACTACCATGGAGAAGAATCCCAGGAGGGTCCCTGGATATTTACTTTTTTGCAACATCTTTGAGTTTTGTGAATTTGTCTGAAACCTGTAAGATATGCCATTGTGTGCATGCACATCTCTCTGTGGGTTTTTGACAAAATTCTTAATCACAAATTCTGGTTTAGTTCAATGGAGTCAGGTACTACAGCTTGTGATACAGTCATCCATTAGACCAAGTTATTTGAGGCAATTGTAAAGTATTTCTGGTACTTCTTAGTTTCAAACTAAATCAAATCAAACACTTTCATTTAGAAAGATACACTTCAAGTTTGTATTTTAAAAACTAAACTTACAACTTGGCATTTAATTACATTGTGCAAACTCAAGAATTTTTACTTTTACTTTCCTGACAATTAGACGTGCACTAATACCCAATGTTTTCTGGCTCAGAATTCTATTAAGTCTGCAGTTATAGGGCTTAATTGGAAAAATGTTATAAACAGAAAAACTTAACATTTGGTAATAGAGGAAAAATGGAACACATCTAAATGACCTTTAGTGGTAACAGGCAATCCTACGTCTGTAGACCAGATAAGGGGTAGGAGTTGATCAGTGGTGGTGAAACATCAAGCTTCCAGGCAAAGGAAGAAAGACGCCTCCTGTAGCTTTCTCCTTTAGTCCTTCTATTCTTGTGCAGTACACACATTTTCTTGGGTAAAATCTTTTCTGCCTGGGTAAAAGAGAAGAATGGATGTACTATGTAGGGAGTTGTGGAAGTTATTGTAAAAGGTACGAAGAAAGTCCATATTTCACTCTTCTCCCAGACAAATGAAAATCCAGAGATTTCTTCCAAATAGAGATGTAAGTCTATTGATTGTTAGGGGAGTACACAGATATCAGTGAGTCAATACTGATCTTTTTTTTGTATGAATTACACCATTACTCTTAGGGGAAACACTTGAAATGCTGGCTAGAATTTGACTTCAATTTTGATAGCAAAAAATATAGATGGATCAAGAATACAGGCAAGATAAAAACAGAAACTCGTATTTCCACATGTTATTAATCATTTCACATTGAAGGCTGCAAGTTGCTGTATGTCATTATAGAACTGGATAAACCTTAAATACTTTTTATAAAATTTATTAGACATTTACAGAAGTTAGCTTCTTAATGAAGAAAATACAAGGGAAAGCTTCTTTGATCTTGAAAAAGTGGGTTAGACTAACAACTGCTTTTTGTTCCACCCTCAAATATGCATGTTCCGTGTTGAGCACCATGTAGATTAGCATGTCTAATACATCTTTGCATCCTGGTGCCAGTGTTATCACAGCTGCCTAGAGGATCTGTATTCACTACCCGGAGAGATCCACCTGATGTCCAAGGTTATTAACTTCTTTTATGAGTACTAGGAAGGAATACATTTTCTTTCTTTACATTTCAATGAGATATAGTTGGGCAACAATGTGATATACCCAAGAAAATGAGGAGGGGAAAGGGCAAGTTTAGAAAGCAAAGTTGCTAATGAACAGTGAGTGCATTCTCGCATGTGTTAGGTTACAAACGTCACTTTAAAGTTGAATTTGTTGCTGTGTCCCTAGAGAGAGAAAAATTGCACCTTTCCTCATTTTTAGGGTGGCACCTGAACTTGTATATGATTTTATCCCTTGTAAATTAGCTCCAGTTTCTAATGTTGCCTTAAAGGATTGAGGAAAAAAAAACTCCAGACAAATTTAGTAGGAGATAAGATAAAGAGAGCAGGAGCTTTAATAAGCCTCCAGGCCTCAGGAATACATATCCATGCACGCGTCCTCTGACCCTGGTTCCATGATTTTATAATAATGTCCATCCAATGCCATTCTGCCACCCCCGTCAGTCCTGCCCCGTTCCTCCTCCAGCACATCGGGTCCTTGGAGGCCTTCCAAAGTCTTAGATTCGGAGGTCCTTCTGTCCATGTTCTTATCTCCTGGTGCAAGCCTCATGGTGTCTTTCTGCAATTCTACCTTGAAATGAAGACTAAACAGCTACTGCAATTTTGAGGAATTGATATAGGATGGAGTTGGTATGTGTAAACATTAAGCTACTGAGATACATTAAATCTACAACTTCTAAAATCTACAAAATTAAAAAATCAAAAATCAAAAGCCCTGAGGCATCACGAACCAGACTGCTATAAGCAGTAAAATCATTAGTTTATTTTATTTGTTTATTTTTTGTCAGTTTTGGTTTCTTTGACTGAACTTGTATAAGTATTTAACTAGATCTTGACAATACAGAAGAGAATAAATAAACTGTTACGTTTCATTTTTTGGGGGACAAATCAATAATATATCTTGCATGAAATTTTGTTTATAAAACCATAGAAGACACATTTTTGCTTAATGTTATTATGCTTAATGGGTCTTGACGTTGTGACCATTGTAGTTGTCAAGTTTACACTAAGTTCCAGCTAAATATTCACATCCAAGTCTACCATTTGGATGACTCAAGGGCATCTTCCTGCTCATTGCCAGTATCTTTTAGAAGGGAAACAATAAATTTCAGCAAAGAAAAGTCTGACATTGCCTAAAGAATGCAGGATCCACTCCAGATAAACTGTATGGGTGAAGAGCATCAAAGAGATGAGTGTGTTTCCTAAAGAGCAAAATTTACTGTATACATCCAGGGATGTGAGTAAAATGTAAGCAGTCTGAATCTGCCCTTATTTGTTTAATTAATAAAGGTGGTATTCAATATTGTTTGTATAATTTCGGGGGGGG